>VZRW01008935.1:0-160629 GCA_013398125.1 Aegotheles bennettii | reverse complement strand
CCTTTAAGAATTTCTTTGAAGTAATAATTTCAGTTAGGCAATAATTAAGTTAATCCAGAAGTTATGCTTTCACAGCCAACAAAATAAAGCAAAAATATTTTCAAGCTTCTTTCAGATTTCATTCACTTTGTGAAAGAATCCCCTAGGATAGTTACATTATGACATTAAAAAAACCCCTCACTGTGTTATAAGGAATCAAAACCTGTATCGTATCTATAGTATCACATGACAGTGAAGGGTGTTAGGTACTGTTAGAAATCAATATTTGCAGGCAGACAGCAACTCATCAGAAAAAATTATCATGAAAAAACCCAAGAGAGAACAATAGCAGATGAAAATTATCAGGTCTGATAAACTTAAAAGATATTTGAACGTGTTTGTAGATAGCTGTACAAGTATGTAAAATGGTCCCTATTAGAAAACAGAAAAGACAACAATGCGTCTGTGCCTTTAGTAAAATAAAAAAAAAAAATAGAAAACACAGGTAAAAGTAGCTGCAAGAATAAGATAAATAAAAATTCCAGAAAACTACTGAAGAATGTGCCATTATAATCAGAGCCATCTCACATCAGAAACCAATGGCATAGGTAATACAAGAGTCTGTCCCTGTGGCCTGGCCACCAAATGGGGGATTACTGGCAACATAGGAATGACATGTTTCTTAGCCGAGTACAGAACAGGTTTGTTTCATTTCATTCTCTTGAATTTTACAACTTGTCTTATTTTTTTTCTGCTCAAATATAGGTATATTACTTTTCTAGGTGACACACTCTAAGTTTCCAGAAGAACTGGTACGCTGACAAAAATGAAAATAATAATTTCTACCTTGAAGTTATATAATTACAAAATGACAACCATTTCCCAACACCAATTCAATCCAAAGCTAAACTGAAAATTTGTTTTTTATTGTAAAACCACCAAATGCCTCTTCGGATGGGTTCAAAATTTATCTCAGTTTTACCATTAAAGTCAGCTCAGTTTTGTATTTTTCAGTTTATCAAGCTAAATCAAAAAACATTCTCCCCCTTCAAATTACATATTTCGGAATGAAACATTTTATTTTCAGGCATCTACCTTCTCAGTTCTTTTGAGTTACTTTCAATTCTTAAATATAAAAATACCTTCTCAAAATGAGAACTCAAAATTCTTAGTTGTGAAAAATACGAGAGTAAAACGCTTCAAGATTTTCTAAAGAAGACAGTTTTAGATGATGAAGCAAATTCCACAAAGATCTGAACATTAAGTTCCATCTGGCACTTCACTGACCAGTTGCTAAATCTGGCTGAAACCTTTCTGAACTCTGCAGAATACTAGGTTACCCATAGTCTTAAATTGCCTTGCCAATACACCAGGTGTGTTCTGTGCTGTTAGACATGGTCCAACTATGGTTTTCACTTTGACTGTCTTGAAACTAAGTAGGCTCTACTTCCTCCTGTGATATATCCACTTTAATAAATGCATTATCTTTCAGATCATCTGTTAGAAATGCCTTCTTTATTCTTATATACCATGCAAAATTTCATTTGGCCCATGTTGCTGATGCAACTAGTGGTGAAAAGGCTGTAGCTTAGTTTCACTGGCCAATTCCTCCTAAGTAGTTGCTCATGGTGGTGTCTGTGCTGCACAAAATACTATCTGAACAGAAAGAATGTCCCAAAGGGCTTCTATTTGAAGCATGAAAACATAAATAGCAGATATGAAGGAAAAAGAAATAATGGATAAAGAAATCACTTTTTTTTTTCAAACTTAACTTAGAATAATCAACACTAGTAAGTACAAAAAAAAATACATAAAATAATGATTGACAGATTTAAACCTCATCTTCTTCATCTAGGGCTTATTTTTTTCCAGTACATGCTGTGTGGAGGTTGGAGTGACTGCACTTACCCTCCAGATGCAACCAAACAGCCAGACAATGTTCCAAATAAAACCACTAAAGACTCTAATTTTACCTAATGCTGAAATAAAACCAACAGCCCAAAACACATTACTCCATTTTCCTCTATTTTCAGAGAGAATATCTTGCAGCTGGTTCAAGCATTGGTCAGTAAAAGATCAAATTTTTGATACCTTTTAAAAAAAATTACCCTCTATCTCAAGTGTGTATCCTCCTTTTTCTTCCATCTACACATTTCAAGAAAATTATGACATACATGCAGTATTTGTTCTTTTAGTTTGATTCCTTCTTAGTTTAGAGAAAGGAGAATTGGAGAGACCCACAGGTATTTAGAGTAGTTTGAGACTGATACTTCCATTGTGAAAATTTTCATTATGTGTATAATAAAATGAGAGGAAGAAGTCAGAAATTGTATTCTTTGTAAGCTTCTAGTTTGAATACAGCCTGTAGTGCTGTATTTCTGAACAGTGCTGTACAGAGTAAAGCTGCTGTGGCTGCTGGACATGGATTTTCTCCTCTGCCTGATTGGCAGATCCCAGTAAAGCAGCATATCCCATGAGCCTCTATGTGAGGTCGTTACTAACTGATTGAGTATTCACTTTCATGTCTTAAATCTTGGAAACCCAGGTGTGTTGTAGATTAGCACAACTTAAAAGCAGTGTGTGGAAATTTATTATGATAATTGTTGCTTTTATTTTTTATTTCCCTGAACTCCAAGATAATTAATGCCAGTGTGTGTCCTGGTGTCTGACTCCCTTAATTGGCCCTATGGTGCCTTGGGTGTTTGAAAATCCACTCACTTGAAGGCTTTTTTTCTTTTTCTTTTTTTTTTTTTTTTCCTTCTCCTTTTGACTTGTTTTCCTGGAGCTGTTCATTAGTGCCTAAAATATTTGATTACACTTAATTGTAACGTCTTCAATTCTGTGCACCTGCTGCAATTTATGTAGTGGGGGAAAATAAGACCTACAGAAGCTAAAAAGTGAGATGAGGAATTGGATGTTAAAAAGAATTCCCCTGCACAGGGTAATTAGGGTTAAATATGGAAGCAAACTAAACACATTTTCAGTCAGGTTTTACTAGATGTGACAGCACCAAACTGATTTATAGCATAATGGTTTCATTTTTAATGTTTCTAAAACATTTCCACATCCAAATGTTTTATCTCCACTTTAACATTCCTAGTTATTTTATACTACATCTCTAGCTTGAGAAAGCCCACATGGTCCTGACTAGCTGGCAGTACTGAGCCCCTCTTCTACTTGAAGATGTGCTGCTCCAGTACGAATCTTTCCTGCTCTTGCCAGCTTCCTTTTAGTAAAATATGTACTTTTTACTACAACATTTTTTCCTTACAAATCCTGAAATGGTTTAAAAGTTTCCAGACTGACACTTTATTTTTTAAAACACAGCTTACAGCATTTGTAAAGCAGTCAATAATACCAACACAGATTAGCATCACTGAATATTCAAATTCCCCTGACATAAGGCATAAAGGATAGAGTAAAAGAGCAAAATCTTGCACATTTTTAAGAGGAAAATTACGTCAGAACATATTTTTCTTAAGCTGCACTGTGTCTTCCCATTTTTTTCTAAGGGATAGCATAAACGTGCAAAACAGATTCTAAAACACTTTTTTTCAGAAGAAAAGTAATTTTGAGTTCTAATACATTGAATGTCAGTATTTCATGACAAATTCTTGTTTCCACACAGCACAGAAGTAAAAGAGAACAAAAATAACACCTGTTGATGGCTATGATACTGTAGAGCCTACAGGTTACTGTTGTGACCCATTAATACTCTTTGCCAAGGAAATTCAGCAATTCCTATGCAGTAGCATCCCAATACATTTCTTTATTTCTCTGTTGTAAATATTACTTGGGGCATTTGACAGCAACAGTTACTGACGCATACAAATCAAGGATTAAAAATCAATTTATCCTTGACATCTCTTCCTAAGTGCAGCACATACTGAAAAAATACAAACAATGACATCTCTGCTTTTTACACTAATATTAATAACAGTCATAAGCTGTAATAAATTGTCAGGCCTCCTAAGAACATTACCACACAATGAACGTTCAGCATTAATATCTACATTTCACTCTGTTGTGGAAACCACAGAGCTGTCAGCAAATGCTAGAAATTAATCTTACATAGACTTAGAAACAGCACATAACCATGTACGCAATATGTAGATGAGAGATTTGATGACAGAGATATAGATTCCTCTCTACTCATTCCCAGCTAGCCTTTAAACAAATGTTACAGCAAATGTATGGCATATTTTTACCTCAATTCAAGAATTGTCCCTGACATCAACAATGGAAGACTGCTCTACAACTGAAGGCATGGGACCAAGAATAAGCAGGATGGTAGTTTATTCTCTAGTTTCACAATAGATATCCTGTCAGAACCTTAAAGCAAAGGGGCTGAAGTACATGCACAAGCAACGTGCAACTCATAATATTGCAAGTAATCCTTTTTAATTTTAGACTTTAATATAAACGGATTGTGGAGTTTGAGGAAATTCCTAAATGGCTCTATAGAAGGAATTCATAGACAGCAAAGCCTTGCTAAATCTTGTGTACGCCAGAAAGGGACAAGCCTTTCTGTCTAACACGGGATGCCTAATTATCAGAGGCCTTTGTGAAGGCAAAGGCCCCAGATGGGCCAGCAAGATAAAACTGGTAACAGTCGTTGACACTGATAACAGTCCTTGACTGCGTTTGCGGATAACAGTCCTTTGGTTAAAGGAGCCAGGATTGCCCAGAGGGTGACCTTTTCCTCATTTACCTACACAAAGTTGACACCCCCGTCTATGTTAATGAAGATTTTGGTGTACATGCTACACATATATGACTATAGCACTCGTCTCTCCACCCAAATCATACTACATGTCACCTGTGGGTGGGACCCTTGTAGTTTTGGGGATAAAAGCCAAAAAGATGCATTTCCTCCTTGTGATGAAGTAAAGCATAAGACAGCCAAGCACGTCCACTTTACCACCATTTCAGAAGAGATCAGTANTTATATTTAACCCCCTCCCCCCCCCCCCCATTTAACGTGACACGGATAACTCAAAAACAATTTGGTTTTTTGGTATTCAGATTTCAGTTATAGTATTTAAATAATTAAAAGGAAGTAAAACCAGGCAAGTAAAACTAAGACATTACTTCAAGTGTATAGGGAGGAAAGAAAAAGAAACAAACAAACCAAAACAACCAAAACCCAAAAAGATGCATTTCCTCCTTGTGATGAAGTAAAGCATAAGAGAGCCAAGCACGTCCACTTTACCACCATTTCAGAAGAGATCAGTAGTTGCCAACTTAATATAGATGCAGGATAAACACTGTGCTCTGAAACTGCTCTTTTAGCCATTACTTTCTGTGTTGAATCTCTAGATCTAACAGGAGAATAGGTCTTTTCATTTTAGGGAGGGTTATACATGCGTCCATGTTGTATCTGATGACTGCAATCAATATTCATACAGAATATAATCACTACTCAAGATACTGCATTAAAGCCCTCTCTCTCAGCTACTGAGAGAGTCTAGGGTCTATCAAGTTCAGTAGCTTTGTGTTGTTAGCCTTGGAACTATTCCACAGTCACCCTATATTCTCTCCTACCTGCAGAGACACACGTGTACCAGGATACCAGATAGCATACACTGGTATCTCTGCACATCTACTCCCAGGCTGCATTTTCTGCATATCTGTCACAAACACATGAATATAAAACAGAATACAACTGTGTAAAAGCAAATTGGACAATAGGAGTTAAAGCTGAACCATATAAAACTTATACAGTTCTCAACGAGGCAAGGAGCACAGCAACAGCTGAGATGTACAGTGCACAGCTATGTGGGGACCATACTGCTGAACCCTGTATGTGCAGTTGTCACATACTGAGTCAATTTACAGACAAAAGATCTGCTAGGTATTACATTCCATGTGGTGTGTAACACAAAGAAAAACACAAGTTTATTCAATGAGAGTAACAAAGGCTTAAAGATATCTGTATTGTTAAAGCAATATAACATTCTAGAGCTTAGCTTTTCAAATTCTTCTATTAAGCTCATCGTGATAGCATCTCCTGCACCTCTTCCTACAGGACTGCTGCTCCATGACGTTCTCACCAACAGCTGAAAAATTCCACTCTACTGACTTATAGGCCTATAAAGAACTCACTCTGTGATACAGACTTAAAAGAAGGTTCTTGTATATGACTAAGAAAAGAAGCATAAATTCCACCCTCTGACTCTGGCTTCAGTTTTTTTCAGCTCTAAATCCCAGCAAAGATTCTTGTCTCATTTTTAAGCTACCTGTGAAAGATATCCCTTTGGCAGAATCTATAAACGCTTCGCAACCATCAGCTATTTATTGATTTTCAGACCAATGCACTTTTAAAATATGCTAGCCCAATATTACGATAATCAAACTTAAAAAGTAAAATTATTACAAAGATGCTGTGATCTTGAATACTTAAATGAGAAGAGCATGTATTATTTGAACTCTAATATCCCTCTAACATGTAAACCAATGTTCAAGGATTAATGAAGTTTTTGTTACAACTTACAAGTTTTGAAAAAATATTCTTAACATTTCAAAGTGAATAAAAAAACCCAGTTATCTTCCTTTGTGTGCATTATGACTATTTAGAGACTCAGAACAAAATTCTTGCTTACATGGAAAAACCTGAAGACTGTCAGACTCCTCCCCTTGAAAATCAGGTTTAAGCACAAAAGTTTAGGGAGAAAGAAAGAAACATAGCTCAAAAATAATCCTTGAGTGATCAAGTTACCTTTATGCATTCTGTTCTTTCTAGGTAAATCAGCTAGATCTTTCTGTTGTTTTACTTACCCCAAGTAGTAAAATAATTAAAGAGGAAGATGCGGGAGGCATAGAGCAGTGAATGTCAAGGACACTTGATGCAATACCCTAATGATGAATGTTCCAGCATACTCAAATAAACACGTTTCTCCAGAAGCTGTTTGAATGAAAATAACGTAATTGCACGAACAGCATAAGCTGAGTGTGTGTGCAGAAGAAAAGCAGAGAGACAGGCAGCAGTCATGCTTCTTGTAGTTGATGACGTGTGGTGAATAATTGATCATTCCTTCCTTCTGATGAGTTCACTAATTCCCTCAGTGCCTCACTTCCACAAGTGTCACGATCACTATTAAACCAGCAGAGGAACCCAGCAAGCCCTTGAGAATACCTACTGTCTGAGATTCCTTTTAGAGCACCGACTGAAAAATTAAATGCGAATAGCAAGAAAATGATTCTGAAGTTTTCTTCACCTTTGCTGTAACATTATACTTGACGGGCACTGTTCCACAGCCAAACACTGAATTTACAGTGCCTGCTATTTATAACAAAGGAAGGGAAGGCACGTAGAGTCATTCAGTTTGTTGTGGAAAAAAGGTATTAACCCATTTTTTTTATATTCAGTCAAGTAACAGCTCAATTTACAGGCTTTTAAAACGATTTGTGAGTTAATTTTTGCTTTTGAAAATGATGGGCAAGTAACAGCCAAAATTGTTTGGTATGATTTCATACTGAAATAATTTCCTTATGAAATAATGAATTAAGAGTATTGCTCATTTCCAATCCTGAAGACAAAACTGTCCTGTGCTTTTAACCTGTGGCTGAAGAGATTGCAGGAAACAGGATTTTTGTTCGGTTTTAGTGATCCAGATAAATAATTCAAAATAAATGCTTTATCCTAAATTAAAAGAGATACTGCCTTTTTTTTGTCACTGTTAAGGAGTCCAAGAGCTCAGATGGACAAAACCATGGGTACACACCTCAGTCACCTTCCTGTATGAGTAAGGCCAGATTTGCCTCAAAACATTGTGTTAAATAAAATACCACAACTGAAAATAGCATGTGCTACTTTGACAATATCAGCACTTATAGAACCGTAGGCAAGAAAGCTGTTACCAACAACGAGGCAACTAAATCTCTAGCACTGCTAGACTGGCACTGCAATTTGCTAGATGCTATGCATGCACACAAAACTATTCACTAGACTAAAGGGTTCTCACTAACTGAATAGACAAATGTGAAAGATCTGGGGAAATACCTAAAATTGTCTCCATTTTGCCAACAGGCTACAAAGATACAAATGTACAATCCCTTTCTTCTCAGGAAGCTGACAGAAAAAAATTATACAGAAAAGTTCCTTCCTGATGGTAGCTATGCTACAGGCTACAGTAATTTATCTTCAAATTCTACCTGGAAGCAGACCACTGAGAAATTCCTTCACTCCAGTTTAAACCATTTCAACAAACTAATCTGAAATTTTTGTTTTTTTCAAATAACCACTTTTGGTGAGTTTGCTACGAATTGGAAAAACTCTCTCAGACTCAATGACCATCCCACCATTGACTTTTAATTAAATTCCACAAAAAGGACCTTTATCAAGCATAATCTGCTCCAATTATATGAAGAGACAATGAAATTAGATAAAACAAGAAAAGCAAAAATAAAAATGGGTTAACAAACAGCAATATGGGAAACAACCTGAACAAAAATGAGCAAAGCTGTGCTGACCAATGACAGAAAATAGCATGCAGCATGGGTAAAGTCAACGTACAGAAAGAAAAATACACCAGATCTTGAGTGAAAGGCACTCACCTACCAAACTGTCAAAAACCAGAACCATTGTCCTCTGATATAAACCATGGAAGGTTTACTATGTCAGAACAGAGAACACAGTACTCCTGAGCTTATTACTCTTAAACATCTTCCCCTTGTTTATATGAATTGCAAGTCCTTTTGTCCATGGAAGGCTTATGACATCTAACCAATCGCAGGGAAGCTCAGAGGCGGCAAAGCAAAAAGCCATCTGTGCACACACAGAAGTGACAGAATAACGTATTTTGGACATGCATTTTGGACTCCATTAAATAAACCATGTTCACATGGCTCAAAGCAAAACTGAAAGGCTTGAATTTATGCTGAAGACAGTATACATAACTGCTTCGCAGTTCAACAGGCTAGGAACACATGCATGGTCAGTTAGCAGCTAACGAGCAGCAAATGAACGAGCTCTGAGGGTCTGACTGCCTGCCATTATCTGTCTGTATCCTCTGTTAAGGCAGGAGCAAGCAACACACAGACATTGCTGTGGCAGGATAAGGTCTTAAGAATGTAATATCATAGGTAGGACTGTAGCTTTCTGACATTTGCAGGCAAATGAGCAGCACATAAACACATCACTCTCTCCCCTTCAGACGAGCACCTCCACCAGTTTGGTATAAACCTTGACAGAGAAATTTATGTAGAGACCCAACCCTGGCCTGCCAGCTATGTCACACCTGGGACTGGATAGCAAAACACAGTTACACAGATTGCAGATAAGTGCACCTAAAGCACAGACTATTCTTTTGGTGAGACTTGGACAACTTCCTCTAAACACATTTTGGCAAGTATATTCCTACATTCCCAGTTCTACACTAAAGGCCAGGTGGCATTTGTCAAGGCTCTGTTGGCTATATATACGGCCAATATACTTTTATTCTACCAGCTGTAGGAATTGGTTATCCTTAACATGAGCTGAATGGAGGGAGTTATCATAATGTTCTTTGCATCAGTTTAGAAAAAACACATTTACATGCTGACAATTTGCATACCAACATATCCAATGAAAAGTAGATACGCAGAGATCATTTTAACTGGAAATAATTGCTATGTTACCAAGCTTCCTTTGATGTTCCACAGTATTCTCAGTCACATTATATCTTATGTTCAGCATTGGAAATGATGATGATTATTAATAATGTTGCCAAATAAAGGTTAACAAGAAATAGTTTCTCTGTCTCTGAACATTTTTCACGTATCAAACATTTTTTCATCCTGAACTCAGAGACAAAAAAATCAGAAAACTCTAGAAAAATTAAAAAATTTAAGCCATGTGACTCAGAAGATTTCACTTTTGTTTCAAACTTGGTTACTTGTAACACTGCAGATTATCATCATCTCATGCCAAGTTGTTTCAACACGAATAGAGGAACATTTTAATTACTAATATTAAAATGGGATATTCCTACATATTTCAAATATTACTTTGAAATGGAAACCTAATGAAAGCTTATCCTTTCCTACAAATACTTTTGATTTCCCCTACGTGCTTCACTGATGGTAAATCTAGCTCCAAACTACGGAGTGATGTGTCAGAAGTTTACAGAGAAGCAAATGTACATGAAAACTGTTGCTTCTTTGAGATATTTTTCCTTCTTTCTAAAGGAGGACATCAAATAAATCTATTATAGATTTGCTCATGCTTTTAGCTAATGCTATTAGCTGACATTCCCACAAGAATTTAAGATGAAATAGGTAAATTAAACTCAAGGATACACAGGCAAGTCAGAAGAGCACAGAGAGTCTGAACAAAACATTTAAAAAATAAAACCAACAAAAACCCAAACCAAAGCTCTTATCATAGAACTAAGAGCACAAGACACTTAGAAAATTTTTGCACAAGTGGATGCTTGTTAAGTGTGACATAATCTAAGAGTGTAACAAAAGAGAATTCTTGTATTCCTGGTGCTAATGCAAAGTGGATATAGGAGTACTCACAGAATGACAGTGTGCTTTTCTATAAGCTGGTTTCCCTAATCTTAACAAATCAAAAGTGGAATGGTATAAGGATTCCAAACAAATTATGACAGTTCACACACAATAAATCACTTCCTTAAAAGTTCTTTTGTTGCATTCATTACCTTTAGCACTGTAAAATACTAGTTATGACATACACAAATGCAAACTAAATGTCTAAACTGTCAACTAAACATACAAATAAAACCTGATAACAAAGTAGTGTGTTTTTAGAGATTCATTGTTCAGAGAAATATAGCAGGTAGCCTATTTACACAGACTGTAACTCGTTTATTTCATGATGATGCTTTTGCTTCCTACAGTACCCTGTAATAGGAGGGGACCCAGCTCTGCATATTCTGAAGTTAACTTGCATACTGCTATTCATATTTAGTGGCTAGTGCTCTCCTTAAGTCTGAACATTTAAAAAGCTTACAGTAAAGAGAACAAATGCAGAATATGCACTGCAATTTTAAAGCCCAGGCAGAAAGCAAACTCCTGTTGGGCAAAGAAATTTCCTTCCTCTCCACCTCCCCTGCCCTGACTACTGAAAAGAATCCCAGACTAACAACTGAGGTAGGTTTTTTTTTCCCTAGTAATTTCATGGCAAGTCCCAGCGCATATTTTGAGGCAACATTTTAAAACAACAGTTAATCCTACTGATTGCTTTTACACAGGGCAAGCACACATTCTTTCGGTCAAACGTTACAAAAATTAGCCTGTAAATTAATTGAAAACATACTTTTCTTACATTTTGGATGCATTTTATGTTTTAACTACGCACATGGCCAGATCCCAAATTACTCTGTCTGTATAGCCTCAGTGCCTTACACTCACAATCATTTAAGGATCTGTCTGGTGCTAACAGAAGAATGAAACATATTGAGTGTCTTTTTTTTCTAGCTACAAGTAGCATTCCAAAATACCGTCTTGCACTAAGACACCATTTAGTGAAGGAATCCAAAATGAGTTGTAATGCCCAAAAAGCAATAGTGTGCAGTTGTTTTGGTGAATATCTTGCACTGATAATGAGGGTTCAGACATGCTCCCCATGCCGCCAGCCAGCTTCCTTGCTTAAAATACCAACCCTGGAGCACTGCCCTCTCAAACACATTCAAGCATCATCAACTCAGTCTGCACAGGTTCTCTTTGGTGGAATTTTTGTTACCTTTTAAATAATTTGGAAAATGTATTGAGGGGCTGTACATATAGTAATACGTTTCCCTACACCATTTAATAAATTTATTCCACAAATGTGTTTTGTCCCTTTTTTCCTTCCTCCTTTAAATCATCAGAACTGACATTAAGAAAGCTAAAACAGAATGTAAGTAATCTTCTCTTTTGTTTCCCATAATGAAATAATACAGTGATTTTTTTAAAAATTTGTAAGTGAGCAAATGAAAGAAAACCTGTAATTTATCTGCTTATATCAATATTATATTCCACAGGATATTCTCTCCCTGATTCCAGCAGAATTGCTATACTCATTTCTCCAAAACACATTATCTGGGGTTTCTCCCCAAATTTCTGCTGTTTTTTATTTCCCTTTCCACTTCCTTCAAGAAGCAACTGATGCTTTGTTAGACTAGGTATAATTTCTTGCTCTTGAGTGATTAATCTACAGTTCCTTGACTCAATAAAGGGTAAAGCCCACACTCAACTCCTCAGTATGTAACATCCAACGAGAATCTCCACTCACAAGCCACTTCTGTATCAACTTTTACTTTATCAAATAAATTGACAAAAATGTAATGTGTTGCTGCTTTTTTATCAAAACTAAACAAAATAATCATTGACTATCAGAGTCATTGAGGATTTCAATAACTACAAATGCCTTTATAGTAATTTTAAACCACACTTTATAATCCACATCTAAAAAAACTTAAGGTTTTAATTATATATTCATTATTGAACATAATATAGTGCTTAGACTTCACACACCATTACTTGTAAAAAGCTATCAGTTAAGCTATCACACCTGCCTCACTGCAAATTAGTACTCTTAAATCTTTCGACTCTAGAGCTTATAATTTAAAAAGGTCAATTACTTCCCTAAAGAGATTTCATCATTTGTTTTGTATTTTTAGAGACATACTGCTTGTTTTTCTATACACTTATCAGCAGCATTTAAGTTCTTCACTAATCAGTGGTATACACATCCTTCACCTACGGAAATCAATATGAGATATAATTTCCCTAAGCTTCAAGTACATGTTCACTGGTATTATTTCACTTAGGTTCTACTGAAAATTCTACCCATGTTGTACAGGAGCCTTTGCTATTCGCTCTTTAAAATAGCATTTCTGTTTTCCATTTTTTTCTGTTCTGCTCCACAAAAATCCACTCCAAACAGATCAATGCTATGTGACCACATGGAGATAGATCTATCAGCAGGATTTCCAGGACAACAAGGAAGCTTAGGTTATCAAGCAACAAATGAACAGATGGTCCCGTCATTCCTTATTTCAGAAAAGGTGATTCCAGTGATAACATCTGCTAATAAGCCTTTCTTGAGTATCCTTTAGAAAGTCAGAAAGCTATGGTGTTAGAAATGAAAGAACAAATTGGGTCAGGCATGCTCTTCTCAAGATGCACTGTAGCTTTCATAAAGGTAATAGCAAAATGGATTGAATGTTCGCTCCACATCAGCTTCTTTTAAAGGACTAAAAACGTGTCAAGGATACAGCACATAAGGTGTATGGATTGAGATTGGAAAGGGTGGGGGAAATACTTGGGCTATGCAGATTGCTAATCATCATGGAAATGTCCTGTAGCTGATTTGTGTTGTCTTAGCCTTTTTTTTTTTTTAGTTTTTGAGTCAAGGTTAGAATAATTTATCTACTGCTAAAATAACTGAAAGCCCTTAAACAGAGAAAAGTGGAAAAGTGAACTCCAGAGTTCTCCATAAATGTATTACACTATGAGGAATGGCATCCATTTTTCTTTTTATGCTATTTCACATCTATAAAGACAACAGTCTACAAAATATTTCAAAAAGCCACTGAAATGAAATATATATATATATTTGGAAACAATTAGCTTCCATTTACAACTGAGTTTCTCAGTGATTGTTTTGTAGACTTTCCGTCTTTGAATATTATGGTAGGATAAAATTTTTATGGTACTAGGTAACTACCAGATGAGCACCCTGTTGCTTAGGGAAAGAGTGAAAGAATTACAATTGATGTAAAAAATAAGTAGACTTAATTTGAAATTATGAAAATCTTCCACATGAAGAGTAATGAAAGAGCCTCTACTCAGCATTTTCACCCAGATCTTCCACAATGTCTATGTTTTAATACAGGTTCTTGGAAAACCAGGATTAGTGCTTGAACTCACCCAGCAGCAAAACCTGAAGAAACATATGAGGTGCTATAAGCCTAAAAGTTCTCATATTCTGTCCTGTTCTCCAATTGCAAACAGAGCTAACTGTTTCCAATGAAAGCCTATCTGCCTCTGGTTGCTTCAGTGAGACAAGTTTGGATACAATCCATCCATTCTAATCACTGCATTAAACAATCTGAGTGATTCTACTGTTATCTTAAGAATGTAGCTTATGACAGGGCACAAATACCAAAATTACTTTGAATATCAAATTACAGAATCATAGAATTCTAGGGTTGGAAGGGACCTCGAAGGATCATCTAGTCCAACCCCCCTGCCAGAGCAGGGTGATTACAAATTACATGCATTTCTGCCTTCCAAGTGCCTCTACTGCACAACAACAGACAGTAGCAGAGGTCTTTTAAAAAGTAAGCCTCACAGCAACTTTTTTCCTTTAGCATCAGTTACAGTTTAGCCTCTGCAGAGAACTGAAGTAGCATCAAAAGAGATCCAATAATCAGTAAAGCACGGGAGATACTTGGATGCTGAGATACACTCCTCAGACTTTTAGAATAGAGTTCATAGGTGAGTGCAAAGCTCAAATAACGCAGAAGCTTGATACTGGAAGTTCTAAAGCCAATTCTTTAAAAGATAAATTTTAAATTAGCAAAGAGAAGTGATAGGTTTAGATTTTCTGCAGAGGAAGAGAAATAACCTATAAAACAGAAATAGGAGTCACCTAGTCAGAGACCAAGCACCAAAGCAAGTTTCTGGTACAATCTCAACATAATTGCTCAGCTTATGTCAAATACCAAGTACGAGAATGAATTACCTAAGAAAGATTTGCAGAAAAATTACTAGCAACAATTATCAAGGATGTCTACTTATTAACACTGTGTAGAATAAGATGACATTCACACAGATCATAATTAACAAATGGCAATCCTAACTGCACCTTATTTCCAAACTGTGATTTCCATTTCTCCAAACAGAGCTGTGCTCTCGTTGTTTATGGAAAAGAGATACTAGGGAACAGTCACCTGTGGGTGTATATGCTTAGCTTCATTGTCTGCAGCAACATTAATCTAGTGACTACAGAGAAGCCATACCTGATTTATACCAGATGAAGCTCCATGTCCTCTTGTCAGATTAAAATGAGAACAATTGTGTTATTTTAACAACGTCAGACCAGGAATAGCATTATTGCTCCATGCCAACACACACTGATTCAGTCATATTTGAAAAGATTTCTCATATAGTGTTTACCATAAGCAATTGCTTTTATTTTTTGCTTAATTATTCTTAACATGTAAGAATTCAATTTCATTTGTCATAATCAAATTAAATACTCTTTTTAAAGGGGTGAAGAACCACTGCTGAATTTCAGTTTTTCTTGTTTGTTTTTTTCATGGTTAGGCTATAGTTTACAGACTACCCAGTCTTCTGTTCTGCTCATTTTAGATGATGGAGAGAAGGCTAATACAAATACTTTTGCCAAAACTTTTTAGATACAAGGTAACAACTTACAAGTGTAGTTTTATTTGGTTACCACAGCTTGTGGAGGGTGAAAAAGAAGGCTGCTGAGCTTTTTTTGTGAGATCATACGAAATGGCAGTAAATAAACTCATAATCTGTTATTTACTTTACATAAGATAACAAGGGCCAGGATGTTTACCAGGTTGTGAAACAAACACCTCAGATATAATATCAAAAGAGGCTTCTTTTAAGAACATAGTTTCACTTTGCCATAACTACTTATAGTGTATTCACGTGTGTTCTGGAAGACAAATAAAATTATACAAAATTGTCTGTTATGGCTATGTTACACAACGTAAAAAAAAAAAAGAGAAGATGGAAAATAGACTACTTTAAAATTCTGTTGAAATACTTCTTTGGAATGCTAATATATTTATGAATATATATGGAAAGAGTCAGATACCATGAACTATTTATAACAGTCAATTATATTACCATGAAATGCAATCTGATTAATTTATTTACTTAATAACTTCTTTTGGAATTAGGTGCTTATATTACAGTCATTACAATCCAAAACAACAGGTAAATAGAAGACTAAATAAAATACATGGGTCCTAAATCAAGCCTCCATGACAGCAAACACAAGTTCCCACTCCATGAAATACCAGGAAAGATGGTGGTCAGAGATGGGACCTTCAGACTAGAAAGCCCTTCAGACCCAGAAAGAGAGAAAAACTTAACAAGGCAATGTAGCAAGAAGCAGATCTCCAAATACCAAGGCCAGCAATTCATTCACAAGTCTAGTCATGACAAACGCTCCTAAATGTGCTCTAAAGCATTGCTGTAGTCACTCAACACAATTGTGTTTCCCTGTTGACCATATCACTGCTAGGTGTGCAGATGAGTATTCAAAGCTGTCTGCTGAGCTTCCAGAGTTCTTTAATCTACTATATAACTCTAAAAACCAATGCCAAAGAGACTGGCGTATTGTGGTGCTTGTACCTCAGAGATACAGTTGCCCACTTCACAGAAAATACAGCATTGTTACTATCTGGACAAATGGGAACTATAGGCTACTTTGGAAGTCAGGTGCAGCTCCAGGAAAATATGACAAAGTTCATTAATCTACACAAAGCAAGGATTGCTTTCCATGTATGTGCATATGCACAATCTGAATGGAATGAAATTTAAAAATTGAAACTGGAATTCTCAGATAACTTTCACATACCCATTTCAGAGTTCCCATCTTGCAACAAGACCTTCCTTTTAGATGAAAAAAAAGTAAATCTGGAAAATACTGGAGAATTTAAAGCACTATTTGGGGCAGATATTATTAACTCTAATATCCCATCTGTTTCACAAAACATAAATTCCTTACCAGCCTATACTAATAACATACTATCTACATTTTGGGGAATTGCACTTAAAAGTTTCACATATTTAAAGATGTGGGAGGAAAAATGGTTACTACTTCTGTATTACGCTTTGTTGTAGACTACTGGAAATAAAGAGAGATTTCAGACTTTTTAAATTTAATCTTTAGATAAATATCTAACAATCTTACCATTATTTCTAACATGAAACAAATGAAGGTTTGAGACTGAAGGCAGGAAGTACCAGAACTCATTACAATGCATTTTCATACTTGAGCATGCTTTCAGATTAGTGGTAGCAATTTGTATGGAATCTTCAACTCACTAACTACACTGATTGACTGGATCATGTGAAAGGAATAATGGCTCACAGTAAACATTCTAGGCATTTCAAGTCATTGAACAGGCTTCTGTTGCGTTTCATATGCTGAATACCTGATTATTTTCAAGTAGGTTGGTTTGGTTTGGGGATATTTTTTGGTTTTGTTTTTTTTAGTGTGTGTCCCCAAAATACTTAAGAATTTCAGCAAATCAAACATCTTCTATTTCTTTAAATACCCTTCAGCAAAAGGAAAGAAAAAGGCTTCTTATTAATATCCAGTCACTGTTTGGATACTTTTGATTAAAGACCATCAGATATCCCGCAGTCTAAACCTCTTATGTTTCATTATTGTTCTTTGTGTTTCAAAACCATAGCAACAAACCAGACAGGAGGTGTGACTGCAGTAACATACCACATACTCATCACAAGGAAACTCTCTGAACAACTGCCACCCACATTTTCATTCTGCCTCTCCTCTGTGGTAAAAATAAATAAATAAATATGTTCAATGCTATTCTTAAAATAGAGCCACATTATATATCACTATAATTGCCTAATTAACCTGATTTTGATAGACACAAAGCAACTGAATAGCAAGCTAATGGACAAGAGATAATGGGCACAAACTGACATACATGAAATCCCATTTAATCTCAAGTAGTAATTGTTTGTGGTTATTTGTTTTTTGTAATGAAATCAAGGAAGTAGTATCTTATGAAAAAACTCAAACCACAACAATTCAGATATGCTCCAAGAAACCTCCCTATACAGACTCCCTAGAGGTTACTCCACAATTCCATATCACAAAGGAAAATGAATTCCACAAGTCACACTCAAAGCTTGTCAAGTACACAGGGATTTTGTCTCTTTAACATAGGGTCTCAGAGTCAGACAAGTGTACTGAATGTCCTTAGAGAAATACATTTCAAAATACTCTTAGGAAACAGATCTGTTACTAAAAGGATTAGACACTTCATAAATTTATGCGTTGTGCAGCATTCCGCTATCATACTGCTGCTACCACATACTATACCATAAAAACACAATAAAGAATAAGCAACAAAGCTTATAATTAACATAGATGTTTAGTGACTGAAAATCACAATGCCCTTGGGGGTTTTTTTAAGATTCGAAGAAAAATAAATTTTAATGCATATCATACTGCTCATTGATATGTCCAACTGCATAAGTGAACACAGTCACAGTTATGGGATGGAGGTAGGGTTTGACGGCTTATTTATTTTGGGGTTTTGTTTGTTTGGTTTTTTTTAATATACATGAAATACAGAAGATCTGTAACAGGATTTGAGCCTCTGGCCTTCCACATCAACACAGAGAAAGGGTATTCCTGATGCTAGGGCTGAAGGAATTTTGAGGTAAGCTGGGAATTTATGCACAACTTTAGCTGTGCCAACAGCTGCACTAGAAATGATGTCTACAGAATTTATGGCATTATGCATCTGAAGTACTCTTCTACAAAGACGAGACCACTCAAACCACTCTACACCTAGAGTACATACTATATATTATTTTAAAAGTTAAAAGATAAATTCTCATTATGTCCCTGACAAGCATACTGCCTTTTTCTCCAGTACTGGTTCAAAATGGTTTGCCAGACTAGGATAATTAGTTTCATAGACCGCATTTAACCAAGTACAAGAAGAAATTTTTGTGAGCTTGGCAATGAATGTTAAGGAATGTCCTGGGAAGCAGGGGACATGGAATATGAATGTTCGCATATTGGTGAGAAATAAAACAATAAAAACCAATGAAACAAAATATAGGAATGGATGATCTGTAAAAGAATGGACAATATAAAATACTGTAGCAACTACTGTTATTGTTACTACTGATCCAGTGTTAAAGCTAGTAAAATATTCCATTGGATGGCTGCTCTACTCTGCTCTTTTACTTTTATCCAAGAAAACATAACCAAGAGTTTATACATACCACAAGTAAATTCCTTCATTCTTTCTTACTACAGAGTATGTGCATGTAACACAGGGTAATCTAGAGAGATTGCCAATTAATGAGACTCACACATTTTGTAATATGTTTGCATTGTGTTGTAGTGTGATGTGTGTCTTCTAATTTCACTCTTCAACTTATAAAAAATATGCTGTTCAATATGATTCTTGGACTACACCTGAATCTGTGTCAGTACTCTAACAATACTTAATACACTTCTCCACTTAAAGTCAGAAATGTGCTGAAGCACTTAGTTGAACTGGGGCCAATAGACAATAATCAATAACAGGTCTTCTCATCAGTACAGTCCATTAATAAAAGAGTACCAGCGTAGAATGGGAACTATATTACCTTACTGCTGTACGTTATTAGCAGCTTTAGGTCACAAGAAAGAATCTTGGAAAATGAAGCAGAATAAACATAGCTATAGCCTAGATACAGACCAGAAGGGAAAAATACCAGGGGCCGCCTGCCAGCAAGATTTACTTCTCTTTAAAGAGTTTGCTTTTCTGTCTAAAATTCCATGGCATGGGCATTCTAGTAACTGTTTCTTAAAAATGTTCTTGTCATTACCACATCGTTAAGCAAATAGATGTATGCAAGAAGACTTATTTTTGAGTGCAAAGTAGATATTCATGAGGCTTGATTCCAAGGTAGTGAAAAAGATTAGGCTGATGTCTCAAATATTCTGAGAGAGAACACAGCTTCAACAATAGATTTGGAAACTGTGATGAGAGCAACTGAATTAAGAACTTAGAATGGGATTTTTAAAAGACCCTGAAAACTAGATATCCAATTCAAAATAAGCACTGGGATGCCCTAGCATATACCTCTTGCATAAGAAAATAATACCTTTTGCATAAAAAATCCTACCTTCCAAAAAGGGTTAAGACTGCAGTTGAAGCTTTTAATGCCACCTAATATTCTTTAAAGAAAATGTTTCTAATGTGCATTCACATTAGCCAAATTGGAGAATGTTTCCGGTGTAAGTTTCAGAGAAAAATGTATTTCCAATGTTAAAATGAACTAATATTACCTATAAAGTGTTGTCCCAGATTTCATAGTACGTTCTCACAAGAACCATTTTCAGAAAGGCAGAAAAATGACGGAATAACAAGGCAATAGTGTGTCTAATTCATTCCAATTCACAAAGTAATGCATTTCTATTTGCACAGCGATGTTTTCTTATTTTTTTTCTTTTAGTAGAGTTGAAACAAAATCATAGCAGCAGAAAACTGACATTGTCTATTTTGCTAAGATAGAAGAACTTTAAAAATGGCTTTTCTTCTTTCATAAACAGTGTTAGGCTTTATTTATCAAAACACGTATTATGACAGTAGATCTGAACTAGTCACAAGAAATACTAATATTCAGCTGTATCTCTCTAGTTTGACAACCATAGTTTCTTATACACTCATACCTTGGAAGCTCTGTGATATCTGTGGACTTAGTTTTTTTTTTTTTAAGTTTTGCTTCTTATGAGCACTTACTACACACCTGTTTGTTGTGATGCATACCAGCTAATAAATATTCATATTAAAAAATCCCAACAAAAATAGCCGGTTACTTTGAATTTTAAAAAGCTCATAGAGAAGCCCAATTTAGATCACAGTTCTGTGTAATACTGTGAAGCTTTTAGTAATAACAGCAGAAATCTGAAGTACAAGTAGCACATTTTTGAAATTGAACTCAATCTGATGTCTTAAATACTTTTCCTGGTTTTAAATTGATTTTCTGAAAAAAAAATATTCAAAACTACTTTTATTTCTTATGTACTACGCAAGACAATATTGCAGCCTTATTTGATACAACAAATGAAGTCAGTAAAACTGTTTCGAAGAATGTTGCTAAAATGGATCTTCCATGGGAGTTTGCGTTCTAAATGTGTAGGTGCTTTTGCATATTATTTCTCTTAATTGCTTGTCACCACATCAAAAATAGTATACTTTTTAATAACCATCCACTAAAGCTCTGTATGCCCATATAACTACTACCTATTAATTAGCTTTATATTGACCCATCTACTCTGAAGTTCAGTACAATATAGCTCCAAACTGCTTATATAATGCTCCTCAAAGTTATCTAATGAGTGATTTCACATGTCCTTTCTGCATACTGAAAGTAATGATATATTTTTATTATTGCATCTACTTCATTAACAAGAAAATACCTTGCCTTAATTTATTAATTTCTTAAGTAATATTGCTTTCTCCTATGCTGCAAGCTAGATGTCAATTGCTATATAGAATAAGATAAATATTTGTCATTTAAACACACTATCATAACCTGATCATTACATCAATGTGCATTTAAACCAATTTCATTCTTAAGCAAACCAAGCTAAGCCATTCTTAATATACCATTTAGCTAGCAACCTACCCAGAATATCTTGCCATTAGAACACTGAGCTTGCTTGATATTAAACTACCCTATCTTGGGTCACAGAAGTGACTGAAACACTGAAATTCACCTTGAATATTACTACATTACTAGCCGTTTTTATGTCCTGACATTTTACCAGTACAATCTAAATGCTATCAGTAAGTATTAGTGAAAGTGTATCCTTGATCTGCACTTATTCTAGTTCACTAAAGGTCCCATTTGTTTTTATTGAGGTTAATGGATCTGTGAATACAGATCCATTAACCTCAGAATTTTTAAATGTTAAATCAGCAGCTTTAAATAAATGTTAACATGAGGCAGCAATTACTGATACCGTAATACCAACTGGAGGGCAAAGTTTGGAGCACGGACTCCTGAGAATATGTTAAACAACCCAAACTCCTTTATTAGCAAGATTAAAAAAAATATATAAATCTGAATATTCTCTGTAGCTACAAGCAATAAAAGCATATTTCCCTGAAAGAAAAATTGAATGATACGGTATTTAACTGAAGGCTTATATATCTGCTAATTTAACTGTTATTTTTACTTTGACCAACTGTCTTAATGTAAAAACTGCATCTGCAAAGTGATGATTTACACACCCGCACTGCGGGTATTATTATTTTCAAAATTAACATGTCACAGCCAGGACTCATGAAAGAAAGTTTGTTATCCCCAAAATGGTGATTATTCAGTGTTTGAATAGCTTGACATTCAGAAACAGAGTTTAATGTAGACCAGCTATTTAATATTCAGGACAATTGCCATAGGGAAGAACTGTTCTCGGGGAAGTCAGTAGGAGCTTTATCATCAGTAACAACAGTGTTGCACAGCTAAGTTAGCTTTAAGACAGGTTCATGAATCTGCGAGCATCCCATCACAAATTCCCCCTGCCCTCAGCAACAGGAGAGAGGAGAGTTGCCACAAAATACATACTCGTGATTAGATGGAGGCATTTTAAATTTAACAACAAGGTAGTCTTTAATGGAACACACCTGCTTTTTAGTTACTAGAAATCTCATCTTTCTTTTTGCTACCAGGCTGTGTTGACTTGATAATAAACTCAAAGAGATTAATGGCTTTTCCTAGAGACGCGCATTGACTTTAGAGGGTTTTTTTCAGATTAGAATTGTGCGACCTACTGAATTGCAGTTATAATCATCATGGTCAATAGGCCAGAGCCATAGAGGTAGACCCACAGACTATCTTCAGTCTTCACAAAGGAGAACAAACACAGATGGTGTAAGGACTGAACAAGGCTATTAGATGTGTGAAGTGCATATAATGTTACTAAGCAGACACTTGAAGGACCATGGATATGTTTGCCCTTTATTGCCCTAGGTTGAATTTGTATTTATAGTTATTACAACTGTTTAAAATGTGCCCTGGTTTTTAAAATGTTGGTTCCATCCGAGCCATTTACCTTAGAAAAACAAAAAACGATGAGCTCATCCTAACTTTATGGGACCACTGTTTGACAATCTGCTGCCAAAACTGACAGCAGACTAGAAGAAAAAACACCCCAAACAAATCTTTAATATTCTCGTCTGCCTGAAATTTCAATTATACTAAGTTAAGACTACTGTAATTCCACTTTATTTATTACACAGCAAACAACTTGTCACCTCAGGCATAATGGTATCTGCAAGCTTAGGACAGTCTTTTTTCACTTCACATACTAATCAATCAGGCCAACAGGATTTTGCATTATATCACCAGTTCTTAAGACTTTTTTTTTTTCTTTTAGTGAGTTACCCTTTCAAAGTTGCTCTCCCACAGTGAAGACATTTGATTTTATCATACAGTGTCAGGCATGACATTGGCCTAATAAAAATGGTACACAATCCACTTGACAGCACTGCACAACCCTGTACAATGGGTCATACCAGGAAAAGTAAATTAATTACCTTTGTGGTCTTCACAATCTGCAACACATATCCAGATAAACAAATTGTACAAATGCAGAATAAAGACTTTTCTTATCTTGGTACATATCCTTTGAAGCAAATATTGGTCAGTCCCTATAATGAACACAACTAATCAATGAAAAAAACCCAAACCCTACAATAAGCCTCTTTTCCACTTTAATCTTACAGAGATCAGGCACAGCAATATTACTTCACTTTTCTGAGAACATGAGCTGCTTTCTGTTAGAAGCTCAGGGGTCAAGTTCATTACAGAAGAATAAACAAGGCAGAAAGAGATTTTTGCTGTTTTCCAACTTTTTCCATTAGCAGGCCATATAGGGGAACCTTTCCAACTTTCACTATTTATGAAACAACATCTGCATACTATTCCAATACTTTCGTATTGGTGGAATGCATCTATTCAAGAAGTGTTTCCTCCCTTAGGGAAAAAAAAAACAAACAACACAAAAAACCCCAAACCACAACTCAATTGTTTGCTTGATAATAGCCTACTATATGGACATTCACTGCATGCCCCCATAAGAATGCATACCTGTAAGCTCATAAATGCTAATACAGCCTTATATATTTACCAGTTTCTCATCTCAATAAAATCCCTATAATTTTATATTTAAAAAACACAACTAGTAATAATAATGTTAAAAACTTTAAATCTTATTAAAGACTCATTAAATCAAGACAGTACTTATTGGATAGGACCATTCTCCTAAACATCAGGAAAATCTACCTCTCTGTGTTCATGATTTAATTAGCAACTTGACTAAATACAAGCGGTTGGCTGACACTTCTCTTGATCCGTTTCCTCCAGGTGCATGCTGTGCAGTCACATGATTTCTTATGATTAATCCCTAACCCTAAAAGAACATTTGTTTACTTTAGTGAACAAAGCAACACCTAGGAAACAAATACGCAGATTGCAGAGACTGCAAGCTGCAGACTGCAAGCTGTAATTTTTTCTCATATTAAAATAGAAAGACAAAAAGATATATTTCATTAATGTCTCTAACCAACAAACTTCAGATCCACACACACATTATAAGCTAGTTAACAACTAATGAAAATTATGCGTCACTATAAGAAAGAAACAAAGCAATAAACGAATCACCAGGAACTTCTCCATAGAAAAATATCCTAAACCAAAGCTTCACCTGCAAGAATACAGACCAGTTGTGTTTGTACCTACATCCTTACAGGGATAATAATTAGTCCATAGTCCTCAAAGAGCAGAGAAAAACTACAGAGTAATGGCAGAATACATTTTTTCAAGTAACCCTTTTCCAAAATAAACACTGAAACTTCATCAAACACTGAAACTTCATCAAACACTTCACCGCAGATTTGTGACCAATACTGACAATTATAGCTGATATAAAATCTTCCCACTATGCTCTGTGAACATTTACCTAAATAGCCATTTGTCATAGACTGAAACTGGAGCCACTCTCAGCTGAAACCATTTTCATTAAACTATGTACAAATAGACATATTGGAGTAGTCTACATATTAAAACCACACATAATATTAAACTGAATATATTTGATGTAAAACCATCGCCTGCTACAAATCATGGAGAAAATGTTAAAAGAAAACAAAAAGGTGGTATGCAGGAAATTACTTCAATCCCCTTTGCATCCCTTCCCAACCCCAGAACAGAGAGTAAAGTTTCTGTGATAATGAACAAACCAAGTAAATCAAACCTAGTACAAAACCACTTGCTGTTAAACATTATCTGTAATTAAAGTTAAACTGGAATGGGAGTATGTTCCTTCACACAACTCCCCCTTATTTTCCCCCACCACAATCAACTAAAGCACAGTGCTAAAGTCATTCTGTGACTGGGGATCTTCACACTGATAAGTAGAAATCCTAATTATATAAGATGTTGTAAAACAGGCGCAGTTGCTACTTAGTTCTTTCACATGATTTAGGAGAAACTCATCTTACACAAAGAAAAAAAGGGAAAGATACTCTGAAGTTACCTTTCACATCATTCAACACCACTAGTACAGAACATTAAATACAACCCACGTGTTTGTTATTCAGTACGTGTAGTACTTCATATGATTAGTTGCATAGTAAAGGGAAATCATGTTTTATGATACAGCTACAGACCTCCCTTCTTACTCATAAAAGGTGTAGAATAAAACACTGTTCTGAACAAAAACAACCTGATTTGACAACAGTTTCACAGTCACCCAGCATGTTATTGATATTTTACTCTCTTTACAGTAGGGTGGGTGTCTGAGAAACCTAATATCGACTCATTCAGCGAGGTGATCTTTACACTAGCTTTCAAGAGGTATTTGTGTCTGTTGTAGCACACTGAGTATCTGCTGCATTAAAAAAGGTCTGGAGAAATGCAGTAGATGGCAAACAGGAGAGGATGGAGACAGCATTACCACAGCAGTAATGGAGACAAGAGAGTTAGAACACTGTGCTTTTTAAGCAATCCCCTTGAACCATCTGCACCTTCAGAAGACAGCAGTTAACTTGGGAAAGGGAATTCTTAAGTCTTTAGAGGTGGTGTTTTTCTAGAACAGATCATGTTATGATTTTCGCTATATATGCCTGGTAAAAAGACTACTGTGAAAGAAAAATCCATAATGAAAAAAGAGTGGAAACACTGGAAATCGAAGACTATTTATCTATCAGAAAGGAAGAATATGCTGATTACCGTTCCAAACAACTTGGATGATGAAATACTGAGTTTATTAAATTTTCTGAAGCACTGAAACTGAAAGAGATGGCAAATCCTCTGTCAAAAACTCCAGCAAGAGACCTGCAGAACTCAATAGTGTACTGATTTGCAATTCTTACATGCCAAGCACATGTGTATGACCTGTGGTGTTGACACCTGTAAGCGAGCAATTGGCAATAGATGTAGCAGGTAGATGTATGGCCACTGCCACAAACATTGCTGGTGCGGTGCAGGTGCCCAGCTACAGAGGTGACGTTTTATTGTTCTTTTCAGATTATGCATAACTGATAGTGCTCTTCAGGTAAAATATAAATGACATACAAGATATCACAAAGCATCTGACACCTGATTCCCCACATAGAAGAAGTCGATCCATAGCCTCTGCACACTCAGTATCCCATGTAGCTGCTGCAGAATGCTAGCAGCAGTACCTGCTTCACATGGAGAGAAAAGCCCTATGTTTATTTCTACAATAAGAGGTAGGATTTAACAGATGAAAAATTTAAAAATACTGGCAGTGCCAAAATCCACTTAGTAGAACTCCTTGTACCTGTTTGCTTGTATCCTGAGCAAGCTTTTTAAATGTAATTGATTTTTTGTCCATTTTACCATTAAGAATCCATGTAATTAAGCTATATAGATCTAAGAATTTGAAAATTTTTACTGTTGTGTTTTCTCTTGCTGAAGATACATCAGCTTTGCAGCTTCAAGTACATAAATCCTGTTTTACGGAGTTTTAAACAGGTTATATGAATTTGTGGACTATAATATGTACTGAGGAACATATGGGCAAGAAATTAAAAAAGTCACACTTTCAAATATTAAACAAAAAATAGGAAGCATGAAATGTTAAAATAACATTCAATTACAATGCAATACTAACAAAATATTTTTCTGAGCAATCCTCTTTTTACTTGTAGCAAGAGAATTATCAAAAAATGACCTAATTTCATGTACAGGTAATCATAAGTTTCCGATTATTTTTCTGTTGAGTTACTACACAACTGGCTCTGAATCTCATACATAGATTGGGACCAGCAACTTGTAATAAGTTCAGCTTCCATTTTTCAGAGAGGCCAGGAAAGGAAGAAACACAATTCTTGCTGCTCAGACTTGTAGCAAGTGACCTCAACTCTCCTGTATCACTTCACTACAGAGGGACTCTCAGTTCAATAAACTACAAGCACTTAACTACCAAGTTCTGCTATTTTAGGTTGTGGGTACACAACAAAAGGCAAAATATTCCCATCCAGCACAGCCTTATCTCAATGCCTTTTATCCCAACAGAATTTGGGAAAGGCCTATGTTACCATCTCAAAGAAAACTTTTCATACTCAGAATTGTAACAGCAAAACTCTTGAAATGGAGGCTCTTGAAGGGCCTTCCCCATCTCCAGCAAATGATTTTCAGGAACTGTCTTTGCCTCTTGCACTCTCCACTGATGCGAGGAATAGGTGTGAGCTTATGTGGAATAGGGAGGTTATATGGACTCAGTACATGCAACAGTATAGACTATCCATAATATATATACATCTCTTGATTATAATTACCCAGATTATGCATACATGCATATAAACATATGCATATACTAACACACACAGTACATATACATAACGTTTACTAGCTTTACACATGATACATTAGGAAATATTTTTTTTCCCCCATAACAAAATGAGTAGTTGGATATTTATGGATTTAGATTAGGTGAGGCTGTATTACAGAAAAGCAGTGATACATACGAGTATTTTTAATAGATATATTAAAAAAGTTTCTGATAACATTGAGGATTAGGAAATAAAAGCATATGAGCCTAGACTGAATGAAAAACATAGTAAAGAAACTGATTCCATTTGAGAAAGCAAAGGAAAGAGACAAAAGCCTTATTGGGAAATTTTTGCTGCAACCATTTTTTTCAGCTCTAGATATACATCTAATAAAACCATTCAGTTCTGATGCTCTGATTCATAGACCTAGACAGATTTGGTAGATGTAGTGCTCCATTGCAACTAAATAGGTAGTTGGTAGAAAGGATGTTCTCTGCTTTCTGACAGTGTTAAACATGTATTGACAGGATGCCTCTCAGTGCTGCTCAGTGTTTGGCACTTAGAAGTTCAATTAACCAACCTTTAATCTGTCTGTCCACATAAAATACAGCTTTACTTTCCTGCAGTTAATTGCTAAACCAGAGTACTTACTCACTCTGCAATTCTAAAGCCTGGCCATTCACTTGGGAGCATTAAGTACATACACTGCTACAAAGAGCTGGGCAGAAATAACCTGAGTAACATTTCACACCAGCTTCTTGTCCTCTCCCTCTGGAAGTTTTTGTCCATGCAGGCTAGAACAAGGACCATGCCTAAATTTACAGGACTCCACGCACATCTGCACTCAGTGAAGTTAACACATCGTACTTCAACCTGAAAGCATGTAGTTAGTACTCCTTCCTAACATGAATTACATCCAGAAACATTCATGTTTTATGTAAGGAAAAAAGCCGATTCATACTTGTAAGCCAATTAAAATGCTGTCTGGGTACTCAGAGGTTAACATGGTTGGGAGTTTAGAAGTGGATACTTCTAGTAGAAATAATGAGTGGGTGGCAGACAAAGAATTAATAAATTATCTTAATCTGTCTTTGTTTACAAATATACAATCCCTGCAGATGGTTTTGAACAGAAAGGGGTTTTAATAGCATAACTCAAGCATATACAAAGTGATTATCAGCCAAAACTCTAATCAGCAGTTTCTTCTTGGACAATTCCCTGCATGTCTTTGTTCCTGCTGAGAGCAGATTATTCTCTGAACAGCTCCATTTATATTGCTTTCTGTATACTTCTGATCAGAGCTCTAAAATATAGCTAAAAATTTATTCTTCAATCATATTCAAAAACAAGCTTTACATTTTCTCCAGTGCCATGTTTGGCTTGACAACGGAGGAGAGCAAGAGAGGTTTTCTAGTTACAAACTTAGTTTAGCTGACTTACTTGGTAGGTAGCATTCTCCTTAAAGTACCAGCATCTGAAAACAACTGATTAAATATGGTTCTTCATTTCTACTTCAGAAATAGACTCAGTAAGTGTTCCTAGCAACGTAGCTCTGGACAAAAAGCAATCCTGAAAATCTCAGTAAAATTACTTCCTGAAGTTCAGAAATCAGGAGAGAAATAGAAGAAACTCAGTATTTTATTACCAATTAAAATAATATAGGCTTATTGTAATTCTTGAATTAAAGCATTTGTAATATTTCACACTGCATTGGCTTCAATTATAGAAGCCACCAGAGTTTGAGGCTGAGTTTGCTGACCCTCAGTCAAATTAGAAATGTGATTTCAGAAGCTACAGTGAGTACAAGTTATCAGATTGTATAGAATTGTCCTCAAAAAACCCTAGAAGGATCCTTTCTCTGCTCTTTTTAAACACACCTAGCTAAAATAAATCAGGCAACCTTACACCAGATGCGGCAAAAGGCACATAGAGGGCTACTACTGACCACATTACCGAAATACAGCAAAATAGTTTTAGAAAGCAGAAAGAGCTATTCATCTGTGCCTTGAAAGCATATGTAAAAAAGATGACTTATCACTATAAAAGTAACTGTTTTATTTTTCTCCTCTTTAAAGGAAAATCCACCCAAAGCATCCCTCCCAAAAAATTAACCTCTGTTGAAATAGATGAGGACAAAATTACAGCACATATGAAAAACATTTTCTTTTCATAAGAAAGTAGAAATAATTCCATTGAAGTTCTATTAGGACATCCAGAATAGAGTATCAGGTGCTAGAGGAAAAGTAACTTTGTTAAGAAGATACCATAGCACCATTTGCTTACCAACAAAAGTTAATCCTTGCAGCCATGTATCATGCCTACTTTTGTTGCTTGATATTGAAGCAATATAGTTTCCAAATTCATATATGCCATAAATCACAACATTTCTTGGTAGAATCTGTTAACCAGTAGATAGGGTAAAAGAAAACAAGTGGCAGACTAAATTATAGGTTTAAAATGTATTTTTATTCTTAGAAGGACACTGCTTAGGTTTAAATGAAACAAATTTTATAATACTGGTGCTATAGGGAGTGCAGAGCATCTTCAAGTGACAGTAGAGTCTGCTCAGATGGAACTGAAAGATCACTGGCTAATTTATTTATTTATTTTTTTCTGGACACAAGGGGATCTTCTATATAATATCTGGTCCTGCTAAAGGGCTTACAGAAAGTGCAGAAGAAAAAAAGTTTGCCATAAAAAAGAAATTCCAAATTGCTGCCACTTGTTTGTTTTCAAATTCCCATTTACTCTCTGATATTTCCTACTACTCACAGAAGCAATAATAAAAGTTAAATTGATATTGTTAGCTCTACACAATTACATTAGTTATCTATGAATGTATTTGTAACTGTGTATTTTCCATTTATTCTATATTTTAGAAATAATATGTTAATGAAGTTGTACAAGTTTAATTATTTGCTTTGTTTTAAAACAAGAGTATATTAGTTTAATTGATTAACCACACATGTATCGTTAGCAGATTAATTTGTTCTGAGCTCTTTTGGGGAGATGCATTTGAGGCTGTTTTGTGATTTGCAGAACTATAGATCTGCCTAGAATCAAAGCTACCAAAACAGATTTTTCAGTTTAGGAAGAAGATATCACAGTAACAATACAATGTAGGCTAATAATCCCAAAACACTGGTAAGTAGTTTGGCCACCCTTGGAGCTGAAGAAATACTTAAATCTCCCAAGATTGCCACCTCCCATTTCAATACCTGAGTATATTCTCTGCCTGGGTAGGATAACAATGAACAGGAGAACCACCAATTAACTAAATTCTGCTAGTTAATTAGAAACCTACCAGCTACATAACAATAACAATCCCTACATCCTCGAGAGCATATATTACCAAAAATTTACTGAGAATAATTGAGTTATTGGAAAATTACTTTTACTTGCTCAGCTTTATTAATAAACTCAAGCATATTTAAATCTTAAAAATCACTATACAAAACCAGTATCAATAGAACTCAGCTGCAAAATCCAACTCCAGTATTAGTTTGATCATGATAGGAAAAATGTATCATTAGATTAATTAGGCAATTATCAAAATTCACAGCTGCTCTCTTTGAAAACTGATTCAGTGGTTCTGAATTAATGAGGGATACTTTCTATACAATTTCTACAAATAGAAGTTTATAGAAACACTCATTTCTTTGATGTTTGTCATGAAAGCTAATAAAAAAGGGACTGTACACTCATACTAAGCTGTTACTCAAAAAGTATGATCAAAAGGTAGTTCTTATATCCATGCTTCTCTAACTAATGTACTGCATTCAATAACGATTTGAGAATGCTTATGATGTCCATTTACTTCCACAGTACTTTTTTTTAAAGCTTCATTGATGACAGGATTAGGCCCAATTTGATTTTTATAGCCAATAAAGTTTTTAGGCAACTGAATTCAACAAAACATGAACTTGCACAGTAGCTTATTAGCACAACTTCTAAAATATAGTAATGAAATGCAAGAACCTGATCAGTGAAGTAGGATACTCAATCCTATCAGTTCAGTTACAGGACTAAAATTGTCTCACCAGTAGCATGCAGTTGCTTATCCAAACCATATTTCTTTAAGTCCAAAATAATGTTTAAAACCATAGAAATAAAACACAATAATTGCCATTTATACCCCTTTAGAAGAAGTCTTCTATTTATCTTCCTCTGGGTCAGAGAAATTCATGACTGGCTGAAGGCACAGTCTGCTCACCCACACAGGAGCTGTGAGGGCTTCTTTCCTGGGGCAGCAGACAGTGTTCCAAGCACACAGTGCCCAAGTCCTGCTGACATGACCCCTCCTGTTCACTGTTGCATCCCTGGAGATCACTTGGGGTATGCAAGGCTGCAGCTGCCACTGAACAGGACAGCTTCACCCTGAAGTGGAGTTTTCTTCTCTCCCTTTCAGCTCTAGCACTGTGCAAAGAATTAAACTGGTTGTGTGCAAGTATGTTGTTCTCATCTATTTGTCATATTGCTACAGGTATATGTTTGAATGGTAATAGAAATGATCATGGTGATGGTTCAGTGAGAAGTCATACTAGAGAGTATGATGCACAGAACACATCCAAAGGATTAAAGCAGGTCAATAAAAACAAGATCAAAGCATTTTTTCTAGAGAAAACTGTTCAGTTAGTCCTGAAAGAAACGTAACTAAAATGCAAAAAATTAGTTCTGAAGGTTTTGACAGTACAGCTTTGTTTGTCATTTGTGTATTTTGATATAAAGCTTCACTGAAACACCAGAGTCTAGCCAAAATTTTTTTGTAAAATTTTATTCAAGTTTCTGTTGGAGCTTTATTACTCCAGCTCAAGGTAGTTTCCTTTTTTTTTTATCTCTTTGTATTGAGATTAAAAATAAAATCAATTTTTCAATCAGCAAAGGCATCCCAGAAAAAAACCCAGAACAAACCAAACCCATCACTACAGGTTGCTTTCATGTTAATTTTCAAATGAACATCTAAATACAACTTCAAATACTAATCTTTTATTTTTCATTAAGTGGGATTGATATAAGGGTAAGGATGTTCCTCTCTAGTGCTCAGAGACTAAAATAAACACCTGGAAAAATATATCCTAGCCAGAAGAAAGCCCATATTAACATATTAATGAAAGATGAACACAAGATTGACACAGATGTAATGAGCAAACTTGGGCTGACTAACGGCCAAACAAGAAAACCGAAATATGTTATAGCGCGAAGTCCTTGCCTTGGGAGAACTCAAAAGCTATTTAATAATTTCTTTTACACAGCTCTGCTGCTAGGCAGAGCCTTTGCAAACTCTAAGCTTTAGTCAGCATTTTACATAATCTCCTTACTTACAGCTACACAAGCCTCTCCCAGCAAATTCTGAAAGCTGCTTTTAGATCTTGTACAAACAGCACCACCCTCCCAGATTTACAAATTTGTTCTCTGGGAGGAATGATCCCACTTTCTTGGGCAAATCCCTGCTGAATTTTGTGGATATTCATGAAGGATAAATACAGCACATAAAGGACAATGCAAATTTACTTTTCCAGTCAGTAGACAGGATTGCTCAAACACCATTAACAATGGCAGAGTGGGAGGAAGGGAAGGGACACCTTTCTCCACATATGCCAAGCTTGTACAGCAAAGGCTTCACAGGACACTTTGCATATCATTTGGTAATACCAGAGAAAATAGAGAGTGATTCCATACTCGAATTTTTGTTACCCAGTTTGATTGAATTCTCCTCCTGAATGTGGAGGCGATACTCAAAAAACCACTCAAAAAACCCCCCAACCCAAACTAAAGGAACACCAAGAACAATAAACACCTTCTAGGGAATATAATTTGTAACAGTTGTACAAAGACTTAAACATTTGCTGTTATTCTTTAAGTACTGTAAATATTTACATTTCTACAGATCTCACACATTATACTCTAGACAGGAGTCTGCCTTTGCAGTCACACCTTTACAAGACAGATCTCATTTTTCACTTACATTTTTTTAATCCTTAACTTTAGTGTTGGTATCCCAGAAACAACTCTATGCTGCACTTTTTTTTTAAAATCTGTATCTCTGCATTTTTTGCCTGCATATAAGGTCTGTTAGATGACAATAAATAGCTCACATGACTAATACCCCTTAAAGATGTTTCTTAGCATGTGTAAGGCATGATTTACCTGACCTCATGCAAATCCTAAACATGATGTGAAAGTAAAGATAACAGGGAGCAGGGTAGAAGGCATCCTGCTTTCAGTGCTCAGATAAACCAATTGTCCCACTGGTTCTTGGAATGAGTGCTGCTCGGAAGATGACACCATGCTTTACATGCTCCATAATCCAACATGCCAAAGAGAAAAACACAAAACGCAGTGTGTGTTCACTCAGTTCCTGTTCAGATTTTGGGTAACCAGCTCATGCTAAGGCCTGATGTATGCTGGGGGCAGCACCACTGGGTCAAAGTGAGAGTAAGGCCTGGGCGGCAGAAGCACCAGAAGGCTGACGGGCGTTCTGCAGCCATGATCTCCTGCAAACTGCTGTCTCCTGCAGCCATGATCTGCTGTCTGACAGCTTCCTCAGAATCTGCTAGTTTATGGAAATGGTACAGACCAAGGCTTCAAACTAGAAGGTGTAAATCATCAGCTTACCCAAAGAGCCTTTGAAGCAGATCAAACAGCAGCTGGGCTGCTGAGGCTTCCGTGCTTCCCGCTATGATCCAGGGGCTGCCTGCACCCTAACGGAGGAGGAAGGATGAGCGCTCTCACCGTCTGTAGAGAAGTAATGTTGCTCTTTGTTTTCCATAAATGCACAGAATAAGAGTTATGGGCTATAAATTATGAGATCTTATGACTTGAATGGTGATTAAGTGAACTCGCATGATACGCTAACCTGCGTAAAAGGGAACTGAGCCCATTTGTCACGTGTATTTATTGTATTTCTTAATGAGCTCATTAAATAAAGTTTAAATCACTGGATATTTTGTCCTGCAAATTTGACAGATTCAAACAGACCGTGACAGCAGTGGGGTGGGATATCCTGGTTTCATACTGTTTGGTACACAGAAAAACTACAATGCTCTCAGTCTTGCCTCTGGGCAAGCCTCACTACTTTGGCTGCTTCTTTCCCTTAGTTTCCTGCTCCTTTTCCTACCTCCCTACCTTGTAGCTACCTGTACTTGTTTTGCTTCAACCCCTCCTCACCGCTAGAAGGTAATCTCTATGTTTTACCAAGTGTGTCATGCAACAGATTTCCTCTTTTATAGGGCAGGGCTGTTTCCACTGAAGAGCCCAAGCTGCAGGGTGACCTTACTGCCTTGGGCTTCATTTTACACCTTGTTGTTAGCTCACTAGCACAGCACGTTCTGTCATTTTCTGCTACAGAAATTACCCTTTTTCATAACTCACAATGTTTCCCACACAGCTTGCATCACATAACAATAACGTTTTGCAGTTAGCTTTTAGTCAGATTCTTTCAGGTCAAGAACCAGTTTTTGCCATCCAAAGAAAAATTATCTTAGGTAACCAGAACCCTACCACGTAACATTGTAAAGCTTCACAGAAAAAGAAGCTTTTCCACAGTCCCCTGCTGCTGGAGTTCCGCCATACCACTGAAACAACACCATCTCAGAAGGGTCATAAATCTATTGACAATTAGGGTGACAAACTGAAGATCCCAAAGAGAATTTTACTGGTGAACAAAACAATATGATGTCTGAAAGCAACTGGGTTCATTTCTTGCACAGATGGTTTTTCTTTACAACTGTTTCTCTCACTTCATTGCATGATTTACTAAGTACAATCAGTAGCGAGATACTGCACAGCTATTATTTTGATGCTGAATTAGGAACAGATAGATTCTGGGTTTAACTATAACAAAATTACTAAATGTATAGACTTTTTAAATAGGAAAACAGAGAAAACAGAGAATATAATATTTAATTCTTTTAAAAAAACCCTACTATATTACATTTTTCTAGCTACATGTTAAATCTTAATAGACTCTTCAGCTGTATTCTCGTTGGGAAGACTACATACAGACCTAGTCTCAATACTAAAATCATGCTCACTAATACACTTATTATACACTAGTGTATAATATACTAGTCTAGTGAACCAAAAGCACCTTTTGCCTCACAACACACTATAAAAATAGGAGTTAAGTGTTGTAACCTCCTCTCAACCTACAACTGCCCAAAAATACAACTGATGCGAGTAAAAATATCTTGGAAGGGAGAAAGCACTGAAACAAAAGATAGGCTTCAGTCATAGTATAACAGGAGGACACAACCTCTTACTGGACTGAGAAAAAGAAAACAGAAGCTGCTGACCTGTATTTTGAGTGTGGCCCAGGTCAGATGTAAGCTGCTTGGTCCTTTCAAGAAAAGGTTCTGTTAAAGCAACATTAAGTCGCGAAAGCTCATTTTTTAAAAAAAAATGTCTTATCACTTCTATTGATTCTGATCAAAGAGAAGTTGAGGAATGATTTTTAGTACTGCGGTTTCAGCCACATATTTTATTTCACCCTTGTTCCATCTTCTAGCCCTCAAACCATACCTCCCCTTTGTTTTCCTTATGAAATGGATTCCTCACTCCTAGAAGTGGAAAGGCAATACTAGATAAATCTTTTCTAATACACATATAGATCAAAATCCTATTTGGAATGAACAAATTAAACCATTTCTACTTATATTTGTGGCCACTGCTAAAGAAACCAGATGACCTAGCTTGGAACATCTTTGAGGCTTACATGACATGGCTAGGACAAATCTCATTAGCCAGTTAATTCTTTATAACCATTTGAAAACTATATTTTTTTAAAAAGAATCACTTGAATTGCTTAAGCTGCAGTCTAGTGAAGTAAATTGCACATCTTTAATTATGAGATATTAATTCTTCCATCTATCTTATTTTTGGCCTAGTCTCTCCATACTCTTTACTACCTTGCATTTCATCCTTCATCACACTGGACATGTTCTTTATTACTGCTGAAGTTGTTTAGGTGGAAATTCTTCATCGTTAGCTTCACATTCTCACCCTCACTAGGAATTACTTTGATACTTTTTCTCTGATCATCATCATCAGCCTAAAGCATTTCTGCCAGTTACAGAAACTATGACTCCCTTGAGAACCTTGCAACTAGAATATGGCCCTTGGTTGCAACTCTCCTTGGTGATCAATTCTCTCATTGTTTTCTTGTACAAGGATTTTTTTTGTGTGTGTGGTTTTTGTTTGTTTGTTTGTTGGGGTTTTGGGTATTTTTTTTTTATTTTTTTATCTCTATCATTTTAACAGCATAGTCATACCTTTCCAAAAATCAATATTCAATTTAATCCCTTTCAGTGCACATCAGGCCACATGATATAAAGAGAATTTTTCTTTTGCTCCTGAAACCCTTCTTTTTAAATCATGTTCATTCTGTAAAGTCACCTTTCTCTAATTCCTTTCTTAGCTTTCAGATTTTTACATTAATATTCCTCTGCCTTTGGACAGTTTTTGAGTTTGTTTAGGTTTTTTTTTTGTTGAACATTTTTATAAAAGATGTGCTCATTAACAGTTGAGTTGTATTCTGTCCACTTCAGGAAAAAAATATATTAATCTTAAAATATTAGCCCTTCAGCTACATGTTAAGGGAAAAAATATCAGCTCAGATTTAAAAGTGTTTTCTGTGAAATATCATCATTTATGTCAGAGAAGTTGAAAATTAATATTTTCAGGAAGGACTAATTTGCATATACCAAGTTATTTCTTAGTACATGGTAGAAGTCACCATTTTACTATAATGAAATTCCCCTGGTGAGGAATTTTTATTTATAAAACAATAGTCATAGATGCATATAGAATTTCACGGCTCAGTGATTGCCATCTATTCCTGTCTTAGGACAAAAAAAATTCATCCAGCATTGAAATACCAGCCCCTGAATCTATAGCAGTTGAAGCTGCTGTAATCTTGCACACATCACACCACCATTCAGCCTCAGTGTGAAGGAGATGGGGAAATTATCAAATTCTGAATTAGTATAACTATGAGTCTCTTAACCAATGCAGTTGTAAAGCATGGAACAAATCTGGTTTTGGAGATATGAACTGACCTTATAAACTAATATCCTATGGGGTCATCACTCTAATACCAACCATCTCTCTCAAATGCAGTCCTAAATTGCAGGATGTTTTTTGTTTGTTTGGGGTCTCTTTTTTTTTGTTTGGGTTTTTTGGGTTGGGGGTTTTTCTTTTAGTTGTTTTTTTTTTAGTTTGTTTGGGGTTTGGGTGTTTTGTTTTTGTGGGGTTTTTTTCTGCTTTGCTTTGTATCATCAGGAGTTTGGTTTTGTTGGGGTTTCTTAAGTTACGATCTTACTTATTGGCAAGAAATTGAAATTGTAGAGCTATGTAGAATGTAAGATTTCTGTTCTATGCAAAAATCTCGAAGTCTAACCAGGCTATAAGATGTGTGTCCCCTTGACATGGGTCACCTAAATGAGCCGCACACAGCTCCTACAGCGAGACAGAACCTTTTTTTCTGGGCTTTTGTTATAGGAAAAACAAAAATGAAAATAAGGATATGTAGATACTGTATCCTATTAAACATACCACGTAAAAGCATTCATATCAATAACAAAACCTGTGAAGCTCTTCTTTCTTCTGTTACTAAGTGAAGTCTATGCAAACTTCATAAACACTAGGCAAACACAAAAAGTCATATCCTACTGGAAAGAAAGCAAATAAGGGAAAATACTCAGCATGAAAGCATACAACAGGTAAAAGCTCTGTGAAAGGTGAAGTTCTTGAGACACAGAAAACAGCAGGAAAGATTTTAACAAAGTACATTTGTGCATCACTATAAATTTAAGCCACACCTGGACTTGCAGAGAGGGATAAGCAACTCAGAATGCTGAACTATGCAGGGAAGTTACTAAATTAGCTTGAATTGGACACTGGAGCTAATAAGCAATCAACAGGTGTGATCCACTAGTCAGCAATGGATGAGTTAGAAAACCATCAAAGACAGACTAACAGACCTCTTCCTAAACTGAGAATTACCAGGGTAACTTACTCCTCGCCCAGAGGAGGAATACTGTAATTTGATTCACTGACAGCGCCCTGAGGGAGCAAAACCAGAATAGCACTTGCAGATGGGTTAAACTGAACTCAAGAATTTAAGAAACTAGGGGTAAATACTACAAACTTAAATCCATTGTTACAATATATATTTAACAATTAAAATAAATACATATCACACTTCTGCGTAGACAAAATTGTCTGAGAAAGGTCAGTGCTCCAAACTATGGGTCACTGCCTGTTTGTGGTACTAGCGCAATTTTTTGTGAGACCATGGTGTACAAGGATCAATAAATAAGAATTAAAACCAACAAGCAAACAAAACACAGAGAAAACCAAGAAAGTACTAACGAGAACATAGAAATACACTTCTATTTGTATTTTTCTATATTTTCCAGTGTATTTTTTCTACAGTTTATATAAAACTTACATTCTAGAAAATTTCTATTTCTATTTACTTCCATTTAGGGTTATTAACCTCCACTATTCACTTCTCCTCTTTGAAAGATGGTCCAATAAATATACCTAAAGAAACAACAGGTGTTACAAGACTGTCTTAAAACCATTATGCTAAATCCCTCAAAATCCCACCAACCCTATAAAAATGTGAAAGTCCTTAAGGTGAGTGTTAGTAGGAACTAATTGAAATAATTTCACTGTCAAGATAGACATGTAGCACCTTCCACTTCCTGAAAAAACACAAGTTTAAATTACAAATCCGCTATTTCTCAAATTTATAGAAATGCAGATGTTATTTAGGTGGTGTTAAAAAAAAATTAATATATATCAAAATCCAGGTCTAAGACTGTCAATTCATTTAACAAATTGATTTACTATCTCAAGAAGCAGATGGACTGATATTAGCAAGATATTAGAATCCTTCACATTTAAATAACTGTGTACTGTCAAGCTGTCAGTAGTAGATATATTTTCTTTAAAAAAACATTATATTGAATCTTCACATTTCTCAATATGTTCAAAAATGACAGACTTCTCAATACAGACATTGCCTTTCTAACAGAAGGGACAGATACTCTTTTTGGACCTTAAAGTGAGTGCAAAAAACCCAGAGGTGTCAAGGCATTTCCAAAATGTAAAAGTACAAAAGAATCCATTGTAGCTGAAGGTAAGAAAGAACCACATTCAAACCACCTCGCCTCTTCATTGTGACACTGGCAAGTTTGTATTCTCAATGCAATTGTCAATAGGGGAAAAAAACCCAACATACTTAGTCTAGATTAATATTCTCATGATTTCTGAAATACCTTTACTAGAAGTATCAGCAGCTACACAGGCCAGTTTGCTTGCCAAATCTATTCACATTAATGAGTTATGTCTGATTAAGAACCATTGCAGGTGTGAATCTGGCAAACTTCTGAGGTAAAAAACTTGAACATGCAACTGTTAACTCCTAAATCAATAAGGTTTTGGAAAAAGAAGTTAAAATGATGAGGTGCTTTGTGAAAAAGACTAATTGAATTTGCTCCTTAATTTGCACTATATAGATAGAAAACAGCAACACTACCCTAATAAATAAGATTGAAGTGATTGTATAAGAAATGAAGAACTTCAAATTTTATTAATATTTAAACAGTTTGAAGGAAAAATAAAAAGTATTAATTGATCAGATCTTATTATTTAAAATAACTTACACGTATTTATAATATTTCAGACTTTATGAAGTTTGATTAATTCCTTTGGCTTCAGGGGTTCTCTCATTATAGTTATGGTTTCCAGTTGTAACTCTGCAATTAATTTTGACATAAAGGAATCAACTTCTTTCTCTGTGAAATCAGTTAAGAGCACAACACACCCCTTTTTTAAGTTAAAAGATACTAATTTACTTTCGTAATTTGTCCTAAATCGTGTATACACCAATGAAGCCATAAAATCCTGTAGTTCTCAGTTCCAAGTTGTAGATATTCTACATGTTGCCAGCACAAGTGAAAGGACGGATAGTCAGACTGGTGCTGATTCAACTCTCTCCTAGAGTATTTTTCAGTTTGCCTTTGGCTGTATTCTCCATTTTCTTATGACATGAAATTATTTCGCCACAAATGCATCAATATTCAAAGATTGTAATTTTACTGAACATTACTTACTCTCCCCAGCACTATCTAAACAAAGTTCTTCCTCAGTCCACAAATTAATTCAGACACGTACTAACTTTAAATGAGTAAGCACTCCACATGACTTGTACCTAGACTACTTCAGTTCACTGTAAATCATACAAGACTTTTGCTGAATAGGTAGAACCATGCACTAACACCAACCTTCCAGAATATTCATAATACTGTGCATAGAACAATTACACAGATTTTTAAAAAATTATTTTAAGAAAAATAAGACAGTATTAAGAATACTGTCATTGTGAATACCTCTGCATTTGATCTAGCAATGAAAACAAACATACAAAATACTGTTATAATTAACAAAAATTCCCACACGATTCATTTATTTTGTATAAACCTAAATTATTCTGCTGAAGAGAAATTCCCATTGCTAATTTCCCATGTTAAGTCATAGATAATGTAACATTTGGAATTCAATTGTTTATCTCTCAGTGGTATTTTAAATCATTTAAAGAATGCTCTTCAGAGCCAACAGTTCTTTATGTATGTGCTACCCTCAAGATGAAGCTTTTCTTAAAACTACAACCAGAGTCCATAAAATAATATATACTCTAGAGTTTGGACTTTTTCTCTCACTGTAGGTATAGACATACTAAGAAACCCACATTCTACTGTTTTAAGTCATCTAGACAGTCTGTTAAGTAAGTAAAAATAGATTCTGTGCATGTTTATTTACCGAGACTTGTGACCCTTAAACTTTTATGAGGCATTTAGAGACAACAGCAACAAGAAATCATATCAAGTCATAAACCTCACAAGCAAAACCAATAAGGATATTCTGTAGTTACAAAATTAAATAAAAAACAAGTCCATAATATCAACAGATATCATTTGGCAATTGCATGCCAAAGAAGCCTCGCAATATTCTGCATTCCATACCAATTCAAGAGGGAAAGGACATGAAGTTTTTTTAAAAAAAAAAAGCAGCAGCTGGTGAAGAGAAGAGCATGAAGCAGTACATCACATTCAAAGAACAAGACTCCCTACAAAGAACAACTATCCATGAGACGCATAGTCTCACATTATAAAAAGCTCCCAAATTATAACAGCATGCAGTCTCCAGCACCACCAAAACAGGCAGAAAACAATAAAAGCATCTTAGTTGCATTAGAGAGCCTTCAGAAAATGATCCTTCACACCACAAAATGACAACCAAAAATAAGCTTATTTCTCCTAGTGTTTGTTAGTTTCTCCATAACCTTGCTCCATGGTACCTTTTCTGGTATCCGCAACAACTCTTGTACTTCAGACTAGAACTAGAGTTTATTCATTTACTTATTCTCTGTTCTTCAACAAAAGCATTGAAGATGTTGATCGCAAATAAACTTTTATACATGAGCTTCCCCCCATTAAATGTATATAAAATACATCTAGTGACATGTTGCTTTTCATCGACTATATGCCACTTACTGCATTCAAAGTGCAGAACTTGCTCTCAAGTTTTACAAATTTGATGTAAAAAAGTTAAAAATAAGGACTATTACCTTCCCCTAAATATATTTATCAACACTATTAAATGGCATCCTAAAAATGTAAAATTTTATTATATTGTGCTATTGCCATGATGTTCTATAAATACACAGATCAGACTTGTACATAGAAATAGTAACTTTAATTAAACCAGCAGTTACACATGGAAAATTACAGAAGCATTGGGGAACATAAGCTATTTGGGAGTTTAAAATCAAGTCTAACATATTACAGGTTTTGAAATGTGTGTTTCTATCTGAAGAACTTAGAAAAACTCAACAGAAAGGTAACAAAACTAAGGGGAGGGAGCTATAAGCAACAAGAACATAACCACAAGTACTGTTAGCCATGAATTCAGTAATGTTTGCTTTTGAGCAGAGACTGAGCTGGAGTCAAGCTCATCTCTACACTTACAGGTCAAAGTCAATATAGATAACAAGTAAAGCAGAGAAAAAACTGCACTGACAAACTAAGCTGCAATTGCTAGAAAAATAAATTGGAAGTAACTGGAGATCAAACAGCACACAAAAATCACAGCAAAGTTGGATGCAATGTGTAAAACAGGTTACTAAAAAAACCCTGGTGAAAGGTAACAATGGCAAATATAAAGTATCAGACACCGAAGACAAGAGATGAGACTGAAGTAATCAAAATCACAAATACAGTGTTAACCTGTGACAAACCACATGGATAAAACTGAGGAGAGTATAATAAAGTAATAAAAGCAGAAGATGAATTAGAAGTTGAAGCAAACTGTGCGTGTGCAGTGGCCTTGCAGGACTGACGTTGCAGAACAGAATGCTGAAGTCATTACAGTGAGCCCATTATTATCTCGCAAGAAGGGAGGATAGATAGGATTACAATAAGTTCAATGGTCTTAAAACATCCAGAAGGAAAAGTCACTAGTTAATGATATTTAACAGCTGTATTAATATAAAAGGTTCTGTCCTTAAAAGCTGAATAGCTACAAAGATTATATACTTTGGCTCTGCCCAGGAGATCCTGATTCACCTTTGCAGCATATCAGAAGTACAGATTTAGCCATCTGACACAGCTGGGAAAACTGCTGATCCTGATGATAACTACCAGGTCCAAATTAAACATCAGCTCCAGTTCTTACAGGCCCATAAAAGAGAACACAGGCTTGCAGCAAAGCAGCCCATTGAGGCCAGCTACATGAGGTTGCAAGTTCTAATTTGCTAGCTCCACGATCTTATTGTAAAGACAGGTTAGAGAGGAAAATTGTCATTATCACCACAAACTCAATTACAGCTGCTCGTGTTGGAAACAGGGTTAGCTCAAACATCTGAAGGCAGCATTCGTGGCCATAGTGTAGGACAGTCCTGGTAAGAGATGCCTACTTTGTGTACAGGAAACATAACTACAGAACATAACTACATCTACTTTGCTAAGTACTCACAAACCAGAACAAACATTATACTCGAGGTAAAACACAAAATGATGAATTCTACCTTCTCATCTGATTTATAGGTGAGGAATATGGTAGAACTCAGCAAAGACATTTTGTTTGCAGCATTCCTGAGGAAATATTTTCTTTGAAGATACATGTTCCAGAAGGACATGTAAGGCTGGTCTGCTGGTACAGAAAGGTCACTTTGTGCAAAACACAAGATAAGTATTGCTGCCTGACCATGCCAAGTCAGGTACTACTGCCAACTAAGGTCCCTGTGGCCCAAATCAAGCCATTAAATATATACAGATAAATGTAAGCAACAGTAATTTATCTAAGCAGTTAAACAATCCAAAGGTTACTCCCATTAGATTTTGAAGTAAGAAGTATTAGTTCCATAGCAAGAAAAGTAAAAAAGTCTGTTCTACTATTTTTCTATCTGTTCTGACTGGTTACTGTGCTTAGTGAAAGTGCAAAATCTCAGACTCGTCCCACAGTTAGGACATTTATAGGTTCTGCATATGCAGTCCATGTCTTTTGCATCTAAGCAGATAGGTCTGAGTTTCCAAAATTCCCAGATGCACTCTATCTTCATACTTTTATGCTGTTTGGTTGAAATGAACCTATTGATAAGCTGCCAAGAAGGGACAGAGTACACTGAGAGAGAGACACCATTCTGTCCCAACGTTTGTTTCCTTAAGAAACAAGTTTCTTAAAGTCATCAGTTACTGTGTTCATCACTTGACACACACAGTCCTGTCAAAATAGGTCCCTAACAACCCCTCTCCCTCAGAAACCTCAAACAACTAAAACCAACTTGTTTCTAACAACTTAAACTTTTATCTTACTGTAAGATTGCAGCAAACTACTGATGCCAGTAGGTGCTTAATCTTCTTCGGTCAAGCAATAAAGAGGTCCTCAATTCTAAGTCAAGGAGCCACTCCCTGAACATCTGATTTCCACAAGTTTAGAATAGGCTCAGAGCCCACTAAAAATACACATTCCCCATATGGCATCTCTCCATGAGCCATCCTGTCTGGGTAAGAATAAACATTTCCTTGCTGCTGCAGCAAAATTAGTCCTTGATTGAAGAAGAACACCTTGCATCAAGTCTTGTGAAAGTAAAAGTATAGCATGAGAAAAGAAACTGTATAGCTACGTAGTAGTCCTTATTCACTTCCTTTAACTTATTTGGCTATATAAGCTAAAAAGTACAGCCCTCAAAAACAATCTCCAAGGTTATTTGGAATGTGAATGGAATGGAATACAATACAGAGTACTGTATCCTTTCGTAGTTTTATTTTTCCCCTGTGACAATATGAATGACATTTTCAGCTTCTCTTTGCATCTAATGAATACACCTGGACATTCCAAGAACAAAACAGACTACTGTTTTTCATAGCTTCATTTACTCAACTTTTGATTATTCAATCGACTATATCAGGGGAGTTTGCATTCAGCATGACATTTACTGATGTTGGTACACAGAAGATATTAAGATATTACACACAGAAGATATTAAGTGTTGAAATAGAGAGCTGTTTTCACTGCTTAAGCATCCCTGGCTCACTCTCTGTGTGCAACACATTTCAAAGGCACACAGTGCACAAATAGAAGCTTACAGAATAAAATCTTCAACTGAATATTTTCACATGCATTGAAGAAATTGACTCTATTCTCTGTCAGAGTAAATCAATATTTATACCATCTAAGAAATCTGACTAATACTAGCATCTACTGAATAGACAACTGAATTTTAGATACAAATTTAATAAAACTAACACAAGATGAGTAATAAAGGCAGGGTAAACAAAAGCTCTATTTCCTTCAGGCTTCTGCAACCAAGAGATCAATTTCTAAATGGTTGTAGATGTTCTCTAGGGTGTTACTGTTCAAAACTTTATCACCATTTGTTATTTTTCCCATCAGAACACTTAAAAGCATAAGGCAAATATGTGCAGATACAACTAAATAGAAAATTGACATAAAAAAGCAGAAGCTAGTAAGAAAAGACATGCAGGGTTTGGAGATATGGATTCACTATTAACTAAAGGGCCTCAACATACTGCAGTTTTCATCATTCATGTCATTCAAGTCCATTGTACTTAAAGATGACAGTGCCATAGTATGTATGGGAAAGTCAACCTCAGTGGATGTACATATAGCCAATCCAGCCTACAGACAGCAAACATTTCTGGATGCTATCACACTGTCATTTACGAAATTTCCCAAAATGCTGCTACCGCAGTATACATCCCTCAGCAGACATGTCTTTCTCTTTCCTCCCCAGCTGGCCACTTCCATCTCCCCTCCTCCAGTGGACATCAAGGTTCTGTGAAATATTTCTATTGTTCTTCAATACAATTTCTATTTTGCAGCTAAAAAGAAAATTCTTAGCTGAACAACATCATCCTTGAAATATATTCTTGAGTAGCCATGCTTCCTTCTGTACTTCACTTATTGGCATGTGTACCTAGTCAGTCCAAAATACTTGCCAATCTGATGCAATCGACCATTTTCCACTGAGGAAATAAGGAATGCTTTAGGATATCCCACCTCCCCCTAAGACGACACACCACGTCTCTATGCAACTTCTCCAACTGACAAGAGGCATCCTCTGTACAGCACCCAAATCTCTCATGGATCACAGCCATATAACAGGCATCACAACCTTCAACACTTCTGATATAGTGGAGAACATAAAATTATAGAATCACTCGGGTTGGAAAAGACCTTCAAGATTATCGAGTCCAACCCTCAATCCAGGACTGCCACGTCCACCACTAAACCATACCCCAAGGGCCACATCCAAATGTTCTTTGAATACCTCCAGAGATGGTGACTCCACCACTTCCTTGAGCAGCCTGTTTTAATGCTTGACAACCCTTTCTATAAAAAAATTTTCCTAACATCCAGCCTGAACTTCCCCTGGTGCAACTTGAGGCCATTCCCTCTTGCCCTATCATTTGTCACTTGGGAAAAGAGACTGGCCACCTCCTTGCTCCAACCTCCTTACATACAGGCAGTTGTAGAGAGCAATAAGGTCTCTCCCCTGAGCCTCCTCTTCTCCAGACTAAACTCCCTCAGCATTCCTTGTAAGACCTGTGCTCCAGGCCCTTCACCAGCTCAGTTGCCCTTCTCTGGACCCACTCCAGCCTCTCAATGTCCTTCTTGTAGTGAGGGGCCCAGAACTGAATGCAGTATTCCAGGTGTGGCCTCACCAGTGCTGAGTACAGGGGGACAATCACTTCCTTAGTCCTGCTGTCATGCTATTTCTGATACACGCCAGGGTACTGTTGGCCTTCTTAGCTACCTGGGCACACTGCTGACTTGTGTTCAGCCAGCTGTCTACCAGCACCCCCAGATGCTTTTCTGCCAGACAGCTCTCCAACCACTCTTCCCCAAGCCTGTACCTTTGCATGGGGTTGTTGTGGCCAAGGTGCAGGACCTGGCACTTTGCCTTGAAGCTCATACAATTGGCCTTGGCCCATCACTGCAGCCTGTCCAGGTCTCTCTGCAGCACCTTCTTATCCTCAGACCGATCAACACTGCCACCAAACTTGATGTCATCCACAAATTTACTCATGGTGCATTCAATGCCTTCATCCAGATCATTGATAAAAATGTCGAACAGAACCGGCCCCAGTACGGAGCCCTGGGGGACAACACTGGTGACCTGTCACCAACTGGATGTGATTATTTACTACCACTCTTTGTGCTCAGCCATCCAGCCAGTTTTGAACCCAGTGAAGGGTACTGCCATCCAGGCCATGAACCGCGAGTTTCTTCAAGAGAATGTTGTGGGAAACTGTGTCAAATGCTTTACTGAGGTCCAGACAGACAATGTCTACATCATCTACAATGATCTCACATCAACTCTGCTTGCACCTCTGAATACCTGAGTATGTCAGCTTCCAGCCCTCAAAGTCCAAGCCTGCTTACAGACTCTACAAGACTACTGGCAGCTGAAGACTCCTTTGGAATGAGCTTTCTGTGCAGAGTTTTAACAATAATAATTCATATATAGATAGATTAAGCCCTAAAAGCAATCCTCTTGAAGTTCAAACTGAATCCCAGTGCCTATTCTAAGGTCACATATTAGACTACCAAGTACTCTGTTGTAGAAAATGCATCCTAATTTGACATTCCTTGTAACCGGCAAGGTGTCAGACAGGACTCCCCAGGAGAGGCTCATATTGCTGTTGATAGCAGTTTGTCTTAAATTTGACAGAAACTTTCCTGGATAGCTTTTTATTTTCCTGTAATACTACTTTGTAGCCTAAAAGCTACAAAGATTTTTCCTTTCAAATGCTGCCTGAGATCTACTAAGCAATGGAAGCATGAATTTTTTTTTACAGTATTTATTTAAAACCTTTACTGTACTTTGGAAGGTTTCTCTGTATAAGATCTAGCAATGTTCTGTTAAAGAGAATCAAACAGGGCTTTAAGCAGCCATAGTCAGAGCTTTCTTTTTCTTTGTAACGTTTTCTGTACAACATGGAGTAAAGAAAGATAAATCTGATATTAATCAGGTCCTGTAGGACTTGAGAGAGAAAATAAGTTCTTGAAATATAATGTGGTACATATAAGTGGAAGGGTTGGTGCAAATGCTCACTCAGCACATTTTGACCAATGTAGCTTTCAACAGAAACACTAAATGGGACCAACACTTCACCTCCTTCCATGGTTGCCATTGTTTCATGTTCTACTTGATAAATAAAATGAAACACATTTTGAGAAGTGTCCTACATCACTGTTAAGACCTGTCAGTACATAGACTACAAAATATTATATTTCCAAGAAAAAAACATTTTTTAATTGAGAGAACTACAGTGAAAAATCAAGGTCCATATCCAGATAGAGGAGAAATTTCACCAAAAAGAAACAAAGTCAAACCCAGAAACTAAGTGTCTAACACTGAGGAGGCTCCTTCAGTCAGGACTGTGATTACTTAGAATATCTGAAACAGGTGAGTTAGTTACTGGTCACTAAAAATGTGACCATTAGGAAGGTCTAGAAACAAGTGAGAAGAGTAGTTCTTAATTTTTTTAAAAGAAAACAGAGCCAAATTAAAGAGTACATCTCACTACTTGCTCATTTCAGATACGTTCCTCACTTAGCACTTACTTCCAGTATCATCTTCACTACTGAGATCAAGGCTAGAGGTCAAACTTAATACTTCTTCCTTCAAAGCTTTCAGAAACATTAACCATTGATTAGCCTCCTCCAATGTCTCCTTATTTCCAAAGGATGCAATGATATTGACTTTTAGTTTGGTGCTTACTTTGAAAGAACAAGGTAGATTCTGCCTTATTTTCTAATTTGTCAGTCTTCACTCTATATATCCATTTTTTTAGGACTTACTTCCAAGCCATCTCTTTTTCCGACACAGCATATGTTGCTATGCAGACAACGTACTGATAGCATTTAATTTTTTATGTGCACCTCAGTACACCCTGCACTATCTTCTATGTTCTTACTCCTTATATAAATATATAAACATCTTAGACTTTTTATGTAGCAAAGCTACCAGTACCATCATTAATTCTCACATGTCTGATTAAAAGACAAATGATTTATACACCATCTCGATCACCTATAGTTGTCTTTTACACACTACCAAGAAGCATATATATAGTCTAATCAGACTTGATTACTGTCTGAATAAGTCACAGAAGAGTTCCTTTATGATTAGCTTTTTTACTGGTTATTTCCTCATGTATTTCTATGCCCTACTTTCTCATTTTTAAGCCCTATCTCCCACCTAGAGCTATAGTTCTCTTCTGCAGAAATTCCAGCACCTCCTGCTGTGTTCAATGTCATTTCTTCAAGTTCAGTAGCTTTGGTAATAAACCTTCAATGCAGTTTACTTAGACTGCCAACCTATGTTATCTTGGACCAGTGTAATACTGAGACAGAGGCTCAATACATGATACAGTTGGGGGATTCATTACAAAGTCAGATGAGCTCTTTGTCATCTAAGACGACAGGAGAGACTGACATTAAAATATGGTTCATTAAAAGTGAATTTGAGCCTCAGCATTCACTGTACCAAAAGATCTGGACGTCAGTCTAATTTATACTGGAGTGCCTTAGAAAATATTTGAGCTTCTAACTAAGCACAAGGGATTTGGGAAATAAAAGGCTGCCATTTCTGTACCACTATATACTTGAGGATTTATTTTTATGAATGCCACAGTACCATGGACTATTGATATGGAGAGCTATTATTTCAGAAAACATTGCAAACTGTTTGCTTTGGCAAATTGTCCAGGAAAATATGCAGTTAGGTGGGTAAGCTCCTCAGTTTTTAGGTTGTTTTTTTTTACACATTCATCACTTCTGTCTAGATATGAAAGTAAAACGGCCAAGTCAGGGAATAAAAGAAGCAGAAGACATGCAAAGGAATCCAGAGGATAGCTAGACCGTGGAAATATCTTTCCCTGTCTTTGCAGTGCAAACATAAGGAGAGATCTATTGTAAAAATAAAATATCAGTTTATTGCTTTAGTCTATTCTGAAAGGATGATGTTGTCTACATAATGTTCTACATTCTTGACCTCCACATGTCATTATTATATGCTACCTTCTTGGATCATTAGGACTACAGACAGATCAGAAGGTAAAGCAAAATGCTAAACACTTCTGTAAATGGTTCACAATGCAATTCAAAAAACCCTTATAGACTGATAATCGAGTTTTCAGAGTGCCTTGGGAACAGCTAACATATGTTATCTTAATGGTTTTCCTTTTTCTTTAACAGAAAACTTGTTATATGTTATCAAAAAATACAAAAAAAACCCAAACAAACTGGGACCAAGACATACGCTGAAGACCTGACAATGAAAACCAGTACATCAAAGCAGGTGGAAATGCCATGCAAATTCCATGTTTCTCTTTAGATGCACATGTGGTTCTTAATACACCAGAACTGTTTGCTCAAGTTCAGCATATGTAGCTTCACACTCTCTTTTGATCAGGAATAGCACACGCACCAACATTCATGTAAAATAGTGACAACAGTATGCATTGTTAACTAATTTCAGAAGCCGAAGGAAAGCACTGCAAAACACAACAAAGCAAATACTAATAATAAGCTACACACTAGAAACACCGAAGTTTTTCATTCCAGCATTGATTTGCATTTATCTATTTATGGTTGTTTAAATCGCGACAGCTTTCCCAGAGAATTTCTATTTTAAAACTTAAATTTCATGCTCAATTATCTCTTTTTAAACATACTCTTATTTACATAAGTTTATAATACTTCAAGAATGTAATGTGGGTTAACTTGATGACCAGGAATGGAGTGCCTTGGGTTGTTTTGTTGTTTTATTATTTGTGAAAAAAGGGATCAACATCCATTATCTTTCATAACTCACTCTGCCTTCTCATGGTTGTTCATCTAGAAAGTTATTTCTAAATGTGTTAGCTATTAGCAGCATATTTCAAATGCTTGGATAATACTAATTACAAATTGCAAAACTTAGCACATTACCTTTCTGGGAAACACCACATTTGGAACATCTTAGATCCTAAACTAGTAATTCCTGCTGTGATATTCTCAGTTAGTAATCACATGGGGAGGGGAGAGAAAGATCATCATAAAAACAGCTTAAACAACCACCGCTTGCATCTTTAAAACAAACTAACAATCTAGTGACAAAAATCTGCCATTGACATCAATTCTATTTTCACTTCAGAGTGGGAATTGGAAACTCTCAGTTCATGCAGAGATACTGTTCAAGCAGAACTTTTAAAACTTCAATTCAAAGAAGCTGCACGTGGTGTGAGAGTAGAAGAATATGACCCTAAGGAAACATAACACACTATTAAAGTACACATGTATTAAGTTACATTAACCCAGCAATACTAATGGTAAATTTTTGTATTTAGCAAATGATGAGGCACAAAACACACTGTGCTAGTCACTTCACATTTCAAAGGTAAACCTTACACTTTTTACAACAGTATCAACTGTTGTCGAAATGCAAAACACATGTGAAAGCAATGTAATTAATTAATTTTGGTAGATTTGCACAAGTGTTACCAAAGCAGCGCTTGTTCCAAGTACACTACAAAATTATAATGAAAAAAAAATCCAGCAGATTCCTGAATGTGCAAATATATTATCTTCCATTTTTGATACCACTTCTTTCTATGTCAGTGAACAAAGGAAGAAGTTAAATTGTTCAATATTGGAGCTTGAAGCATCGGACAGAATGGCTCCCTATTGATTTTCCTGCTGCTTTTTTGCTGAGGGTAACAACTGAAAGATATGCAAGTACTTTATACTTTTCTAAGGTAAGTAAGAGTTTAGACACTGAAACACAGAAAAAGGTCTTTGAGGTAAAGTAGCTGAAAAAACACAGAACAAAGTAAATCAGTAGCCTTAACACTGTCTACCTGACAAGAAATTATTTAATTGAAAATTGAACAACCATATGTGTACTAGGTAGAGATGACCCATTAACAGTAGCATTAGGGATTTTGCATGAATGAAGAGAACTCCCTATTGTTTGGAAAACTGACAAACAAAATTTCTGATCCACAGATGTTAATTCAAGTTCTATGAAGATATCCCCAAACAAGAAAAGGATCCCAGAAAATGTAAAAGAGTTTATAACCAAAGTACACAACTACTTTGTAACTTTACAGAAAAAGAACTAAGGAAAACAGGCAAAATTATAACTGGTTTAGTCTAAAAAAGCATAAATGCTTCTCAGCTAGCTCTTACCTAACTTCAGTGTTGACAGTAGCATAAGCACAGCACTGTAATTTGCAGTTCAGGTCAGCTACTCTATTATATACTCGATGTCCTGGACAGCTTCGTAGCCAACACTAAGTTCTGGGCTATTCAGTGTGCCTGATCAAGTTTTATCTACCTTGCATAGGAGTACAGACCCGTCCTACCACTTCTAGCTCTATTATTAATTACATTTCATTGTAATTACTAGCAGAAATAGAAGTGAGCTTATAACTGATAATTTCCTGTATCCATGCCTTGATCCTTTCTGAAAGTACTGTTGTAAGCACAGTTTCTTCTACTCATCAATGAGAAATAACATATACCAAGCTGTTTAAATATCAAAATCATCATAAATTGTATTTTGGTTAAAATCCCTTTTTCAATGATACTTCTTGTGTAAGCCTTAGAGCAAAAATTTACTTTTTCTTTTTTAATTTACAAGTGTGACTTCACAGCTGTTGCGCTCAAATGCAGTCAATATTTGTATATTACTTTAATGAGTTCCTAGTAACCCAGACTCCTAAAGCACATCTGTGCTTTTGAAATCAAACATGCAATTCTCATAGATTTCAGTTACCAGAACTGTATTGCTTCTTTTCCACCTCTTTGACGTTACATTTCTGGCACGTCCAGGTAGGACTTAGGGTTTTTCTCCCTTCTTCTCCCTCCATGCTTTTCAAAGGAATCTGGTATGAAGAGATGGTGTTTGGTGGCTCTACCAAACAGCTGGGGTACTTTGATATCTACTGGAGTCCAGCTGTGAACGGAGATCGAACAGATAAGGCAAAACCCAGCAGACTATGATTTTTAAGATCTATTTTTTTTCTTTTCCCCAGGCCTCTTGGAAAATCTGAGTAAAGTGTGTTTATCAGTGCACAGTTCCAGAGAAAGAAGCCTTAGCTTGAGTCTTGACCACTACTTGAGCACTATTGATACTTAATTTTCATGAGTTTGGAAACCAGTTTACACACATTCTCCTTAGGTTCCACTGGGCTGTGTGTGAAAAGGTTTCTGTTCGAACACTGAGAACTAGTCCTATAATGCATAGCCATTTTTAAATAGTTTTTATGTTTACAAGAATTTCTGTTTCTTTTCCTGTATGTAAGACAAATATTTCCCGTTCTTGTTACACTGAGAGGTCAATCATGAACTCAGTCCTTATTGAAGCTCAGTAATACACAGCACAAAGCTCAAAGTGTGTCATTTTCAGGTATGCGCAGCAGGAGCAAACAGTTAATTCTGAAAAATAAGTAAAACTGTTTAGAAAATGGGAAGGAGGAATTCCCTCACAGTCTTTCCCAATACACACATATTTACTTTTTAATAGAAATTGTCCAGGCACTTCTCCTAAATGATTAAATTTCTATTTTCATCAACAGATCAAATCTCAAGCACATCATAATGCAGAGTTAATGGTATCAATACTTGTCCCAGGATGAAGGATACAAATTCACATATATTCCTCACGTCTTTCCTTGCTCTTCCTACCACAACAGCAAAACCACAAACCCTCTGAATAAGTTATGTTTGTCTCCAACTATAGCTTTGCCTAGCCAAATACTTCAAAGTAGTCAGAGTTATATCAGAAGGAGTACAACATTAAGCATGTAGAACAAAAATGAAGACAAGAAAGCATATCCAAAAATTCAATTGTCCACGCAACTGAAAGATTTTCAGTGAAATTTTTCTTCTGTATCTACATATCCACTTCCAATTTGCCAGTATCTTCCTACAGGCTTAAGATGGAACATGTTTGTTTTAGGCTTTTTTAAAAATTAAATTTTATTTCTTGATTTCCAGTTATACTTCTGTTAAATGTAGAGCTCAATGTTCTGTCTTTCCCTAACACTCTTTTAGCAAACAATAACAATGTTTCAGTGGCTAGATACACACAGAAGCAATTATAACAAAACTATGTGACCTGTTCTCTTGGATAACCAACAAAACTGCTCACAAGGAATATTGCCTCTTCATCTACATAGAAAAAGCAAGTTTTGAGAAAAGCAAATCCAATCAATATTGATTAATATTGTGAAAGGGATCCAAGCACATACTTTTCTAGAAAGTCATTTTAGGGTTTTTATGGTGACAGAAAAAGACACGTTGCTTGTAATGTGGGTTCCTGCTTCTTTAATCTGTATACAAACACATGCATCAGGTTTCAGCACCCCAAAAAAATCAAAAGGTGGGGGATGGAGAGAGGAATGGAATAAACGGTCTTTCAAATGAAGAAATAAAAGGCCATACAGAAAGCTGGCTGCATCACTTTAAATAAGCTGTTTGCTTGGCTAAGTCAGGGGAAAACTTAAGTGTGTGGCACTTTCTTAAGTGTTGGTTCCTGATCACATCTCCACCAGCCAAAACTCATGCAAAATGAACTGGAAATCCTTCTGATTGCCAAAACCTGATCCTCACATAATTATTTTTTAAAAAAACACAAACAGCCAACTGATCATGGTCATGACCTGTGGCTTTTAGTTGGCTGGGACTAGGCTACTACTGCAATCAGCTTATCCCTACATAAGTATTTATCCTTTTCTTACAGCAATGTTTTTAGAAATCAAGCTTCAATGCAGCATCACAGCATCTTGGTAAGTGTGGGGAGGGAAAGATAATTCACTTTTTGGTACAGTTTAATTTAATTCCATTTCCCTATGAGAGGTACTTATACACACTCATCTAACACTGTTTTTCTTTAAAAAACAGCACGTATTTTACCTTGATTCACAAGCAGTCATATTACTGTCTTATGTTTTGTTTAGTGGGGGGAAAAAAAAAAGATGAGAAAGACTTTTGGTAAAGATATGTGCGTGATTTTTATGCAACCTACATCATACAAGTGCTCTTTTACAAAGGACTTTCAAGACATGTTTACTGTAAGTTAATGCATAGATTTAAGGCCAGTACCATTTCCGATCATCAGAGAGTTAACTTACTATTTTTCATGCAACATACTAGTATGAACATGTTTGAGCATGTTTGTATTGGACTCTTACATGTAGCCTGAAGGACCCACACCACTAGATGTCACTACAAACAGAACATTGAGAACCGCACGTTCCTGCTGCTGCATGCACAGAGCATCCCACTTCATCATTAGCTTTTCAAAATAAAAATTAAAGAAAAGGTATTTTCAAGTCACACTGAGTTGCTCGTTTATTAAAAAAAATAGTAAATGACAAATTTCAAATAAACATTGAATCCTCAGTATTTGGATTTAAAGGTATGATGAGCAAAAACATTGACAATGTAGGAGTTGAAGGATGGGGATGATTACAAAAGCTGATAACATCATGCATAGCCAGTCGGTTTATTATTATTTCTTAAGAAAGCATTGTAAGTATCTGTCTCATTAGAGAGCAGAAGTAGCAGACAGATTAATGCACATATGCTACAACATTAATTAGGGATTCAGATTTTGCAGAAGATTGATAATTTTATAGTGACAATTGTAGCTGCAATTAATTGAGTCTTTTCTGGAAATCTTATGATTAAGATAAAATGACGAGAAATCACAAGGATGCTAAGATCCATCTCGAGGTGGAACCAAGGCAGGAATTATCTTTAGCATAAAATAAAATGCCTCTCAACAAAGCAGAATTTGCACTATGATTTTGCAATTATATTCTATTGTCTGCATTGGCTTCTAATGGAGGAAAAGAAAAATCAGGCGCATAAAAAAAGCTTGCTTTTAACATAGACAAACAAAGGTTCCAATCAGTAATATAAGCAATCAACAGTTAAAACGTCCTTAATAACAGGATAGTGGCAACAGAATAATGATAGGAGAAAATAACTATTCAAATTACCCTGCTCAACTGACATTTAATAAATTCATATTTAAAAAATGACATTTAGAGAACTAGATGATAATGCAAATGAGGGCTATATTTACAAAGGGGTGAAAAAACATCTTCTAATCTGAAGTATAAGAATATCCTAAGTTTTGGTACCTGGAAAAGTATTGAAACTTGCTGATGGATAGCGATCTGGTGCAGCACTGCAATTATAAACTATTCTGAGCTAAATGCCATGGATTATCCATCTGTCCTTAATGCCACTGCAGTAATAACTTTCTAGTACTGGCTCATTCTTGTTTATCCCTGTTACCCTCTTGACATGAGCTATCATTTTCCAAATATAAAATGGTTCTGTTAGCCAAAATGAGTGTAGTCTCTACACTGGAACATTTCGCTGTGCCAAACAGGAGTTTGGCTACTAACTTACCTATAATAAATTAAGTACTATGATACCTGAGTCTATTTATGAATGTATATTATACATTTCTATCCTGCCTAACAGTTTCCACTATAACAAGATGACTACAATTCTTCAAGAGCATTTTAATTGTCTGGAACAGTTCCCTGAGATTTAGCTGAGGCTTTTTGTGCTCCTCTTTGTTCATATGGCTAGTGTCACTGCAAAAAGTGCAGAAGTAATGACTGAATTGTAGTAGAATAGTCAAACACATAATTGGCTTTACTTGTGTTTTTAAAACAAGTTGAAGTTAAAATGAAGAGACCACAAAAAGACAAAACCCCCATCTTTAATCTTAACCAAAATTCCACAAGATGCCTGGTAATGGATTTCTCTGCCATTTTGCCATTCCCTCCCACTTTAAATGGAATGGATAGTGCTTTTGGGGGGTTCGTTTTAAACAACAGGTAACTTTGTTTAGCACCAGCCAGTGCTGGGTAATAAGTGATAGTGATTTCATCTAGTGTTGGGTTGAAGACACATAGTTCATTTTATACTCTATTTTTTAGACAGTCTCTTAATGTACGTAAGTATTTAAAAACAAAAGCGACTTATACTTTAGCTATACACTTGAAGTACATTAAAAATACAGAGGTGTTACATGTGGAGTCAAACCTTAATCTTAGGCTTTCCTCAGGGAACACTTATTGTAATTAAATCTTAAACATTTATTTAAGAAGCCTAAGCCTTGCATCATACTCAGCTTGCAAGTTTTCTCATTGCACATTTGAAATTACATCTCCTTAATAGAAAAGCCAGTTCGTTTGTCTGAACACAAATGTTAATTAGAGCTTCAAAATGCGTATTTGAGTCTTGGATAAGAAAACACCAATACATAAATCAAAACAAAGTAATCAATAGAGCTGCCGTAATATTTGTGGCATTCATTTCAATATCTGGATAAAAATCCCAGATAAAAACATCTCAAAATGAAATAATCAACATCAATCATTTAAATCAAATCGAGAAGCTTTCAGACTGTGTAACACTCACGACTACAATTGATTAAGTGGGAACTTCAGGCTTACCATTTAATTGCACAAATGAACCCCAGCCTGTTTGTTGTTTAACTTAGTAATTTGTTTTTCCAACATATTAATAAAGCAGTATTCAGTGAACCTAAAACTCTTGAAACACGGTGTATAAAAGTCTGGAAATCACCATAAAAACATAGCACTTGGTAGGAAAGACAGGAAGAATTCAATCTTTGCACAAAGAATCAATGTTACTGCACATTTACTAGTTAAGTAATCTTTCTTGGCTCTTTTGGCTCTGCTCATCATCCCTTTTGGACTTATCAGAGGTAGACTTTCCAAAAAGCTGATGTTTTCCCTGTTTTAATTTTTGGTGAAAGAAAAATTGCATCTTTTTGGGATCATTCACTCCTTGATTCAGTATTACTGTCATTCAAGATAATAATATTCACTTAAGCGGGATCCATTTTGTCAGTATCTACAATTGGGAAAGGAGGGGTGAAGAACCTATTTCACTTGTCAAGAGTTTAAAGAAGAGGGTAAACCAGAGGGCTCAGAGTACTTAATCTCGAGATCAGTAATTTAACTAAACTGTATCAAAATAAAAAGTATCTTTAACTGTGTTGCATTATAATGCTACAGAACATGAGCAACAGGTGTTTACTAAGAGCTCCTGCAAGTACTTGGAGATACTGACTGGAGCTTTCCAACCATGCACACTCGTAAATGGAATCCTTAATTAAGTTATTCAAAAATGGTAGACTTTACCACAGACTTTTGCTGAAGTTCCTCTTAAGAGAATGAATCCTCTTTTTTTTTTCTTTCATCACTCTGTCGACATATTTTACCTCAGAAAATCCACAAAAAGATTAATAAAGCTTGCAGATTTACCATCAGATTTTTAGGTGGCAAGGTACACTGACTATGAAGACAGATGTGCTAATTTAATTGTGAAGTGACATCACTAGTAGTAGTATATCAGAGTATTTCTCCTCTTATCATGCAATTTAAGTCATCTGCCACTGTTGCAAACCTTATAAGCTTTCAGGCAAGTTGGCAAAACAACAACTATTGGAAACTGAAGAGATGTCATAGTCCTCAGAAGCCATTCTCTTATTTAGGGTTGCATATGGGACACCTTGTAAGATTCCATAGGAAGACTATGACCAGCTCCAAAAAACACCTACTTAACCTCATACTGAGTCATCATATCAGACTCTTTTGAACTTTTGTTTGGTTTTGATTTTGTTTGTTTTTTTTTCAAACCCATTCCCTAGAAGTCTGATTGAAATGGTATAAATTAACCTAGAGCAATGACATCTTCATTAACACTTAGATCACACCTCAAAGTTACACAACAGTTACAACATTAGACATTTGGCATTAAATAAGATCTCGCTTTCACTCTGTGGGGAAGTTCACTGTATGTCTCAATAAACCTATAATCAACCTGGCTTTAATAATTTACACTATGAAAAAAGATCAGTTACAGTATAACAAACAAATCAATTGCTGATTACAAGATCAAGTTACTTCAGCACTAAATAACTAAGGTGAACTGTTAAGAAAATTGGAGTGCAAACAAACCCCCAAATGCATCAGTGTTATTGCATTTTTTTCTAGCAGTCAGACTGATGAATAACATGACAAGCTAAATTAAAGTTAATGACCAAGTAATAATTTAGGGCTTAATTGCATATAAATTAAATATGCAAATGAAAAACTTTGTGACAAATTATATATTTAAGACTTTTAGGTAAGCTCTACACTTTTAAAGGATCCTCATGTAATTCATTCTAGATGAGCTCAGCCCAAATATGCCAATATAGACACTTAATCCAGGCTGCATAGCCCATGATCACAAGAAAGAAAATGAACCAAAAATGAAAATAAGACTTATTTTTTTTCTTTCCTGTCAGCAGTTAGTGGTGATGAGCTATGCATTATACACAGACTTTGGATTGGTTTCTATTAGTTTAGATTAGTTAAGAATGTCAACAGATGTTTTGAACCTTTAGGAGGAACAGAGCAACATGAGTAGAACACAGAAAAAATATTGTGCCGGCCTGGCAATTTTTTTGTGCTTAATAGTTATGGGTACATTGCTGAAGTATAAGGTGAATTCACAACGTTCATGAAGGATGTAATCACTAGTATACAGTTAGGGAGTTGAAGACAAACTCATCAGGAACACTCAATTTTAAAAAATAAACAAAGGAAACCTATTACTGTAAAAAGACACCAACTGACTATGAACCTCACAAGTCAACAAAACCATAGGTAGCAAATTGTCATCAACTACAAAGGGTTCTTTGGCATTATTCACTTATTATTAGAATGCAAGACAGCTTCAAGGAAAATGACTACATATTAATTGCGTTAAAACAGCAAGGCAAGTAAAAGAAGAAATCTCCTAAGAATCCAGAACAAGTAATTTGATCTTTTCAGTAAAAGGAACAAAATTAGACATAAATTTTGCTGTAAAGAGGACTGAAGCTGTAATAGCTTCCAAAACTTCAATATCATGGCCACGTGCATGCGGTCGTGCTACTTCTGCTCAGATTTTATCAAGTTGGCTTTAAGTGAGATTTATCTCTGCACTGCCTCAGGTAAACAAAGATGAACTAGCCAGCAGCTCTGGGACCTGACTCACCTATGCCACTCAGACTGCAGCCACATACCTTAGTGTCCCCACTAATAGTTTGATGAAGTTTATTGAATGTTCATCCCTTAAGTGTATTATATACCAGGGTCTGACTGTAATATTATTTATTTATTTGTGTAGTTGGTGTCCTGGTTCTGTTTCACTAATGGATTTTAACTGTCCCCTCCCCCTATCCTAGCCTGCTCTCCTCCCCACAGAGACTTACCAAGCTTGGATAAAAATATTATACATAATTGTTAAACCTTAGTTACAAAATACTGCATAAGTCTAATCATAGATATGTATAGTTTGCACAGACTTTGTTTGCTCACCCATGGCAAGCATTTAATAAAGCTAGTTCATCTGGAAATAAGTTAAATTAAATAATCCAACATTAACGTGATGCATATTCAAGAAAATATGGTTTGCAGAACTAACAATATTGAAATTTAGGCCTTCAAAAAACAAACAAACAAACAAAAAAGCCTGTAAGTTGTTTCATGTCCTCCCTCATTTATCTTCTCCTACTACCAAGGAAAAAAATTATTGAAGGGTAATATTTTACCAGTTTGGTAAAATTTTTCTTAATAAATGGAATATCTGATAATTGTCCCTTCCTATTTAAGTGGAAGCTAATATTTCACCTCTTTCTGACATGGAAAAGGGAGGATGATAAATGAAAAAAAACCTTGAAATTTCAGTCAGATAAACATAAAAGGAAGAGAAAGTTAAAGACCTTCAGCACTTGGGCTGAAGTGCACATAATAACTTTTTATGCAGCTAGGTTTACACCATTGGTCTCTAATCAGTCTCTACAGTTACTGGGACACGTGTTAATGACTCGGGGGTTGGATGAATGCCCACGAGCAAACAGCTGCTGAAGAGATGGAAGACCCCAAGAGCTGTACTGAACAAGAGTACTGAGCATAACAAAAGCCAGATACAGTTTCTGGGTTTTGTTTGGAAGAACATCTATGAAAGCTCCTCATTGTCTTCACCCAGGTCTACCTGGGAGAATCAGCCAAGCAGGAGGTGATTCCAGATGATACAAGCCTCACCCTCCACTAGATCCCAGAGTCCATACTCCTCCTCCTTGTATGAAGAAGGAAATTAAGATCACAGCTCCATCACAAATGGGCAGGCACTATCAGTACTAACTCACAGGGTAAAATCTTTCAGGCTGCACAGGCCCTGCTAGGAAATCCCTCTGCTTGTAGTCACTAGTATCAGCTAAGCCTGAATCATTTCTTCTGTAGTCATGGAAACATCAAACTCATTAATTATATTTATCCTTACCTCTGACAAAGACGATCTGATTTTTAAACTGTCTGATGATAACAACATTCTATAACTGTTTTTAATGCTTAATTGACAGTGTTCCTTGCCAATCAAATATAAAAAAACTCTTCCTCAACATTCATAATTTGCCTTTCAGTTATTTGGCTTCCCAAACTTTACAATTGCACAGGGTCTCATACAGATATTGCAGTCTTATACCTCAGCAATATTTTATTGCCGTTGTTAAAAACAGGCCACAGGTATTGTACTGAGTTTGCAAAGCCACAGGATGCACCTTTCCTGACCTGCCTGGATTATTTTTACTAGGTTTAGATATAACAACAATTTTTCTAATGGCCAAATGGCTGTAGTTATCTTTGTATAGTACAAGTAAAATTTGTATATAGCTAATTGTAAAGTAGTTACGCGGATTAGAAGCACAGTGATACAATGCAGAGAAATACAGGCCTGAAACGGTAGCAGAGATGTGAGAAGTAGAGACATACTGTGGAGTAGAGGAATAAAATAGACAGGGCTCAGGTTTTTCACTGGAGACCCCCAAGGCTACAAGTTCACCACTTGCCAGTTAAATAAATGCAAAACTGGAGCTGGACAGAAGACAAAAGTAGGATTGTTTTCCTCCCAGTAAAGGACTCAGAATGGCAAAAACTTGCCAGCCCATCCCCTGCCACAAGCAACTCCAGATTGAAGCCATCAGTCTAAGGACCCAGCTGAGAAAGCAAAGAGAGCATATCATCAGTAAAAGGGGTAGATAATAGGACGCTCAGGGTGTAGAGCAATTTTAACTATATTAGAGACTACTTCTGCGTAGTAGTACTAATTTTTTATACTTTTTGTAACAATTAAATCCACATTGGTGATAATACTCCTTTGATCTGACTGTTATGCTTTGAATATAATAATAATACTCATCTTTACACAGAAGGTATGTTTCCTTTCTGCCTGTAACAAGAATTAGAGTGTAATATCATGTTGTGCTACCTGAGGCCTAACTCAGTTGTAAGTTTGCTTTGTATACACTGAGCTTAGGTGGAAATTCCTTAGGGCCAAAGAAAGGTAAAGATATAAATTAATATGCTGTATTAACAAAAACCCCTCACGATTATCAAGCTGCTCATATTTTCAGGACAGCATGCAAGAGTGAAACACTGATGGATATTACCAACACCCTACATCTTAACAGAGCTCTTAAAAGGCATACTCTGCCACAAACACTCCTACTTTCTAACGTCACATATACTCCCCTTCTTTCTGTAGTTTTGAAACACAGCATACTTCCACAGTACCTATATCGTATTACAAAGGTTGTCTTTAATATACTATCATAGTACATAGTTTTAAATTTAACATCCTGTTATTCTCTGCAAGAGACTGTGATTCATGATGACTGTAGCAGTAACATGAAATTCAAGAGTTAAGAACAGGATGTGGAAATCTCAGTCATTCAAAGTAGCAGACATTTCATGCCAGCAATCAGGCCAGTCTGAGCTGAGAAACTGACACTTCCAAGAAGCGGAAGGAAAGAGAGGATCATCACAACCCAAGAGATACCTTTGCATTTTTGCAGCCAGGATTGAGGAATTAGAATGGCAGGAATGGTTCCATTTTTGATAGGTGCTCATGAGACTATCAGCATAGTTACACATACCAGAAGATGCTGAGATAGTTATACCAGCTACAGTTTGAAAAACAATATCAAACTTACTATGGATTTTCTTAATCATTTGTTTTCCCACTTTCTCCTGACAACACATCCACATTGGCACTTATATTCTTCAACATTTCTCTTTGTCTTCTTCTGACAGTTTACCAAGATAACAAATATCACTAATATTTTGTTTAATAGCACTTGTGTTTATCTGTTGTTCTGAGTTCGAATTATTACTGATTGTTATTCTACATTTATAAATGTTGAATATAAAAATACCACCTTATACTTGCTGACAGATCTGAATTTTAGATCAGCTTGTCTCACTACATCTGTGGTAGATCTAGGGCACTCTATCTACCCTGACAGGTTTAACTTCTGTTGTAACAACACGCCTCTCAACCTGCCAGTGTTCAAGTATGGGGCACACACTTGCAGCAGGTAGCTTGAAAATTATACTGGAATTTGTTCCTGTTTAATATCAGACAGAGCACTTTCTTCTCTATAACCTATCTCATACCTAATCAAATTAATTTTTAATGACAAAAGTGAGCTCTTCCCACCACAAACCAACCTGTTCATACTTTTGATTCTAAATGTAACAAGCTGTGTCCCCATAATTAAAGGCAATTAGAAATTGCAACACACAGACATTCAGTACTGGTGGTGTATAATCATCTCTGGGCATGCCTACATTAGGACTCTATTTTGGGTCAGGATTGTGGATTTTTTGTTTGTTTTTAATGCAAATCTCACATTTAAGTCGGCTGTAATATAGGAATCAAAGTACAATAAGGGGACAGAGTGCACAAACAAGATGCCTTTCATCTGAAAGGAAGTTAGGAGATGTGCTCCAGAATTATACATAGTTCTTTCCCATCATGAATGAGCATTCCACTTAGAAAACCAAGCTAGAATTAGTGCAGAATATCATTTCAGCAAAATATATATTAGTGTAAATGTTGGGTGCAAGACTATCTTTCTCACTTTGCACATTCATGTATTGGCCTGCAGTAGCTTCTAATGCAGACTTTGTCACTGAGTATTGTTGTGTTCTATAAAGATTGATTTGGCTTTTTTTACAGCACCAAAAAGAAAGTTCCAATTTGGGTTTACAGGTTAGCAATATTTTTATATCCTGGCAGAGTTTCAGTTGCAGAAGCATAGTCTAGTCTTCAAAAATGACTCAAGAGGTCCTGAGCAGTCTGCACATTAGGAAAGCAGTTCCTGATGTAGTCTTAGTACTACTAGTCATGAAAAAAAATTTGTTTTGTTTCCTTCCTTCTACTTCCGTCACTCCACTTGTGAAAAAACCCCAAACAATATCAGTGACTTACTGTTGTGCATAGATCATTACCTGATACTAGCAAAACGTGATTCCAACTAGGATACTGGAGTACTATTTAGTATTTTTATGAAGTAATTCTTGTATCACTGACTTCAAATTGACCGTCAAATATCATAATTCTAGGGATCTGGATATTGTCAGAACATATTTTCTAACTGAACTTCAATATTCAGCTCACGTAATAAACAATTTAATGAGAGTAGAGAAGATAATCTTGAACCCTTCTTCATAAAGAACACTTTTTAAGCTATTAATAGCATTAGTATTTGCTGTACATGTTAAGAGATCATGTCCTTTATTTTTGCTGCTAAAGTATAACCTTTCCAAAGGAGCACAAGTCAACTACACGCAAAGAGATCAAATGTGCCAAAACACAAGGCAGATAAAGATCTGTGAACTGACTTTCAGATTCATAGCTGTCACTCAGAAAAGTTGTGTCTAAATCAGATCCAACACTAAGGAAGTGCAGTATGATTGGAATGACAGATTCTGCCCTTGCACACAGCAGGACTATAAGCATGCAAAGGCTCTAAAAGTTGTTCAGGGATAACTGAGGCCTACTTGGTATGTTCAGCTCCTAGCTTTCCAGATTTCTTTTTAGCATTTTTTCCTCAGTATCTCTACTTTTTATGGTGATTGAAATAATTTTCAAAAGCAAACTATGAAAGGCTTATGTTTTGGTTTTGTTGGTGTTTTTTGTTGTTTTTTGTTTTTGTTGTTTTTTTTTTCCCCGAGCTATTACTATAGGAAGTTTCTCCTGTTCCCCTCCCCTTCAGTTATTATTCTAGCAGAAGTTAAAAGAGAGAGCAAGAGGGAAACACCCTTTTCTTGTTCAGAAGGCTTTTCTGTCACTGAAAGATTTGGACACAAAAAGGAAACATCATTCTGCAAGTTACACTATAAACAAAACAAATAATAATTAGAGGCTTGATAGTTTTAAAGACCTGTTGGTGACCCTTGGTATTCTACCACCCATGTGTATGTAGCTTACTGGCTAATAGATTTAATATCAACAATTTTTCCATCAGAAGACAGATTTATCTTCAGTTTTGTGCATTACTCTTACATAAGAACAAATATTTTAAATGTCTGAAAGACTAAGATATAAGCGTTTGTTGGAAAGTTTCCCAACAAAGCATGATGGACATGCAGGCTGAAGGTCTTTCAGTCTTTGAGGTGCTGTCTGACAAATCAAAGAACCTGGATGCAATATTTGCATTTTGGAATTTCTGGAAAAGCAAAGCAGGAAAGGATTCCCTTGGAATGTACTATTTATGAAAGCATACTTTAAACTGCACCCTGCAACAAATTAGATGTTTGGTTTTCAGTGTGTGGGGGTTTGTTTTTTGGGAGGTTTTGGTGTTTGTTTTGTTTTTTTTTTCCCCTTTTTAAACTTCTCTGTGATGGAATTAATATTGTTTCATAAATGTGAAAATGCTTCATTCTTTTCCTCAAGAATACAAGTATAGATAATATTATCAGAGCTTGAGCTACGAGATCATTAAACAAGCCCACAAATACAATTGTCTCCAGAAGCATTAGTCTATATACTGGTCATAACCCAAAGCATTTCTGCATAGCCAGTAGAGCCGTGCTGACTTTAAAGTAGAAGTGATATTCCTGTTATTGTCAGTACTAAGGACTATTTAGAGAAATGAAACGTACACAGAAGAGACACACAGAGTTAAACAACTCCCCTAACCCTCTTCTACCAGAGATGTGAAATAATGATGCAACAACCTCCTCCTTCATTAATACAGCAGTCACACAATTACTTGGTAGGAACAGGTAAGGGTGTACAACTGCACCTAAAGAGCACAGTTGCATACAAACATGCAAACAAGATGTACAGACCTGATAGCTGCAGTGTACAAAGCTAAGCCTGTAGTTACTAGTAGCAGTTTCTAGTGTTACCCATCCTGTACCAAGCAGGCCATGAGCATGATCACCAAGCACATAACTGAAAACAGCATTATAAGACATTAATACTTGGACTACAGTATATCAACTTTCCAGAAGCTGCCAAAACCTGCTCTGCCCCCACGAAGCCCTCCCTCTCCTTCCCGCGGCCATTTTACCTCAGGACCGCCCCGCCCTGGACACCCCCACACAAACTCCTCTCCCAATCCCCTGTTTAAAAACCTTCCCTGTAAAGAGCAAGGAACACTTTACCTTACCTCCACACCACTCTCCCAACCTTCTCTCTTCGTCTCTCCTGCATCTCTGCTCCCCAGCAGCTTGCAGCTGCCCCAGCAGCCTCAGCTGTGATGGCAGCCCCAGCTCAGCTGTGCCCAACCTCCACAGGCCCCACCTGTGGGCCCACCTGGGGCTGCCGCCCCAGCCCAGCACTGCCCGGGCCTCTGCCCACCCCTGCTGTGGGGGATAAACAGCAACATTTAGTGGTACAATATTGGTTATTGCTGCAAGTTAACATTAAATGCAACAATAAATGCAAATAATGTAAGCGTTAAAAGGGACTCGATGTTCTTAAAGCTCTTTTCCAACCCAAACGATTCTGTGAGCTCCCTCAGCCAGCAGGTGGGATTCAAGCTGCCACAGTTCCGGAAGGAACCTTCTAGAAGGAGACATCCAACAGCTGCCACTGAGCTTGTTAAACTGTGAAACATTCCATAAATGCCAATTTAGTGCCAGGCATAACATTTGCAAAATTTAATCATAAATGCTTTTGTACTTCTGGTCTGGTTTACACCTCGCCGTGGAGCAGCGCGTGCTCTCTAACGCAGCCAGGGGAGCACGCACACCACAGACCCGCTCACCGCAGGCGTTCAGGGCACTGACCCATGAGAGCAGAAGGTTTCTAAATTTTGCTGTGGCAAAAAAATGCTAATTTCCAAAATTTGCTGCTTTGCCGAGTACAAAATGGAAGAATAGATAACAGAACACTCATTTCTGAATAGCCATAATTAAACCAGAGATTGCTGAACTAAATGGGGTGAAGCACTGTGCTGTGAATGGTGAGTTATCCTCCGCTAGGCAAGAGCATTGCCCCAGCCCAAAACATTGGCAGTCGAAAGCCAACCTAATTGCTAACAAATATCACAAACAACAAGATTCTGAAGTTTGAAAGCTCTTTTGCTGTACACCGGAACTAAGGTATACAGCAAAACTAAGCATCTAAGAAGAGCCTGGAACATGTGATATTTTTAAGGGATGTTGTGAAGATATGGAAAGAATAAAAGGTCACAATAACCAATGATTTAACAGATTGGGGGTGAAAAGGTGTTTGTGCTTCTGAAAATTAATTGGCAGTTTTAGAGGGCACAGTTCTTAATTAAGCTTTAAATACTTGTTGATGAACGTTGTGATTTAATAAAGACTAATAGCTTTATCATGTTACCATAGGAATATACAAAACGGACTTAGATCTTCCATAATTCAGCAGATACATTGATAATTTTTCTCACTAATTTAATAGAAACACATAGTCTGTTTCTGTAAACATAAAGGCTGTGAAATTGAACATGAAGGTATGACATGGATCACACACATTGTGAGTGGCTGAAAATGGTGAGAAAGTTGTGGAGAGGAAAACCAAAGTATTTCTGAGGGCTATAATATCCATGAACTTGCATTGAGATGGTGTGTGTCATTTTGCTTTCATTCTCTTCAGAAGCTTACTATTTGTGCTGAAAGAAAGCAGACTTCTGCAACAACAGAAACTCTGTTTTGGTGGAGATATTGTTAGAAAGGAGGGCCAGCATACCTTAATCTCGTGTCTGGTTTTGGTTGCACAGAAAAACAGATCATGCACCGTGGAAGATGGCAGGGTATATTCTCAAGCGTCCAGCAAAAGAGGCAGTGGAGCCTTCTGCTTTAATAGAGGTAAGTCAATATATAAGCACAGGTTCCTCAGTTCCAACAGATCTCCTATCCAGCCTATACACATTTACCAACTGCAACTTTGTTGAAGAGAGAATTAGAGACCAAACTAAGTTTTGCAAGAAAAATGTCTGGTACAACATAATTAATCTAACTCAAAGGGCTGTTTTTTACACAAGAAACAATAGAACAGTCAGTGAGAAGGAAAAGGAATGTTTTTGTCCTTCCTGAGTGTTAGCAGGGACAGATATGCAGCCCTTCACCCTCTGAGGTGACATTTAAAATTGTGTGATCCCATGATGCAGCTCCTTCCTTCTCCCCTAGGAAAACTGAAGAGAATGAGACTTTTGGATTCTTTGGCAAAAGATGCTACTGCTAATGAGAAACAAGAATATTCATTCAGGTAACACTGGAATTATGCTCTAAAAGTAATTACCAAGGGTCAAGACCTAAAAAAAAAAAAAAAAAAAAAAGAAAAGAAAAAGAAAAACTGTACAGAGGACTATGAATTACTTAAAATCCAGAGCTGTAGCGAGACTGTTACGTTTTTTAGCTAGAAACTTCCACACGTCTTCTTCCTACTGAAAATGCTACAAGTTTTCTGGTGGGATCTTTGGAAAAAGTTTGTGTCAGTGTCAGGGATTTAAAATCTGCTTCAAGAGTATAAACTTGAGCCTAACTATGGAACTGCTGAGGTCTCTCTATATAAATTTTACATAAGTTTACAATGCCAGCGTGGTGCCTGGTGGTTCACACAGCAAGTTAAAGAGCAGCCCCTACCCACACCACACAACCACAATTGCTTATGACAAGAAAATACGGGGGGGGGGGGGGGGGGGGGGGGGTGTGTGAGATAGGGTGGGGAACAAGGCTTTGTTAAAACCTCCCTGCAGTATCTCATGGTAATTTGCCCTGAGCAACACACAGCTTTTCTTAGGAAAGCAGGATTTTAAACAATGCTTCTTTGCAGTGCACATTATGAGGAATAGAAAGGCAGCAGAACATCTCAGAAGCCTGAAGTAAATAATTCTTGTTTGGCAATAGTTGTGGAAAAATATATGAAAAGAGTAGCCGAACAAATCATTGACTTTGACTGTAATAAAAAGCTTACTTTACTCTTGGACCATTTGCAAAAGCTGTAGTGAAGATGATTAAAAAGGAGCAAAAAGGAAACAGTATTTGCATTCATTCTGGTAATAGAATATGAAATTAAAGCATGAAGGGATTAATGTTTTAAAGCTTGACTTGCAGCGATAAAGCTAAGGTATTAGAAGAGACAACATAACCGTTACAGGATAGACAAGCAAAGAAAAAGCAGCACATGCCTTAAAGATGAGCAAGGCAACCTAGAATGGAATTACAAAATGATTAATCAGTACAAATGAGAAATTGTACAAGGAAAGAGAGCTTGGTGAGACTTCTTATGGGACTCAACACTGCAGCCGCTTAAAGATAATGAAAGGAGCAGAGCAAAGCCAAAGAAATGCTTTCATTCAGTAGCAAAGTCATTTGTGAACAGTTTAAATTACCCTAATCACCTCCCCTCCAGCCGTCAGTATGCTCTGTCTCTTTAGTTATTTAAAAAAAAGAGTTTGGGGAAATGAGTTCTGCAAATCTAAGCTGCAAAATAATTATACACACACCGTTTTAGCATTTTAACAATGCAATCCCAAACATTTGTTCTCATTAGAATGCAAATCGACTCATTTAATAATCCCACATGAGAATTCCACCACACTCAGACTAAAAAGCGCAGTGGTATTCAAAATATTATTAATAAATGCCAAATATGGAAAAGCCAGTTTGTTTTGCAAGCAGCTCAGGGTAGATAAAAGAGACATACAACATTTTTTCCAACCAAATTTGTTTAATTGAAATTAAACAGTGGGAATGGTCTGGGATATTCTTAAAAATATGAAGGTGACAGTACCCTCTGCTTAACACAGATACCCTTACGTTCACTAAAGGCTGAGTACTACAGCCTGTCATACAAATCAATGACATCAATTTGCTTCAAGTAGAGTCTAATTTCAGTAAGCTACTTCACTGTTAATAGTTTTAACCTCTGGTACAGGTTCAAAGCACTGCTCTGAATTGTGTCATTTCCGATTTATCAGTCCAAGTGGTGGTGTCATATTTTCAGTACTGCTGCAGAATTTTGATAATTGGAGGACTGAAATAACCCAAAGGCTTAGCAATACTATCATAATCAGACCTTTCCTATAATACCTATTATCCTATTCTTATCCTGGAATGTTTTATGTTTCTATTGTTTAATGTTTGATAACCATCACAAGGAGATCTAATTTAGAACAGAAATTAGATATATTCTGATTGAGCTCTCTAAATAATTAAGAAATCTGTAATAACCTGGACAGATATAATAAAAAAAAAATGACCCTGAAGCATCTGTTTTAATGAGTAACTCTCACACAAATATATATTAGGAGCAAGGTAGAGATAGCAATATTACTGTCTCCAGCTTCTTGACATCAGAAAGAATTTCAAATTAAATATACAGTGTGCCATTCTTAGAGCAGGCATACAGAAGTCTAGTAGATAAAAACCAAAATGATCTCTCTGATATGCTGCTTCAAGACCATCATTCAGGGTTTCTTCACGGTGATTAAGGGAACAATTTGCTTTTTTCTGAGAGGAACAAGTTCTGCCCATTTACTTATTCAGAACACCATGATACATCTAACAATACATGCCACAGTGTATGTCAGTAGGGCCATGGGCCTAAGATCATTACTAGATATGATTACTAGCAGCAATCAAAGCTGCTGGTTTCCTGCTCTGTTCCTCCAAATTTCGCTCATACAGGTCCTGTTTCTTCTGGAAGCTAACTTTGCGCACAGGAAAGATACTCACCCAGGGGTGAGAGGAGAGTAATCCAAAGAACATGCTTGGCACATTGTGTACACTCTGTATTGAGTGTTTTTTCAGTACGTATTCAGGCAATACAGCAGCTGCTGAAATATTAAGTCTTTTAAAGCTAATATAGTATGACAACAAAAACAAATTAAATATTGTAATATGACATGGAGTATAAATTGTCCTTGACACAAAGTTATAAATATCTGGAGAATCTTTATTTGTTTTGAAAATGTCAGCTTGTCAAAAAATTTCTTCTGACTGTTTTAATTACCTCTACACTGATGCACACTTAAGCCACAATAAACATTTTAGAAGTCTCAGCTTCAGGTTATGCAACTACATTGTTAAGTGCCACTTATGAAAATTTTAAGACAATTAAAAGGATTTCAGGTTTTCCTCATCAGAATGCTGATATAGCACCCACTTCTTCCTGCTGCATAAAGCTCTGTATCTCTTGCTGATTGCTCAACTGGGTTAGAGACACATAGAAAATAATCCAAAGCATTCACCTACAAGAGGCAATGCTGTCTTTCTGTTAATCACAGAGTACGTAATGAAGTTCACAGAATAGTGTTTAACTCATTCAGAGTCTCAGCTGAGGGAGACAAGATGGTGTGATGAATGAGGAAGTTATGCAATGAGCTGCATGTATACCACACCTCCAAATTCACTCTTCAGTATTTTAATAACTAGGTTTTTCTCCTTCACATGAGTAAAAATATACTGCAATGTAATTAACTGAATATCCTAGAGACACATAACCCACAGATGGACTAATTTAGATTTCTGGCAATGTATTTGCCCAGTAGCAGTGAAGAAATGGATAATTATCCATTGTAAGCTACTGTTAAGTATGTCCTAATAGATTGGTTTCACTGTTTTTTTCCTGGGTATTTATACAACATTCTCCACTGAATTTTCTGAGCACCTAAAGCCTGTAGTGAATTTATCTTCACAATTCTCTTAGAAGATAAATAGCACCATTCTCATTTTACCAAAGAGTAAGTAAAGAAGTGAATCTATTCCAAAGTGTGCTTGTGACAGCTGGGAACTGAAACATCACACACCCTGATTCTGTATGCCAGCTTCGTCTTCTACAGGGAAGGTGGGGTAGGGTACTTGGAGGCACAGCATATCCAATTCCATCTACGCTACAGATCGGCCTGTGTTTAGACTCATGATAAAGTGATGTCAGATTTTCATTCTACTTTCTCCCAAAATCAAGAATCTGAATACAGGCTTGCTTTTGTGAAATGGGGACAGTCAGAAGTTGAGATTAAGCATAAATTCAGGTTTATGCACAATATTACAGACAGTCAAATTGCAACTACTTACAATTCTAACGTACAAAGTTCATGAAACAAAAGCATAACTAGGAGTGTGCAAAACTATTTTAAACTACTTTTAACTTCATTTTAATTGGGATTTTCCATTTATTGACAAAATCCTGAAACTCCCTGAGGGTACAAGAATTTTCAGTCAGCCAATCCTTCTCTGCACAGATACCCACAGGGAATGGAGATGAACACTATGCACATGTGTGGGTGACACTCAGCAATGCCATGAATCAAACAGAGTTTGAACTAACAAGTAGAGGTACAGGACATTACAGGATATAACAGCTCTGATCTAGGAAGAGCATAGCTATTAGTCACACAAAGCATAGGCACTATGTGTTGTGGAAACAGCTGTACTTCTTTTACAGTTGGGTTAAGTATCTGCACAGCACAATATCCACTGCTTTTTGCTCCAAGGCTATCCTTGAGAGGAAAAAACATTCACAATGGACTGAATCATGAAAATGCTCTTCTGAAGTTCATGGAAAAAGAAGAATGTCAACACAGCAGTGTTTTTATTTAATTAAAGATGCCTGTTTGCTTATGTTTTGTATACTTTGTATAACACTTAGCCAATCACACATGACAGTATACAATTATTCTAGGAAAACTTGCTTATTTGCCTCATGCTTTCAACCATTCCAGACATGCAATTATTACACAGTTGTGTCTGGGAAATTATCAAAACAGTATAGCATTTAAAAAAGCGAGAGTAAACCCACATACACATTATCAAATTAAACTGTTGCAACATACTTTTTTACATCACTTAAATTTTTGTTATAATTCTGCAATATTTTGTTGCTTCACAGAGTTGCTACACTTAGGGTAAGTGAAAATCTCTTACTCACATTTTTATGCTCAAAACATTGCAGGTCCTTAGGTGTGTCAAAAGAAGCTTTCTTATTTCTATTACTTGATCAGTGTAGAAAGAAATTATGAAAGTCACCATCTTGGTAGCCTTAGAGCTTTGTCCATCACAGCTTCTTGGCCAAATCCCATGCTTCATGATTTATCATATAGTTTCATAAATAATTACACTATTTTGAATTTGCACCATATCTTTCCTCAAAATAATCTACAATAGGATTTACAAAAGTAGTTAAATTTTAGTAATCTTAAGTTATGATAATACTTTGTTGTGGCCATATCCATACACATGGCTTTACTCTGGCTATAATTGCACTTTAAAAAAACAATATCCACAATCCAATGACTTAACACTGTCACTGTCAATATTAGTCTGCTGCTAGAACTACTTTTCATGCTATGTGGTTAGGAATAATAACCTCTACTTGAATCTTGAGCAGTATAATCTCTTTATCACACTGCATTCACATGGTGGAGAGAAGAATCAAAGCGAAACAAATTCTGTTCCTTCACATCCCTTTTCTTCTGTCCCTCGAGTTAAATAATAAACTTCACACTGGTCAAATGAAGCTACTGTACATTGTGAAGTTCAGGGTTGCACTGAACTGGAAGAGCAAGGGTTTCTCAAGGCCTGCCATTTAAACTTCATTATATGGAAGGAAGCACAACTTGTCTCTGGCCCTGAGGGAGAGCTACATACTCTTTTTTTGTTTTTTGTTAGGTTAAGCAAAAATCATACCTAGTGGAAATACCAGCTTCAAAGTACCATTTGTAACATTTTTTATTTATTTCCTAATATTCCACAATGAACATGGCATTTTAAAATTCAGAGAAAGATGCTGAAGCAGCTTACTATTTACTATTTCCAGCTGAAGTGCATTCCTGTCAATTAATTATACTGGAGGGTTCGATTCTAATATTTAGCAGAACACAAACATTTTCAGCTGTTTATGCAACCAATATGTAATTTTTAATAGCACATTTTTGCTTATGTATTGTTGTAAGAAGAAAAAATAAAAAGAGAATAAAGGTTTCTTATCTGAGAAAGTGTATCTTGACATTTGACACAGTTGCTCCCTATAGTGTTTTCCTCTGAGAAGTTGTTCTGCTGCGGAGCTTTCATTACAGGCTTTGAGTATAGGAGTCCTTTACTGAGCTCTGTCACTGACAGACTTCAAAGCATTAAATTGCAAAGTGGTCTGAGATTCATTATTTAGAATCAAAGAATATTTAATAGACTGTGATATAACTTTATTCATCGGTATTCCTGATATAAACATTACTATCAGATTTTCATAGGACAACCTGCAGGAGTTACTGTGGTAGAAATACAAACAAGCCTTGATAAGACAGGTTTTCTCATTCTGCTTTCTAAAGTGGCCATCCCATCCCATCCAACATGTTTTCCTGCACAAAGTATTTCTCAGGAAAATTTATTCCAGTCAGCTATACTCATAATGGTTCCTAATACCAATTGCAAAGGTCAAGGCTGTTCAAAGGTGGCAGGATAGGTGGCAATTGCCACTTTTAAAAGTTGGTATGCCCAAAAGTTGTTCAGGTAAGTGAACACATAGGGGGATAAGGGAATCACTTATGCTTTGTCTGAATCATCAAAAGAATCTTAAAAGGATATTACAGCTCCTTTTATCTGAGAAGCAGGACACAGACATCAGAAGATGTGCAGGACAATTTTAGATTACTAGACAGAAAAACTTCTGTGCCAATTCTCACCTTTTCTTACAAAGAATTTTTCTAAATATTGGGAAATAAAGTCACCAGAGGAAAATGAGAAACCGTATTTATGCATTCTGCATGGATCAAACACAATGAACATAAATGTCAATATGTGATATTAAAGAGTAAAATGTATAGTAGTGCAGGAGAAATATTCTGATTTTAAAACTTCACAAATTAATCACAAAAATTTAATGTGAATTATAAATCTGATATTTCAAGTATATCCTAATTCCGTCTCTCAAAGATACTACACATTTATAGTTACAGGGTTGCTTTTTTAAGAATTCACTCTTGACTTTGTTCTTTATGGTCATGTTGACATTTAAGAGCACTGGATTTGCTTGAGTTGCTACATAGCGATTTATTCTGAATTCATAGGAAAGCTTTGTTGATAAAGAAGATATAAAAGAACATATGCCCCCCTCCATGAACATATTTGTAATTTCTTTCAAAATAAGATGGATAACATTAACCCTGAATCGAGTAGGTGGCTCTCCACAGTAAATATCAGCAGGACAAAACACTGAATGGTCTTACCAAAAAATCTACACAGACAATGAAACCACATTTCAGTGACCTCAATGAATAAGCAAATAAAAAAAAAAAATCAAAATAACCATCTAAGAAATAAATTGTGACAGATTCCCTAATTGCCATTATAATCCTTTATTATATTAGATATTCCAGTTATCACAGAATTCTATCACAGAATTCTAGGGTTGGAAGGGACCTCGAAGGATCATCTAGTCCAACCCCCCTGCCAGAGCAGGGTCACCTAGAGTCCATCACACAGGAACGCATCCAGGCGGGGTTTGAATGTCTCCAGTGAAGGAGACTCCACGACCTCTCTCGGCAGCCTGTTCCAGTGCTCCGTCACTCGCACAGTGAAAAAGTTTTTCCTGATATTCACATGGAACCTCCTATGCTCCAGTTTGCATCCATTGCCCCTTGTCCTATCATTGGTCGTCACTGTAAAAAGCTTGGCTCTATCATCCTGACCCTCACCCTTTACATATTTGTAAACATGGATCAGGTCACCCCTCAGTTATATTCTAGTTAAATGTGCAGTTGGTGGTGGTTTTTATAAGAAGATATATATTACAAATCAGAAGGCTTATAGGCAACTTTAGGTAAAGCTAACAACCCATTTACAAATCCCTCTTCTCCAACAGCATTAAAATTCTGAAGGCTGCTCCTTCTTAATTGTACACAGGCAGGACAATTTGTTCCAAGGTTTTATTGCATTAATTTTGTATAACATTGTTATACCTTATTAGAATCTTACTAAATTATATACTCCTGAAGCATGAAGTAGAATGCTTATACTAAAAACCAGCCTACAGTTTACTGTATTGTGTGGTCTAAATAGTTTAAAGTATTGTTTGTATTTTTTAAACATTCATAACATAACTTGGGAAAAAAAGAATGCAAGTTTGCAAGAACTTCAGTGCAGTGGCAGATATTCTAAAAACAACAGAAAAACTATTTTAACTTTGGAATTGCATCCAAATTCTTTGCTAACTAGTTTGGATTAGAACACTGGTAAAAGATGATGGTATAATTAAAGTTATTTTTATGCTCTTTTCTGAAAAGATAACATTTCTAGACAAATCTGATGCTTCAGAGTAAAATTAGACATTAATTAGGAAACTGGAAAATGTATGGGAAAAATCCCTGTTCTGTTAATTGCAGCATATCGGAAAAGACTTTTTAAATTCTGCATGTTTATTCTTAAGGTTTCTTATGCCTATACCACATAGTGGCCTGAGAGGACGGTATTCAGACTTCACCTAGAGCTCTAAATCTTCATTCAGAATGAGCCTTCTTGTCTAGTACTTCTGCCTCCGCAGATCTTCGTGGCGTTCCTTGGGTAGCCTAGGAAGCCTCAAAACATCATAAAGCTTCCTACTGCACTTCTATTTAGACAAGCAATTGGAACCCCAAGCTGTCACCAAACTATCGTTGTGGGAGTCACAGGTAGGACTGAAGGTGACAGAGAACAGAGAGGTGAGAGGAACTGGTCAGTTGACTCAAGGGGTAATCAGACCCAGACAGCCTGACTGACACTGTAGTTAAGGAGGGGACAATGGATACTGTGCAGTTTGTCTTCAACAGGGCTTTTGACAACGTGTTCCAGAGTCTCCTTGCAGCCACATTGCTGAAATGCAGACTGGGAAAATGGATAGTAAAGTGGATGGAAAGTTGGCTGGACCATCAGTCTGGAAGGGTCAGCTTTTGGTCAATGGTAGAAATTGCAACTGCTGGACAGTGCCACTCACAGATGCTAGTGCCAATACTGTTTCATGTTCTTATTTACAACCTGGACAATGGCATGAAGTGCACTCTCAGGAAATCATACTTTCCAGCTGTTTTGGGAGCTTTTTTTAGAACTGATTGAGGAAGTGTTATTATTAAAAATACATAAAAGAAGAAATTATATGATTGATCTACTTCTCTATATATACATTTTTTAGAATAACGAACTGATTATACTGTCTGTCAAATATGACCACTTACGTATTTCACTATAGAATAATAAATTACTATGGTTATTTTAAATGTTTCTAATGGAAATCGGAGCCTTTATTCAAATATTATCTATTACTACATGGAGACAGGGTGGTATTTAGAACTGTTTTTGCCAGAGTATGTTCAATCACCACTTTTGCAAGACAAATGCAAAAATTTGAAGTTTTTTTATTAAAAGCTATAATATACTAGGGAAATGAGAAGGTTCAGTGCAGATTAGTGGGTTTGATTAATGCATTATATATACATTCAGAATAAATGCCTAATGCAAGGACCTGATACTTGCTGTTCACTCATCCACATGATTCACCAAACTATAAAACAAATCAACGATAAATATGTTCCTGGAATCTTTACTGCTGTAATGAACCAATGAGGATAAAACTTTTATGATATTTCAAATCAATGAAGAATCAAAAGCAAGGATTCAGAAAGCTTACTTGGTGAAAACGTTGCTAATAGAACTTATATGCTTACAGTCATATACATCTATTAACTCCAAAAGCTAGAAATATTTCAAAAGAAAGGTATAATTATTCATTAAAGCTTGATGTGTGATGGAAGGCAGAAATGTCACAGTTCAAAGCACAGTGTAATCAAAAGAAATTATTTCAAATATTTCTTGTAGCTCAATTAATAACTAGGTAATTCTTTTAGTTATTTGAGTTTTCTTTGGGGAAAACCAAACCATCTTCAAGGGAAGGGCAGGAGTTTGAAACACTTCTGGAGAGAATGTGTACAGGGCCATGCCTGCCCTGTGCTTATGCTCTTCCCTAACTGGAGCTGTTGGCCTCCATCAAAGACAGAGTATTAGATTCAGGTACAGATACAAGTTACAAGTACTGGGTAGATACTTGTTTATATGGACATTTAGTATGATTCTGCATGGTCTCCTTTAATGTTATAATGTTCTGTGCATGCAGAAGAAAATTATGGAAGTGCACGGAAGCAAAACACGTAAAAGAATAATCTGTGCTTTGTATGACTTTTCAAAGACAAACATGAAGGCCCCACAATTTATCAGTTGAAAAACAGGAGAACTATAAAATAGTAAACATAATGACCTATGTAATGAGGGTATTTTCAGCTGTTTATTTGATATATAAACACAAACAATATCTACCAATAGTTTATTCTCCACAGAATGGAGAAAAGTGCCAGAATGGATGTAACAACCCAAATTTTAGCAAACAAAAAAAGAAAAAAAATCAAATGCATCTTTTTTCCTGATAATTCTAGGAGTTGAATTTTCAGTAGGCCACTTATTAAAGTTCAGTATATGTGCAGAAGGGGGAAAGATCAGGAGAAAATTAAAGAGTTGAAGTTATTTTTGACTGGTTAAATATGCAGTTATTTTTCTGAAATTATGCAAGGAGACACTGAGGAAGAAAGACTGTCTGGCTCTGATTCTTCAGAACTGAGTCTCCCCATGGTCAAGGAAAAATAAGTTTTAGAAGGAAGCTAGGAAATGTGTTATGGTTTCTATGATTTTTCATCTTAAGCAAACAAACAAAACATAAAAACAAAACCAGCCCAAATCACTTCTGTTTTGAAAAGACTGTTTGGTAACCAATTCCCATTCCTGTCATTGCCCAGAGGGAAGAGATCATCAGTGTTTCATCTAAAATCAAAATGAATTAGGTAATCCAAGGTATAGGATACAACTCCATAGAGAGCCTACTGATGAGTAGTGTTCTGAGACCTAACTGATAAATGGGAGAGGGAAAACACCTGCAGTTTACTGCTAATGTACAAACACCTCCTCAAGAGACAGAAAAAAATTAGATCAGGGCTCAGCCCAAGGAAAGCTATGTCATTAAAGAGACAGAGTTACCACCAGACTTTCCTAAACCAGGAATTATTTCAATAGCATATTTTAATTTATCCTCACAAAGAAATCTTTGAAGAAAATCTGAAACAAAAGCACAGAGTCTGGTAAATAAGGACAAAACACGTAACTTTGCATATAGTCTTACCAAAAGATATTAGTTATTCTTAAACTAATACATTGTAGAGAGGACTAGAATAATTGTTCAACTCTTTTTTCATGCTGAGAGGAAGGTTCATTAATTTTGTATGTCAGTGAATGCAGAAAACTTGACTAATTATGTATTATTTACTTGTCATATTTTTAAATAGCTTTTTGTAGGCTTCCTCTGAAAGATTATGATGTACTACCCACCATTATTATCACTGCTAACACAGAAGTTAAATGTTCTTTCATCCAAATAGACAGAACAATAAAGGGCAGAGGAAAGGGCATTACTTTCCTTAAATATGTTTTTGACTTCCCAGTATTGTTGACTAACTTATTTTATTCTTTCTAATAGGCTGAACCAATGATTGTAACAGGAATAAAATATACAATTTTGCTCTCATGCCAGTAATAATTACTAAATTAATTTAAATGCCTTGCTTATTGAATAATTGTTTGATGTATTTTTCTTCAAGATAAAAATTCAGAACATACTTTCCAGAACATGCTTTAATACAGGCTTTACAATAAATCCTCAACTAATTCCAATCATGCTTTTGTAATTTGTTTTATTGTCACTTCTGCGCCTGTACTGTCACTCCATACAGCAGGACAGTGCTGGGTACAGCAGTGATACCAATTTTCTCTCAAAAATCATTTTAGCTGTCTGGTGGGCAGAATAAAACAACAACATTTAAAGAAATGAAGAGATCTGAAATAAAATTTGTGGACAACAAGCACTCAAACATTCTGGGAACCGTGTGTTTAGGAAGGGAGGGATACACCACATCTGGCGTCACATCACATGGAAGTCTACCTTGTGAGTCTCCTAAACTGTTATTCTACTTTTTCTGAAATAGAATCCCAATTCAGCCTCTGACTCCTTGCTAGTCACCAGAGAAAGCAATGAACTCTACTGGCATTGTCCTTGTAACAGTTTATTTTCATTTCCATATTAGAGAAACTGCACACTTACCTTTTCTTAGAGCGTTATTCTGTGCACTTTTGTTGGAAGTAAAACAGCAGCAAGTCACAGTCCCAAAAAAGTCACTTCATGTGAATAGAAGCAAAGGGCATCTGGTGTCTTGCTTCCCTGGAGACCTTGGCAGAAACAGTTCCCATATACCTGGAAATAAGAACAGAAATTCCATAGCAAGCAGCCTTAATGTTAAGTAAATAATTTAACAAGGCAATCAATTCCAAGATACACAGATTTTGGAGGAGGATCTGCAAAAACACATCTATTGACTTGGGATTCTGCTTCCAATTGTGCCAATCCCATGGAAGTACATAAGTAAAAAGGTAGATTTAAAAATGGATTATCAGTTCCTGAGGTCTCCGAATATACCCTCTCTAAAAAGTAATTTGTAAGTGTCAGCTCTGGAATAAAATACACTGTCACTGGTATGAAAAAGTAGTAAATAAAATCATGGGAGAAGAAGAAATAGAGATTATAAACTTATTTCAGTGATCTGAAAAGACATAGAAAAAGCTATTTTTGTAATATTTGAAGAAATAAAAGGCATTAGATCTCACAGAGTAAATAGCACTTATGAGAATGTAGATGGTAGAGGTCAGCAGAACTGACAGCCACTACAGGCTGTTAACATAATTTGTTAAGACACTTGACTAATGGTTTCCCACAACACAATATTGAGCAAGCATTGTATTCAAGAGGGGAGAAGATATTACCCAACAAAGCCACTAAGAAAGATATTAATCACTTCACTAGTCTTTGATTCAGGCCTTAATTCAGCTGAAATATGGTAAGATTTCATTTACATGTTTTGCAGTAGACTGAAGACATAAGACAAAGCTTTAATGGCTTTTAGAAACCAGACATAGATACAATGCCAGCCTCTCATTTTCATGACCTTCAATTTACTGTTGTATACATGACCGACCCATAATGAGTTTCACAAACATTGATACTGCTGTTCTACTTTAAAGTTTTTACTTATTTAATATAACTTCAAGAACATCTAATAAACAATTCTATGTCTCCACAAGATGGAAAAGAAAGAAAGAAACATAACTGGTTTAGTTTTTTAACTTGAAAGCAGACATTCTGCCAGTGTGATTATTAACTCTTTACTTAGAATCACCATTTGCCCTCTTGGATTTATGTGAGTGGCTTGCAATAATGGAAAATCTATTTGCTTTTATTAGAGCATAAGGTACTCAACCACCATAAAGCTTATTGTCAAACTAGTGCTGGCTCTGCACAAACTGATTTTTAATGTTCTTCATTTTATTATGTTAAATGAATTCTCTACTGCAATTATTGTGCAGTGGATCATGGGGGTAATAAGCTGATTGTTACTTGTTTTAATTGCTTAAGTATGAAGTGCCGGTGATTTATAAGTAATGAAGAAGCTGAGATGAAGTCATAAAATACTAAACACCCATAAGATCAAGTAGTGTACTTCTGAAATGAAAAAGACTATTTCACAATGGCAAAAATACTGTATTTTCAACCTCTAAGTACTAAAGACAGAAGCATAGTTCCTTTTCAAGCAGTGGGAAACACACATGTACTTTAGTAAAATGACTGGTACAACAATAGCAGTATATATTTCATACACTGGACAAAAATAATAACATGAACATTAATATGTGTGAACTGTATGAAAATATTTTTATATAGCTTTATGCAGTCAATGGACATAAACCAGTCAGTACTCCACCAGTGGCACCTGTTTTGAACTGGAATACAGTTGTTTGAAGTGATTCATATTACTGTGATCAAGTAGAGTTTAGCTTTGCATAATACAGAATCAAGTCTTATTAATTCATAGTGTTTATAATGAAGCTGTCATACAGTGTATGCTTTTCCACAATCCAAAATATATAACTATGAAAATCAGATGGAAATGTATAATTCCCTATTGCATTGGTCTATAGAGATAAATGAGAAAAGAGCTGTTTTGTTTCTTGACTTAATATTTTAAGCAAGGTTCTAAATTTCAAAGACTTGATATAAATAAATCTGTATGCATGAATTTCCAGACTATAGTTTTTAAATATTAGGGGATTTATGCTCAATAACTCTTCAAAATTGTGCAAATTATATAAAATGGATAACAATTTCTCAAAATCAGACCAAGCTGATAAAATACATATTTTTTACTTGCTCTTCCCAGCTGCAAATTGTAAACATTCAAAACACACAAACTTTGATCCTAGTCCACAAGCTCAAGGAACATAGTGAAATTTAAAATCATAACAGGACATAAAAAGTCAGATTATTTTTTTATATATATATTTTTTTTTAGTTTAGGAAAATACCTTTCACATTGCACAATCACTAATTCTTCCAAAGACATAACACTGTAAGTGTCCAGAGCAATGTGAGTACTATACTGTATCTGAATGGCTGTTTACCTTCTATTATGGTGCTGAAGAGGAAATTGAGCTATATATGATTTTATTGGTTTGGGATATCTATCTGCTATCTGAAATTACTCCTATTTCCATATCCATTATGTGAATTGGATGTGGAAATTATAGTCTTAGGTTTCTTGTCGCATCTGAACACTAATGCTGATAGCATGTGGACTCAACACCCCTTCAAAATAATTGTATGAGATCACTCACACCATTACATTTGATGCATTAGGTCCATTACATACTCACAGAGATCTCCGTCCTCACTACTATGAGCTATATCCTTGATAGTGCTGATATCAAGGAGAGAAATTCACCTCTTATTTAATCATAATAAATGTGATATTTCAGGGTAAAAGCAGTTCCTGAGGAAAATCAACTTCCTTGTTCACAGCAGATGTGCTGATCTCAACCCTAGACAAGACAGGTATCTTTTCTCTCTTCCATAATAACGAATGTCAAGAGGAAAATGCAATTACTGATCATCTAGTAAAGTTGTTTGTGCTTTCTTCCACAAGCAGAAAATCATACATTAGTTCTGAAATGGTGCATAGAGATAACAGGTTCCTATCAGGTCAAGCCGAGAGAGAAGTCCTACTTTAAGAGGTGTACTAGGTAAACCCACTATGTATTCAAAGTGAGCTGCAGCTTACTTTAGACTTAACATTAGTAGGAAATAAGCTAAATAATTGTAATAGGATTGTCACTATGTATCTGTATATATAAGTACTCAGATTCCACAGGAATGTTTTAATAACTGCTGGTTAAAACATTGCAATCTCATGCCTAGCCATTTTATGACCTGGTAAAGTAATTAAAGCTATATTTTTGGCAAAGAAGTCGTAAAACTGCAAACTTTTCTTTTCACACAAAGCATCATTTCTCTTTTCTGAATTTCCCTGTTTCTGCTTTTTCCTGTAAAGCTTAACACTACAAGCACTGCTTCAGGCTGCTGTGATTTAAAGCAAACATATAAACAGGTATCTTTCCTGTTATTTTGGTGGTCTGGTTCAAAGTAAGTGGTACGAGCATTTTTTAAACTTTGGAAAGGCAGATCAGTAGGACAGAATATGTGCTCAGCTGCTCCCAGAGATGAATCTGGATCTATCTGGGGATAATAGCTTCATTCATCAATTCCAAAGATGAAAGCCACATGCTACAATAGGTAGCAAAGTCGGTATGGGTTCGTTCTCATTCAAACAACACTGTCAGTACCAGGAAATGGGAAGAACAACAGTGGAGTGAAAATTCTTTTCAAAATAAAGAATAGTTCAATTTGGACAAGTATCTGATAACTGACCATTGTTCAATGTTAGAGGATCAACTGTGTGATTATACATACTTTTCAAGTCCTAAGAGATGACATTACTATAGTTTCCTGATAGGAAGATTATTTTCCACATTGGAAAATTTAAGCATCAACAAGTTTACAGTTTTCAAGGCCCTTTTAAGTGAGTGCCAGAATTTCCAGAGTTTAGGATGAGGTGGGGGAATGGGGAACAGTTTGCTTTTGGCATAATTTCTGTGCTGTTCTAGTACAATTTCATTTCCCGCTTTGCTGAGTGCAAAACAGGTGCGTGAGCACAGAGAAAAGAAACCAGTTCCTCCAGAGTTTTGGTTACTGCAGGATTCTGAGATGGAAATATTTCTGTAGCATGTAGGCTTCCATTTTCAATTTTTAAATTTTTATGGATATCAGATCATCCTAAACACATACACAACAAATAATACAGATGCTCAAACATGTTCCCCTTGGCTCTCAAAATTATGTACCATGAAGAGTAAATGTTATCACCATTTCACACAAACAATTAAATTACAAGGTAATGAGAAAACTAGCTCAAGATCACAAGACATCACCAAACCCAGTTTGTTAGCCACTACTCACAACTCACAGACAAAAAAATCACTGTTGAACAACAACTATATAATCACAAATCCACATTCCACATTCACTGATCATAATCATACCATCTCAAAGATCAAAAGGACTGCATGGACCTTTTGCTGCAATACTAAAACTCAGGTGAAGAATATCCAGTGAGCTGTGATAGTGGGTTAGCTTAACCGTGAGTCTTAACTGGAAGGACTTTTGGATTTTGGAAACAAGAAGAAGTTGGTGTATCTAAATCATGTTTCCTTTTTGAAAGACACCTTGCATTTCAAATGAAAACACAAAAAGCAGCAAAATGCAGTTTGCTTCACAGCACAGGCTGAGACCAATGCCAAGATAGTTTGCATACCATTTGGGCTTCATTTCTTGTCCAAGCTTTATAGGGAAAAAGGGAAGTAATTCTCCCTAGAGAGTTGTGGGGTTTTTTTAGCATTATATTTTGAGTCTCATGTTAAGGGGAAAACATCACAGAAGCCATAAGAAATTATTGATGGAGCTGCTTTATTTCCTGGCCATACGTTATTAAGTGACAAAACATCAGTGGAATATGTCTTTTCAAGAAAGATTTTGAAAGGCTTGGGAGCTTTGTCAAACCAGTATAATCCTCTTAGATGTGCCAACACTGAAATAAACTTTATTGCTTCGGGAATTAAGAAGTATAAAGCTGAATGGGAAAAAAAATCATTAAATGTTTTGATTTTCTGTGTTATTTTTTCCCCTCAATCCCAAATGTTCGTATTCAGAGAAACTCTTTATCACCTGGATTTTAAGTACCAGCCATCTGTATTATCCACAGTATTTGTGGATAGATAGATATAAACAGTGTTTATATGAACATCTTAGAAGACATGCATTTGCACTTTCAGCTGTTGGAAAATGTTAGTTGAACATGTTAAGCATGATAATATGAATTCAAAGTACATGTCAGCTATCATCATCTACTGTCATCTAAAGAGGAACCCAAAATTATAGTCTAATGAGAAAAATGACTAGGTTAAATCTGTGCTGATGCCCACTTGATTTCATCTGTTTATGACACCTTCTTTCAAAAAACAGAGCTGCACTAGTTACATTTTAGAGTAGATGTTCTGAACTAAAAGTGTATGATATTAGTTAGAGCCTTCAAGAATTTGGTGAGGTTATTCCACTTTTACTGTGTGTTAGCTGTTAACGTGGGCACAGACGAAAGGGAAAAAGGGATGGACAGCAAAACCAGTAAAGATTACAGGAAACACATAAAATATTAGATAAAAATTCAACTACTTTTTAGCAAGGGACTGTTAGAAAAATGGAAAATAGCTCAAACAATTCATTGCAATGACAAAGATTTAATTTTAAAAAAAGGTTAGTTATAAATGAGCATTCCCTATGGATATCTCAGGAGATATGTCTCAGTCTATTTCCTGTTGACAGGTGGTAGTGTAAATTAAATGTGGTATTATGAATTCAAAGTGAATTTCAACTGCTCATCATCCATACTGTGGCTTTAGAATAGGCTGAGATGATTATAGTCTAAAAGCCATAATGAAAATGGGTCTCTTTGTTGCTATTTTCTAGTATCTTTTCTTTTTTTTTACTTTAAGAGAAAAGGTTTATGATGTTCATATAATACTTATCATCTCAGAAATGTAATATTGTGGATTGTATACATGTGTTACTTTCAATTAGGTGAAGCAATACATGCTTACTCCATGGTACAAATATAAAAATATAGCATCTGGGGGGGTTGGGTATTTAACATGGACACCTGTCAGTCATTAGGAACAGAAATGTTGACATAATGTTACAGTAGGGGGTACCAGTCCCAAATAACTGTAAGACTCTTGGAAAAACATCTCTGTATTCTCCAAACACAGGCTAATGTAGTTAGTCTAATAAACAAAAGCCAAATGCAAACAAACACCACACTAAATACTCCATTCCCTCTTTCTCAATTCCACTTTTAGCTTCTTGACCTTCCAATTTGTAACTCGGTTCAGAATTATGCAATTTATAAGCACATTTTTATGCCAGTATATATAAGCAGCAGCACAGGCCCAGAGATGTCCCTGTTAACAATGCAGAAAGGGCACAGAGAAAAAAATCACTTTCTTGTAACAGTGAAGATTAAAAGCTACTGTAAGAAAGATAGAAAATATCAACACTAAACTTCTCTCTCATGCTCACTATGGAACTTTTTCCCCTGATCCTCTCGCTTATCTCCTTGCTTCCTGCTACTGGCTCAAAAGAGCAGTACAAAATCTCACCTTAACAATGCAGCTGGGAAAGAACATCTGCAAAATGAATGGGGATCACAGTACTGGAAAAACAGCAGTCATTTAGAGATACACAGATACCACAGAACCAAGGGTTCATAGAGCTCTGTTCTTTCAGAAGAATCCAAATAGCAAAACAGGAGTATTCCTTGGATGTAAACCCATCCTGATGACTCTGATGTGACTGTTGCTGTACTTCAAGTTAAGCGTATTGTTTATACACACACAGAGCTCCTACTATGATTTTCAAGCCAACCACACAAATGTTAGGAAAATCCTGAAACAACTTAGCTCCATAATCTCCTAGAATATGTGTGTGCTACAATCTCGGCTGAGTGGAAAGGACAGACAGATAGTGCTAATTAATACCAACAGCTGTGATATTTTACAGCCACAGAAGCAACAGTTTGTTATAATGAGCCTCCATCACATATTAAATTTAAAATAGAAGACTCCCACTAGTAAAACAATCACTGATACAAGATTTAATTATTTGACTAGGAATCTATTACTAGCATTTGATAGGAATATACAGAATAACTTAATCTGTCACTTGAGGTCCATTTTGCAAATAGATTCATTAAACAAAGAAAGTGGGAAGTATTTTATTCAAAATAAACTATTTTTAAAGAATTAAATAAAGAAACCCAAACACCTCCCCATACAAGCTTCACTTCAAAAGAAGAGTGTTTTTCTTTACTGTTGTTAATAAAATGCAATTATTCATGACATTTGGAATGACTAAACATAAATGCAAGAATAAAAAGGAATGTTCAACCTTTCTGAAGATGGAATGGGCTCGTGTATCTTTATAATATACCCCTAATTTAATTAATATATTCCTCATACCATCTGGTCTGACTCAGAATGTAACAAAGTAGATCACAATTAAAACATTATAAATCTAACACAACTTTAGACTGAACATTTTAGATTATACCATCATTGTTAAAAGCTGGGCTGTCAGTAAAGTGACAGATGATTTCATGGAAGCTAATTCAGCAGATACTTTACAATACTCTCTTTGTTAAAAGCATCTGTATATTGATTTCCATATTTGTATTTTAAGACAATGACATGCTTAGAAAAAATAGCTCAATGTACAAATGAGGCATAGAATATCTGTCACTTGTCAGATCTGGACTGAAATCTGGAGACATAAAGATGTCAGGAAATAAAATATTTTACATCTGCAATGAATAACTAACCAGGCAATTATTACTCAAATCCTTTTGGAATAAAATGGCAGAAACTGGGGGAAAATCATATTTGCCTTAGTTTTTATAAGTCTCTCTTTACTTTTAAAATTTTGTAATAAACTTTTCAGTATCAATTTAATTTTCATCAAAAACAGCTCCTCCAGTTTTACAAATGGACCTTATATTATGAAAGTCCATGACCAGGTCAGCAGATGAAGGAGAGACATATTAATTGTATTTATCTATTTTTGGTCCAAAGTGGCACAGGTCACAGTGAATGAACTACAGTCAACTTGTATAAGCCCTTTCTTGTTTATTCAAATGCAAATAAGTAAAATCAGAATGACAATAATAATTACTATTATTTCTCCTGAACATCTATATACAGATAGGATGTGAAAATACATGGGTAGAAACATTTACTTTTAGTGCATTCCAGCCTCATTCCTTCTCTTCTTTTAATGAAATACAACACTGGTTGGGTCACAAACCAGGTCATTTTTCAACAAAATGGGCAGAAATAAGTAACTTTCAAACCACTATAGTTTTCACAAAATGAGGGGACATTCCTACATGACTGATCCCCCCAAAGGCAGAAGAATTCTCCCAAACACAGGTAGATGTGACCAGTCTCATACTGAAAATGGATTATATGCTTCCCCAAATTCTTACTGAATCCCTTTAATTTTTAAGTGGTAAATATGACATAGTCACAAAAGAAAAAGACCACTTGGAACAACCATAAATAGCATACCTTAATATATATATATATGCACCTTGAAATATATTGACATATTAAAGAGTGCTCCTCAATACTTATTGTAGTATAAGAACCAAATGCTACCCTGGTATATCATAAATAGAAAACTTGATGGTTTTTTCCCTTTTATATATACATTACTTTCTGCTCTTCACATTTCACTAGAAAAACTGAAAGCCATAGTCCATAAGGTTTGTGAGAAAAATATAATCCTTTTTTAAAATAAGAAATAAATAACAATTGATGCATTGATACCAGATTTGTATTTGCATGGTGCACAGAACAGTCTCTGTCCTGGGTGTGAATGCAATCCATTGAGAATCTGTGTGGCATAATATGATAATCATTGTATTCATTCATTTTTTTTCCTTATTCTTCAAAGCACAGAAAAAAAAGAAGAAAGTGAAATTCCACATTGACATACTGTCATTGGTATTCATTTTACTGCCATGGGTACATTTCCCCAGTCTAACTTTTAGTGTGCTTGGGCTGTAATAGAAGACCATATTTGCATATCACCAAAATCCATCAGAGAACGAGAACTTCATTAGCCCTACCAACACAAGGAAGAAAGAGGGTTCTCTTTTATACTAACATCAGTTAATTCATCCTATTTAAAGTACCACAGTTTTTGATTAGATGTAACTGAAAACCTGCAAAACAGGGTGAAATAGAGTTTTAGCTGAAAAAGTAAATAATGAGAGATAAAATGATGCACAGTACCAAATACCATCTATCTAGATTCCCACCAGTTAAACAAATGTCAAGGTATTGATCTGTTCGTACAATAGTGCAGGAGGGCCTAGTCTTGAATTTCCTATGGCTCTCAAGAAATTCAGATGCAGCTCTCATGCCAGGGTTGTATCACCTATCTGAAGGAGGACTGTGCTGATGTGGAGACAAGACATGAGACCAGGGATTTCTTTGACAAACTTCATGGACTCATCTGCATGCTGAGAAAGAACACATAGCACCCTTGGAAAAGTATCATCACCTCAGAGATATGTTCCTGGAACCATTCATCATGCCACATCATTCTCTCCGGTATGAAATACGTATGGGAGGATTTTGTTACTTTAGGATGTTTTTGACACTTCTCCAATTCAGAGAGGAAATTTGGCCACCTCTGCATTAGCCACTCACTGCTTTTATGCACTGAACCGGTACCTAATGCAGATTTAAAAAAATAGGCCAGATGTTGAGAACGGGCTACAGAGAAAGAGACCACCATGAAAACAAGGCAAAGCCCACGGTGGAAAGCAGCTCCCTGGGCAGCCTGCCCCAGGCACGAGAGGGGGGCAGCAGATAGTGCAGCTTTTCTCTGCTGGAAGTTTCTGCAGATGCTGCTTCATTGGTCACACTTAGATCACAATGTCTGAACCAAACTTTTCTGCATGACTATGGAGTTCAGAAACCATTCTTAAGAGTCTTCTGTGATGCAAGCTACTAATTATTTGATTTGGGGAACCTGGATTAAAAGTATGTATTCAACGTATCTGTGACACCAAGTAGTCTATCTAGCACTGTTTCACAGAAAGGGAGCCAAATCTAAAATCTTAGCATCATCTTATGTTGAATATCTGCTCAGAACCTTGTGAACTGCATTTTAGTATCTCAGGCAGGCACCACTTGATTTGTGAAGAGAATTCAGAAGCACAGGAGATATGCTAATTTCCCAGCTTATTATCCTGCCTGACTTTACCTTTATTTTTACCTTTTCTTCCTGTCATGAAGTGAAAAGGTCCCAGACAGAATTTCTAAATGAAAACATTTGTGTCCACTGCTCCCTACAGAAAAAATGTTAAGGGTGAAAGTCTGTGGGAGTACAAAGATTGGATGAGGATTTAAAGGGAGAACAAAAGGTATCAGTGGGAATATAGATGAAAACAGGAAAGAACTGGGAAGAACAAAGACTATGCACCAAAGAATAAATATTAACTGTCCTCCTATACATATATGCCCATACAGAATATGGAGCTCCTCAGATTACTTTTTACCTGCTTCCTGCTGAAAAAGCCAAATCTGATTTCCAGTTTTTATTAAAGAGTGGATCAATGGCTCTTTCACAAGTAAGAATTATTCTGAATATTTTTTTGTTATATTTACTTACAGTGTGGTAATAAAAGAATTTCTCATTGAAAAATATATTAATCTGCTTTGCACAGTTTTTACTTCTAAATGCCAAATTCAGAGGGTGCCCCCAGTAGCAGCAGGGGAGGCAGGGGGCTGGCAGTGCTCACGATGCTCTGCTGCCCTTGGCTGATCAGGTCCGAGAGCTGAGCCCTGAGTCCAGCTCTCCAGCCTCAGGCACGGGAGGCTCCCAGCACCTTCGCTCATCCAGTTTCACCTCCCCATGGGTTATTGCTGAAGGCTCCTGCCCTGCTTATAAACATCAACACTGTAATTTTATTAGAAACACTTAGTGTAGCAAAGTGCACTAGGATAATACTTCGCTTTTAGCTTACTTGTTACTTGTAATGACCATAACAGGCAATAAAATCCGTTAACTAATGTTTAGCTTGGTTTAATCAACTCTAGACCACAATAAAGAAATAGAATTGCTGATCCAATGATTTAGAAACAGATTCTTTGCCTCACTGTCACATTTTTAGATCCTGCTTGCTAGTGATTTATAGCTGCATGTTCCCTGGCCTATATTACAAGGGAGCAAGATGACTAACCACTTCAGAATCATAAAAGGAATTGGAAGACTACTTTGTAGCTTCAAGGGAAAGGTAACAAAATGGATTCTGAAAGACTCAGTGGAGGGGTAGTGGTAGGGCTTTGTGTAGCAAACTTGCATGGCACAATGGAAAAATCACACCTTTCTTCTTTAGACAGCCACCCTATCACCTTTTACCCAAATTCATGTAAATGAAGAAAATGAGCACTGTTCTGTAACTCAATAGCATACGAAGTAACAGTGTGGAAACAAATGAGATGAAACATTTCATCCACAGTTCACTGTAATCACCTGCAGAGCTGAAGTAGATGAATGAGGGGAATCCATACATATTTTACTGCCACAAGTATCTTACTTTTTTCCCCTCAGCAGCTGCAGACAACATATAATTACATGTAGTGATTTGCATTAGAGAGTAAATGTGCATTCCTTTCGTTATTCATTCACAGGTCAGATTAACTTGGTGTATCAAGACATACATAAAAATGTAATCATTTCATTGTCAGGAGCCTAAAGCTACCGTTAATTACAGTTTACAACTTCGATTATTAATGCATTTTTACCTATTGAAGTGTGAAATAAGCAATAGTAGCTGGAATACACCAATTAAATTACCTTTTCAGACTGGAATTCATAAATAGGATACTATCTTGTATTTACAGTTAAAATTGTAACACAGCATGCAAGAGCTGGAGGACTCTGCATTCTAAACAACAATACAGCCTAGTATTCATACAAAGAAAGAAAAATACTGGTCTTTTTTGATAAACCTATTGCTAAATTATAAATATACAACAAGCTTTATGTCCTGTGGAAGCAGTTGCTATATTTATTCTATTCAGTCTACTATTACAAAAAACAAACTCACTTCTCTCATAAATCATGCATTAATACACATATCCACACCCCCTATACAAGTATAGCAAATGGATTCTACAGACAGGACTATGCAAATATTCAATACAGGTATTCAAGAACAGAAATTCAAAGAATTAATAGATTTTTTAGTTAGCTAATAACTTTTTTGTCCATTTTCTAAGTTCGTTCATTTCACTTTGTTGAGTTGGAAAGTCAACAGTAAGAAAATGTATCACCTAACAAGTTAATATCTTAAATACTTGGAGAAAAAAATGTATATATAATTTCCAGGGAAGTATTAATGCTTTGAATATATTGCAATTGCTTAGGGACAGAGAAAAAATAAAATTACTTATAAAAATAAGGCCTTAAAGAACAACCGATTCCAGCTTCTGCAGAACACAGAATATTCCTTTCAATTGTGCCAGTTTTTACACTTGTAAAAATTTACTATCTTCAGTTCAGTTTGGTAAAACGTCATTCCAGAAAAAAATTGATTTAGAGAGTTATTTTTTAAGAAATTACACATTTCCAAAGCAATTTTGACTTTCCTAACTTAATACCATTGAAAGCTGTGAACTCTGCCTCTCAGTACAGCATCAACAGCCATTGAAAAAGCATTTCTTGTTTAAATTAACCAATCTGCCATTGAAAACTTTTTTTAGTACATCTGTTTCTACGTGACTCCATACATGATTCATATGCAAATAGTATGGAGGCTTAGAAATCTTAATTCTTTAAGTTTTTTAAAATAAAATGTGTTTGCAACAAATTACTTATTATTAGTTACAGACAGCTTTAATTACAGGTACTGACTTTGCAAAGACTCCTTTTAATCTAAATGATTTAATAAATTAGATGTGAACAAGAAGCATGAAATGACAAGCTGAAATTAATATCATAAAAGGAATTTGTTCTTCAAACTTTGAAGTAGATCGTAAGATTAAATTTAAACAAATAATTTGTTTTTTAGTGTTTCTTAGAAAAATCACTGCTTTGAAAGAAACACCAGAAACCTTCTTATTCATAAAGGACCAAAAAATGGGGACGAGTGAACAATAATTAAGTAGCAATTCAGAGATGGGTGTTTAACATCTTTCTGAAGGGATAAGTACACTGGAAAAAATATTTAGAGGGTGGAAATAGCATGGAAATAATTTAAATCCTAGAGAAGACAATATTTAATACAGCATAAAGTTAGTGACATGCACAGGTGACACCTTATCTCAGAAAATACCCTGAAAAAAATTTAACCCATTGGATTTGGTTCACTGTATCGTTGACCCCCAGTTTCAGCTGATAACAAGAAAAAGACAGAAGTGCTTACAGGCAATCCAAAACAGAGCTGTGGTGATAGACAGTGCTTTAGAAGGAATCAATGATATAATAGATTAGTGGACAAACAGATTAATTAGTTACTTTGTCAGTGTGCTGGCAATGTTAGGGGAAAACTGCTGTTAGAGTGTCTGGGGGGAATCTAGAGCAGAGCCAGGAATTGGCAGGTCTGGCAAAGATCACTCACTTTGTCCTTGTAGATACTGCTGCCGTGCTTCATCTCAAAGAGCCGAAATTCAGGATGGTAAGGTAGTTAGGATGGATAAAATTCTCAAAGAATAATAATGCCTTGATGCAAGCCTGCTTCTTTTAAAAGAACATGCAAAGTTCTGTAATCAGACAGGGAAAGTCCATTCAGGAGACAGATTTGCTGTTTACCTCGAGTAGTTGTTTAGCAGATGACAAACCTATACATTCCAGGGACTTAGGCTGGTTTTTTACTGTAGTTAATTCATGACATATCCATTTTCTTTGCTGATTCTTAACTTTGTGGATCTTCTTCCTTCTTTTGTACAGAAGGAAACTTGCTCTCATTGTAAAATAGTAAATTAGTAAGAAAAGCATTATCACACCTTTCCCAAAATGTCTACTAATAGATGCTTACACAAATGTACATGAGCAGAAAGAAAGAGATGAAGAATTAAAGAGTATCAGTAAGTGCCTATGAAAACATTTTCTGCAATACCTATACAATATGATGTTTTTCAGAATTATCTGGCAAAATAAAACACCAAGGTTGACCCTCAAGTGAAAGAAGCATCAAATACATTTTATTCTCTGTTATCTTGCCAATATTCCAATGACAGGTCAAAATTGGAAATGTATATTTAGAGATACTTATAAGACATAAAGCCACAAAGCTGCACAGAGTCCAGACAGAGTCATAGCAACAGCATGCTATTACACAAGAAGCTCTTGGCTTGGTAGGGTTATAGCTTTACTATTATTAGGACTTATTTCTTCACAGTTACAACTGCAGATAAAATAATATGGCTTGTAGTTATGCTAATACTGCTAAATATACTCTTTGCTGTATTTAACTCCTTGTATTAAGGGGAAAGACAAAGTAAACCTATCATCTAGCAACAGATCTAAGAAAAGGACTTATTTTTCGTACCATGAGAGATTAATAAAGTTCTTTCTTTTGAAAACAGCAGCAAGAGAGTCACATAAACACACATATTTGTAATGGAATATCCCGGTAACGGAGCTGTACCAAGAAATGATCAAATTTGTTCACAGATTCTGTTTTTGACCTAAAAGGACTTCTTAAAAAAGTAATTTAAAAAATTTTAAAAAAATATCTTTATGAGAACTCACACATTTCAGCAATTGACAGTTCCCACAAAAAACATCCTGTAACTCTTTAAAGAAACAGATAAATATTTTTTTCACTCCTCTCCTACACTGATACAACTCAGGTTAAGTATATCTTGACCTGAAGATGTTAACTTTTCTTAGGCTTTGAACTAACTCTGAAAATTATTTCTTTTCTGCCAGATGCATCACTGGTATGGCTATAACCTTCTCTATACACAGTGTTTCCAAGATGTGAAATCTTGAACACAAAGCTGCTAAGATACATCCTTAGGTTGAGAAAGCATGATCATTTAGGTTAAATCTTCAAAACTTTCCCACAGCTAAGGTGCATTTAAAGCTCATTTCCTCTAGGTCTCTCTCTCAACCAGACCCCTCTTCTCTTAACTCCCAACTTATTGTCTCTTCAATCCTCAATCAATTTTATGATCCTTCACATCTTTGCCACCTGCTCCGAGCAAGTCCTTTTCATCCCATACTATCTCATTCAGCAAGTTTCATTCCTTTTGCCAACGACTTTGCTAAGTCTGGCTGTTCTTTACTTTGAGTCAACCATGCTGACTGAGTAAAGCTACAGTGGAAGTAACAAAAAAATTTCCCTGCCTTTAGGGAGTACTAGTTTCAAAGGCAGTTAATGTTCATGAGAGTAAACTCAACATTTAAAACACGGGGTTTTTTGTAAAGTGGGTATGCAAAATGAGTGCTGAATCTCATGGGGTCAAGCTTAATTAGCAGGAATGTGTGTGCTGCACAGAACTCTTGGCTTAGAAAACCAGTTTCAGATTAAGGTAACAATTTAATCAGAACACTACTGCTTTCTATTTCTAAAGATCTTTAAAAAGCTACACAGAAGTGTATATGGTGTTCCAGCATTTATTTGATGACCTGAAAGCATAATGCAACTCTCAGAGGCGTTGCAGAGTACAGGTTTCAGTAGATTTTCAATCGAGCAAGTCTGTGAGTCAGGTGCTTGTGTTTTGCCTCATGCAGGTCAGTGCCATTCACTCACTTTTCTAAGTGTTGAAGTGATTAATTAAATTTTGGAAAAAGAAAGAAACACTCTAAGACAAGATTTATAGCAGCAGGCAATGCTTGCTATTTCACTGCATATTTATATTTTATATCTATTCACTGCTAACAACTCAGTCACAATCCAAAGTCATTACACTCTTAACAACTGGCTATCAAGTGCAGCAACAAGGTATCTCATGCAGACTCAGTACTGTCTGAAGTCAGGACCAATTTTTAAAGTGACAATTAAGATGGAAAGAAGTTAGCAACAACAGTAATGGCTGAACAGAAAAATCAATGAGTGCCTCTTCATTTTGGGCATAATTTTAACAAATACTGATGAACTTAATCTTGTATAAACTAGCCTGTCACAGAAATGAAAACACATTCTTAAACTCTAATGCCTTCACCAAGCCTAGTTTAAGTCAACCCACTGATATTTTCAGGAGATGACAGAATCACAGAATTGTTATGGCTGGAAGAGACCTTCAAGATCATCCAGGTGCTGGATGATAGACATATTCTCTCAGCAGCTCTGAAGTTGTCTGGATGCCAGAAACCTAGTGTTTGCTGCTGTGTTGAACTTTCATAAAGGGCAGATTGCAGTGGCCGAGTGGTAAGGAAGGGAGAGAGAAATAATTTAAGAGTAAAGCGTTGAGTCCTGATGTTTTTTTTCTTTCCATGCCTTCTCCTGGGCACACAACATGACTTAGCACTCCCAGATCCTTTGAGCTCATGAAGGTTCACCAAGTATGAAGGAAGAAAATTAGGGAAGTCTAGGCTTGTTTCCTACTTGTGTTTTTGGAAAATACAATTATATGGATTAAATACATTAATACTTATTTTATGATACAGTAGAAGATTAATATCTAATTAATAGATGTTTCTGTTATTAGCCATTATACATGACCACAGATCTGAATTAGTTCTTTTTTCATTACTGGATTCTGCTTCAGAAAAGACATGTTTAAAATGGGAAGGAAAGATAAAAATATAGATAAAAATGTGGGAATTAATATATGTTCCATAACCTGACCTTCCAATCTACTCAAATTATGAAAAAGAAAAGCAAGAGATACATTTTTAAGTTATACCCACCCAGACGAGAAGATGTCTGGTGGAAGAGCGGTCTTCAATTTAAAAAACAAAGGACAAATTACAACTTCTGATTTCAGCTGTCACTTAGAAGTCAGAATAAACAAGATGTCTTTCAAAAAAACCCCAAAAAAGCCCAAACAACCAGCAAAACAAAAAAGCTCCTATAATTCAGCTACATACTACAATTCTGCTACTTTAATCAGTGACATTCCTACTTCTGTGTATGTATAAATAAATACACCTTGGTGACACTGGCTCATTAAGGTCTAAAATACTTACGCTTCAGAGACAGGTTTTGAAACAGTGCCAAGGCAAGATACAGTATACAATTGTGCCATAATCCTGTTCAATCATCAGCACCGTAATGTGACAAACTTTTAATTATTTGAGGTATTGTTTGTAAATTCTCACTATCCATGCACATCTAACTCTTTTGTTAATACTATTAAAACCTTGGCTTCGAGGATGACTTCTTTACAAAACTCTTCTTTTTAATTCCTACTAGAATGTGCTAGCTCAGTACTGGTCCTATCAGGAAGCAGTATCTTCAAGACAGAAAGTTAATTGCTAGGGTTCAAGAATTCAGTGATGATTAAAAAAATCACATTAAGAATGGCCATGAGTTAGCATGAAGTGACTCTAGAATATATATTAGTTTTTTATTTTCAGCATAAATCCAGAACATTCCTCCTTTGTTCACGATTTAGCCTTCTTTAGTTACGTACACCACCATCTTGATAACAGCAATAAATGATAAATGGGTCTAAAGTACCTATTCAAAAATTGAATTCCATCCAAATTGCCCAGTCTTCTCTCTAAATGCCACTGAGAATCAGTACAAGTGATACAATCTTCAGTGAGTACCATCAATTAGATGCAGTTATAATGAAATAAGCTGTATCATAATGTAATCTGAGCAGTGCAAACCTTTGAGGATGAAGCCTCAAATGAGAAAATGGTGCTGGGAGAGATTTCTAGTGGAAACTAGATGAAACTCTCTCAGCTCTTTTACCTGAAATGAGGACTTACAAGCCAATTTTAATTTATTGTAAAACTATTCTAGCTTCTCCACCTTTTTCCCTCATGCTCCCCTCCCTGACCCGAGTGGGAAAACTACTGTAGATGAGAGTGCATGTACAGCAAACTGAATTTGACACACTTCTGACAACAAAGAGAAAATCTAGAAGGAAAGAGACCAAGTATCATTTTCTTTGAGCTCCATGTTACCCTGGTTCTGTAAGAGAATGACTCCAAAGAACAGATGCAGCTGTTTGAATATTAGGGGCCATAATGAATAGATTTTATTCCATTTGTAAACCACACTGGATCACTGATAGGAAATAAAACCAAAAGTGGAGATCTTCTCAGAGCACTGACGTGGCCCCAGAAGATTTCCTTTCCCATATTTGTTGCTTTGGGTTATGTCAGTTTGTTTTATAGCTGCAGTAATTTTAAATGCATTTTCTTCTCTTGTGAGATGCACTCTTTCAACTTTCCTTGAGGGAAGCTTGAGGCACTGATTTATGGTCAGATATGTTCATATATATCTGACCATAAAAAACACTGTACTTTAGTATTTACTGCTAGAAGGCAGGCAATATTCCAGATTCAGTGTCTGAGTTATATTAGCACTCTTGCTGTACACAGGTACCATAACATTCTGTTAAAAATAAAAAAAGATCTGGTTTGTTCAATTATTTCTAAAGGTTTGCATATGTAACGTGATAAAAGGGAGACCTGTAATATTCTGATTTTACTTATAAAGGAATCTTAAGTTTTGAATTTTCAGCCCACCCTCAATAAAAGATGGAGGGTAGAAGCATTTGAAATTGCCATTATCAGATTTAAAACAGACAGCTTTTTCTCCTTATAGTGTATAGAAACTGGATAGTAGTGTTAAAGAGTCAGAAATTTGTAGAAGAGGGAATCATACATGCAGTAAATTCCTAATTTGTTCTTTCTACAGTTTTGAGTTATAAATAAATGTAATTAAAACTACAGGCAGCCCATCTGATAGGCTGCCTCAGTGCTCAGGTTGTGGGCTTCTGCAGTTGTGAAAAAAAATGGATGACAAGTGTAGCAGGGACCTGTCAGGCTGCTGTGCTCTTAGCTCCCTCGGTAGCCTTCCCAGCCAGACAGTGAGGCCAAGCTGGGAGAGTGGGACTCTCCAGCATCCTGACCAGAGGACAGATGAAGAGTCAGGTATGTACATTAATAGCTATTCAGTTGGACTGTGCCTGCGATTTGTCCTCATCCAGACAAAGTACCCATGCAACACACACCACAGTTTCAGCAAGTCAGTGTTCAGAGGGAGAACCCATATAGATCTCTAGACATACCACACATAGATCTCCTTATATTCCACAGCAAAAGTCACTAAAACACAGCAGCATAACAGTGTCAGCATGGCATTGCCCCATGGTTCATGCACTTAAGAAATATTATTTGAATTGAAGCTGTGTTGATGCAGAAACTTCTAAGTCAACATGAACTCTCAGTAATACCTAAACCTCCGCCCTAATATAAACTTGAGGAATAAAGAATGCAAAAGATACTCACTTGTATTATAAGCAGGGGAGTTTCTTTAAGGAGGTTTCTTTCTCCACTGATATTCCTTCTCACAAACATAGGGACATGCACTAGAAAAATATCACTTTTGCCCTGTCTGCTACAGTTCATAGGAAAGATGGCAGAAAAGAAATCCATCCCACAATTACTCTGCATTTGCTATGTGAACATGGATTGGGTGACTGCCATTCTTAGCCAGTGGAAGTATAGAAGCAAATTGTTTTCTTTGAATTCTATTTGAATTACTAAGAAATACAGGCTCATTCATGCAACATGACTAGCAAGAATGAAAAATTGCATTGCCTGTGTGATTATTTACCCAGATATCAAACACTGAACTTTAGATGTGCTGTATAACACAGACTTTTAAATTCTATGAGAAAAACAAGCCAATAATGCAGCATGAGAACCTGAATCTTGAAAAAAGTATAAAACCATGAAAAAATCCTATCATTTTTAGCTATTAATAAGATCCCAATAATATTGGTGTATTTGTATATCAACTGTATAAAAAATCATGGCAATAAAGAAGATCTTCACTGAGTCAAGGAAAGAGCACTGGAGTCTTGTAAGAACTATTTAAAGGATCAGTCCCTGTCCTTTTCCAGCGTAAGATTACAAACTGAATACCTCCAATTACAGTACCTAGAAGAAAGGTGATCTGTCCAGCACACCAAATTCAATGTCTCTAATAATCTAAGTTACGCTGTATTCTTTTGAAAAGCATTATTGAAAATATCTGACACAAAGTGTTCACAAAACACCATTTTCCTACTGCAAAACTGCTTTCCAAACCAGCTGCAGTTTCTGCTTTCATTATCAATAGTTGGTCTGTCAGGTGGCAACAGTCATAGATGTCAGCAGTGGAAAGTGCTGCTTCTAACAGAAAGACAGAAGAAATATTTTCCTCCATGACCACCGCTAGTTACAAAGTTGTCATCTGACTTCAGCAGTTTGGCTGTGTCTAGGCTGATAATTAGGGTTCAACTTTAGGCTTCTTGCTTGGAAATAATCTCTTCCTGGAGGATTCAGTCTACAGAATATTTGCCCATTCTTTTGTTCTTGCCATCATCAAGGGTTCTTAGAAAGAAGAAAGAAAAAAATGTGAACTATAAAAGGTCTAAAAGTTATTGGGGGATACAGTACAGACAACCAGTGGTGTCTTGTGTGTTCACATGCCTTGTGAATCAGGCATGTTCCCTGATTCATCTTAAGCTTGCAGGTATTGTCTGTGACAAGAATAACTACAGCCATCAGTTTAAAGTTGGAATAAGATCGCATATTTCATACAAAATAAATATTGCCTGAATTTCTACCACTTAACTTTGCAAACACATTTAACTGTCCTGCTAACTTCATGTGCTGAGAAATAATCACCTGCAATTCAAACTTCTCAAGTACAGTAAGGCTGACTAAGAGCTAATTTTGACACCAATGTAGCTTCTTATTGTTCAGGGATGAGTCAACAGCATTATTAAAACACACAAAAATAAAAAGAAAGAAAAACTGGAGAGGAACCAATAAGAAATTAAATTCTTTATAAAATAAATTCCTTTCTAAAATAAATAGCTAGACAGCTACTGAAATAACAGAGACAGAGGAAGACAGTAATTTGAACAGGTATGATGGGCTGTCATTTCTCTGCTTCCCTCAGCACGTGTAAGTCCTGGCAATGCCTACACACTTGCACAACAAATTCCTGATCCTCCTGAAGTTATCAGACAAGCAAAGAACAGAAATGCATGCAGTTATTATTGCTATTTTAATTGGAAAAATAACTGACCTATACAGGAGAGAAGACAGACCAGAATTCCAAAGCAGAATCAAGGGAGGTTGGAAAGGGAGGGTGCCAGACTTTAAATAGTCCAGCCTGAGCAGAACACAGAGTCTGGGTTCTTGTACAGAGATGTGCAACAGCTGCAGCAGTCCTGACAGTACTAGTTACAAAACTGATTTTTATTAGCAAATGCCTGTTTCACAAAGCAGTGGAAATCTGGCTTAGAGCTCCTGAAATTAAGATTTGACCCAAAAGGTTACCCAGTTTGGCCAGACATGTTCAGGTAACAATTTCTTGTCTGAAGGGCAGTTCCCACAATATGCCTTTTTAGCACAAAAATATATATTATTCCCTTTTCTTATATTACAGCTAATAAGATATGGGATTCACTCATAATCTGGATGCTTTTGGTATCTAAAACATATTTAGTCAAATCTAGACATCAGGCTGACATTTATGCAATTGCCTGCTTTGTTTAGCCTCTAATCCACTAATGGAAAAACTTCTCAGTATTTTGAATTGTACCTTCCTCGTTCCTCCAAGACTTTTAAATGTCACAGTGATTTCTTAACCATGAAGTTGATAGGATTTTATTGAATACTTGATTGAGGTATGTTTGTCATCTATTCAAGTCCATAATATTAAGAGCAGCAGTGTAAGACAAGTGGAATAGTTTGTATCATTTATGCAAGAAACCATGATGGAAGCTAGTGATTGGGCTAGCATAAAGCTTCATTAACAAGATATCTGGGTAACAGCATTAATAAACAGGCCTTTTTGAATTGTTCATTACCTTTAAAAGGAATCTTCAAGAAAAACTTTACCTCTTAAATTTCAGATTGAGGATAATACCACAGGGGCCTTTTCAGCTCATTTGAAGTCTGAAGGCTATTGTACCAATTCTTTAAACCTGATCAAAATTCAGTCTGCTGTTTGTTACTAAATTATGTATCTCTGAAGCATAAATGTGTTAGCATTAGAAAGTTACAAATTAGTGTATTTCCATACAGCTTGGGAAAATATAATTTTAACCACTTTGTTTTGGGTAGGAAAAATATTTCTTGCATTGTAGCACAGGGGAGTTGTCAGTGCACACAGTCAGACAGTTTCTATGGCAGTGTCTCAGAGTGTTAAAAGAAAGTTATCTAGAATTATTAACCATATCTCATGTAATGTCTGAATTTATTTTTTGTAAAAATAGAGATTTTTTTTATTTAATTGTCTTTTTGAAGACATTTGTTTTTAATGTAGAATCTTTTTCTTCTATAAGAAACTACTTTCACCTAGACCATTATTTTGCTATATGCCTACTTGATTCTATTAAACTATAAAATCAGTGTGTCTGTAATAGAATATTTTCCTTCTGGTTTATCTTATAGTGAAAATTTGGTTACACTGCCTAAATTGTTCAAGCAGAACTATTGACTTCTGAAAGTGTCATCAATAAAAGAAATAAGGGCCAACTCTTGCTGTAATCAGGGAATGTTGCCATGGATTTCAGTGGCTTTAGGATCAAGACTTATGGCAAGAAATAAGGACCAAACTAATTAAAATAGATGACAACTATGGGGAAAAATAATAAAAGAAAGACAGCAAAAGGAACTAAAGGGAGAAAGAAGAAATTAAAAAAGTTAAATCATGAAAATAAGAATAAAAGTCAGAGGAGGAAGAAAACAAGATGGCAAATGCATTAGGTTAGAAAATAATATTTGCAAATGAAAACTAATAGAAAAAAGTATGGATTAAAGGACAACTCCCCTCCTCGAGCATGTATGTTTCAGGCTAAACAACAAAATCCCAGGACATAAGACAGTTTTAATTTCTAGCCTTCAATGCTGTGAAAGGAAATAATGACATCCAACTGGAGAAACAAAAGTAAAATTAGGAGACTGGACCACAGCTTTTATGTTATTACTACATATTTGCACTAATGACTAGAATATTAGAATCCATCCCATTTTTGACAACGGCAGTATGGTTTTAAACTCACAATCTTCTTGTGTCATAGCTATGGTTCTAGAGGATGGATATGTTTTCCTTTTTTATCTACAGGATATAAAGGTGTAATGTGATTTAGGCAATTAGTAGCTGTGTAGATAGAGGATTACTGATGATGATGATCAGAACTCATGCTTTTTACAATAAATCTACTGAGCTAGCAAACAAAAAACTTTTTTGAACAAGAAAAGATATATCCTGGCAATCTGAAGGATGAGGAAAAACTACGAATACCTTTGCATTTATCCTTTTCTGCCCATGGAAGATAAGTAGGCTAGTAAGTATGATGGGTGATTTTTATTTCTGACGTGACAATTGCAACTCTATTCAAAATATAACAACAACAACAAAATCAATGACAAGGATATTTTTGTTCCTTTTTGTTTTAAGAACTCTTTTTGTGTCACAACTTCAGCTTCTTTGAAACCATTTCCTACTGAAAACTATTTAAAATTGCAATCAGTCTGTCTTTTCAGACTTTCATCTTGCCAGCAAGACAGGCAGAGTGACTGCATCTTCTTTTCTGCTATAATATTATTTAATTTAGAAAAGTGAAATAGGTAAAGCTTTGCTTCTCACTTCTCTCGCCTATTTTTTAAGTAATTGGATGCTTTTAAGCAATTTCTAAGCTTTCACTCAGTAGTGTTGCAGGGAAATGCTTAAGTGTAGCATTTGAAATACCTTTTTTTGTCAGAAATGGCACCAATGCCGTGTCACAATTTCTTGCTGGTCCAAAGTCTACAGCAGTTATGAGGAAGGCAGCAGTTCACACGGGTTCTTATCTCCATGGTAACTTGTTTACAAGGACTGAAATACATGCTGAAAATTCAAGGTTAGCTTTCCTTTTGTTCCTGTTTTGATGTTTTTGGCAATATGAATAATGTGGGCATAATCCTAGATTCAAACAGCTTTATGGCAGACCAAGTCGAATCAAAACTCTACACAAAATGTACTTTCATCAACCCCATTAGAAAAAGAGAATTAAAAAGGCTGCTTAATCAGACCCATCAGTTGCCTCTTCCTTTCATACTCCAGGACAATCATCCTTATTCTGCATTTCACCTTCATATCTCTAGGAATGAGACTGAAGATTTATATTTTTCTGAGGTGATAATTCAGGGTATGCATGTGCCTATTTTGGATCCATATCACAGTTTAAAGTACTTGCTTTGTTTAAAATAATTTCAGAAGTAGAAATGAACAGGCACCTTTTCAGAACGTAAGCTGAACCACATGATGGAAGTCTTTTGTGTTCTAAAAATAAAAGGTAATAATAGCAACACACTGCAATTCTATAACCTCTTATAATAATGCTCTTGTAAATGTTGAAGAAGATTCTGCATCCCTCACTCAGAGAAAACAATGATGGCAAGAGCACCCCCTGGAAAAGCCAGTAAGGACTGAGGTGACCTTGTTATCTCACGTGATTAGTTTAGCTATGCTTAGAATTCTTCAGCATTCATTTAATGAAATGTTTGAAAGAAACATCTTTTTAAAAGTTTAAATCTACTGAAGTATTTCTTTTTCTTCTTAGCAGAGTCAATATAAAGAAGATAATTTGCGTATTAATAGACACCCTCTAGTTTGGTCTAATCCAACTCGCAGCAAATAGCTTTGATTTTTACTTGGCAGCTAATATGCTTGCTTAGTGTATATTTTCCCAAACAGAACTTAAAAAAACCCAGCTGAACATTTATATACCCCTTTCAATGGCACTGGATACAATATGCCTTATTATGATAAAAGGTTTGGGGGACTTTTGCCAAAGTTCCTTTTTTGAGGTTTTTTTTGTTTGTTTTTTTAAGTCACCTTACATCTCCTTTCTATTCATTACAACTGGAGATTCCTATCACTCCCTTTTTGTTAGACCAGAGATGCTATAAAAACGGATAGATAAAATTCACCTTTTGAACAAGCCAGTTATTTTATAGATGCTTGATCTGATATACAGTGCCTAGTCTTGATGTACTCATTAGACAAACAGTTAGAAGCTGCCAAGCTAGTGGATAGATCAAATTCTGCAGGATTTGGGACTAAAGCTACTGAAATGAGGAAAGGCATTAAGCATTCAGCCACCACATTATGATCTCTATCTGAAAGAGAATGTTCTGTGCGTTCACAACTACACATGTGGAGCTCAACTCCAGCTGTGGAAAGAAAGGGAAAAATACAGATTTTCATTTACTTCCAGGTTTGAGCAAAGCAAAAAGCCTGTAGAACTACTACTGTCCAGTTTTAGCCTAAACTAGGAAAAGTTTTGTCAGTACTACAAATGTCCTTAGCTCATAATAAAAATTTTAATAAAAATATTTACATTGCTTTTTCAAGCAAAACAAATGTATTTGGGAAAGAACAGTATGGAAATATCTATATTATGTGTTGTGATACTACAAAATAAATACTAATCTAAAAATCAATATACGTTTGAAAAAAATGTGAAATTGTTTTTACTAAAACTTTCTATCATCTATTGACTAGCTTTAGCTAATGGAATACAACAATTATTATTGATAGCAACAACGTGAGTATAAAACCAAACATACTTTCATCCTTTTTTAATATATCTTTGTAACTTTAATTAAGATCATCAAGAATTGGATAACTTGGATATTGTTTGCTATCAAAAGGCTTTTTCAAATAAGCATCTTTTTCTCAATTCAACTTTCCATTTACATTTACTGTTCTTAGTGGCACGGCTGAAATGTGAAAAAGTGCTGCAGAATTTCTTGATCTGCTAAAAGTTGCTATCCCTGGTTGTATATTAGTTTTTGTATTGCAAAGAAATCATAAGATTCAAAGCTTTTTAGTTGAGGTGCAAGCAAAACAGTGAAAGAAAATAGGTTTTGGTCCCCTGATGCAGTGCCTTGACAGCTGACTCGGCATAGCACAATGAACAAGACATGCATCGCTTGCGAAGAGACAGAAAATGTCAGCTGGGGCTATTCATATAGTGAATAGGATGTGATAACCTTTAAATACATATAAACAATGTATCCTCACATACTGTGCTTCGCTGTTCTCTTCAGAAATATATTGTCCAACAGTTCTGCATATGTCACAGTAAGGAGTATGGCTGCCCAGTGAAAATTAATGATCTTTTTTCAAACATAGAAATAAAACTTCCTAAAAATCAAGTTCATTATAATAGCCAAAAGAGGTAGTTAGAATTATGATTACTTATGTGGTCTGAACACCAGATAAATATAATTCCAATCTAAATCAACAATGGTCTTAAGTTACAGAAGGAAATGCACACACAAACCAATGACATTGCTCAGCTCTGTCCTTCCCCCCACCCTTTAACAGAGGAAAACCACTCCCATAATCCCTAATTCATTTACAAGGTTAATGACTGAGAAAAATTCTCAGGGAAACATTTTAGATTTGGCCTGGAAACTTTGCCTGAAGTTAGAAACCCATCAGTCATGTTATCTGTATCTGGAATATTAACAGTCACTTATAAAAGAGCTGTAATACAATCAGTGTATGTAGCAATCCCCTACTAACGATGGTGAAAATCTTTTGTGCTTATCGCTGTTTAGTAAAGCTGTGACTAATTTAGGATATCTGGATTATTATTTTAATCCTAAAATGCATATAAACACTGATTTCGAGAAAATCTACATTTTCCTATGTTCAGATAACATGTTAGTGCCTCCTGTAGGATGAGTCCTTCTGACTCCCATCAATCATTTGTCATGCCTGGGGAAGATTACAGTGTGTATTCATTTCTAGCATAATTATTTGGAAGAGCTACATAAGGTCAGGGATACCAAAGTTTGAGAAAAAAATGTATTATTTTAAATAGTTGCAGCTAAAAAAATTCTGCAAAGATGCCTAAGTGACAGTATTTGCTCAGGGAAAATAGGTAAAGCGATTGATTTACAAAAAAATAGTGTAGGATTTTGGTGCTTAAGAATTTAGTATTGTAAAAGTCTGGATATACGCATACATATTCAGATAAAGCAGCAATAAGATTAAAAGTAACTAAAATTAAACCACTGGAATGAAAATAAACAATATTTAGAGGCTATTGAATATGTTGATTAATATTGGTTCACTGACTATTTTACACATGAATCCAAAGCCAGGGATAACTCACAAGGTGACCTGATTAAACTGCTCATTACATTTACATTTTTTTAAAATTAATTCAAAGATCTGATGCAAAAAGAAAGAAATGAAAGAGGAATCTTAGTCATCCAGTACAATCCCATACTATTACAGACATTCACATTATATAAGATCATTCACGAATTTTTCAAAGTTCATCACAAAACTAGTCTGCTTGTCCCCACTACTCCACCTGAAAGACTGTTCTTGTACTCAGAAATCTTCTAATTTCGGTCCTGATTTTCTTCAAGTCTGGTGATAACTATTTGCTACTATGCCATCATCATTCTTCTGCTTAAATGGTTCTTTCCCATTTGCTGTGTTTATTGCCTCAATACATTTACAGATAGGAAACCACTCTCCATCTCAGCCCCCCTTATACTTTAAGCAAGCCAAGTTCATTCAGTTTGCTATGGTAGCATAAGCTTCCCACTCCTCGGGTCATTCTAATAACCCACCTTGTTTATTTGACAGCCTCCCCTGCACTCTGCCTGTAATTATTGCAGTATTCCAGACTTCTGAGGACCTTCAAGGAACTGCCTTGTCTCTGCCTCTCTTTTTTTGAAGAGCTGGATAGAAAATATTATCTGTTTCTTATAAAATATAATATATCTATTCCTGCAATGGTGATGACTGATGTACAAATAATTGCTTTTTCAGTTTGGTGGCTAAGCCAAAATACATACGAAAATCCAAGCAGAAATACTTCTTGCCCAAGTTTGCTGGTAAAGTGTGAAATAATTTGTTTCCTTCCAAAACAGCAGAAGGAAGTAGTCCATGCCTTTTTCCCCAGTAAACTCATCTTTACTGACATGACCTGGGTTTAATTCCCTTCCTTGCTTTGACACCGATGTCCTGCATCCCAGAAGAGTGTTTCAATAACCATATTTCTGAAAGGGTTGAACACTATCTTCATCTAAGAGAGGCACATGGGAGAGCTCCATGGCTGAACAGTTATGCTTTCTTTCTGCGATGCAGGATGACCTTCATTACTCAGGTCACATCCCTACCACGTAAGTCAGCCTTTGCCATTTGGGGTAGCAGGTTGTCTCTCATTTCTTTCTGACAGACCTGTTCTACCTGATGTGGAATACTTGCACCTTCACTGCACCAGCAGGAAGGAGGAAGCCTGTATCCTGAAAATTTCACCAAGCTTAGGTTCAGATTCATTTGCTGGCTGAGTCAGAGACAGTGAAAGTTGCCTTTGAAAGATAACAATCACAGTTTTTCTTTGGCAGATTTACACATAAGTCTTGTCCAATCATGTATACATTTTTGAACTACTACTAATAGATAATTTATACATGCACACATATATATGTACCTACACATATATATTCTTGCCTCTCCTGGGTGACGATCTCGAGCACACATAAATGGGGATGGGTTAGCTTTCAGCCTTATTAGCATTCTGATTCAGCTGCATGAGCACAGGGCAAACAGCAGGAAACCTGGCTGGGCAAGTGCCTTTTCAGTGGGAGTGCACAGACTGGCTCCAATGAGTTACAAAAATGCACCCTGGGCTAAGCAGGTTTTGTTGCCTCCCCCGTGCTTCCAATGCCAGCGTCTCCTACCCCTGGGTCCAACCCAGCACCAGCTCAGTTTGCCAGGGTCTATGCCTTTCACTGAGCTACCACAGAGGGGTGGTCCTCTTCTCAGTCTCGCCTCTGATTCACATTAAAACCAACAAACAAATCCAAGCCTCCTCCTGTTCCCTCTCCAAGGACAGGAGAAAGAACAGAGCTCCTGTGCACAGTTGTGAGGCCTATACCCTTCCTATCCATGGCTTTTCAGCCACAGCCTGATGGCCAGCACAAGGATTGAAATGCACAATGACCTTCCCCTCAGCACATACATCTATTTCTGTGTGTTTGTGTACACATAGGTATATACATACATAATTATCTTTTATAGAATTACACACACATCTCTAAAGGTAAATACACAAATTTAAATAGTTACCCAATTTTTTTAATAGTTAAGGATATAGAAAGAGAATAAATTGCCAAGATTACTATTAAAAAAGCATATATTCTGCTATCTTCATTCTGCTGTTTTCACAGATTTGAAGATTTAATGGTTCCTAATATAATCCCTGATTTAAAATATTAAATGTCCTGTCTTGTTCCTGTTTAAGTCATTGGGAGTTTTGTTGTTATGTCCAGAAGCACAGAGGTGAGTGCGTGGTTAGTATGGCAACTGCACAATATGAAAATAACCTCTCACAATTGGAACACTTTGCTGTAGCTAATTAAATATACAAATGACTTGTTTGAACAATCTTCTGTTGGCATTTTGGATTGTAGCCATGCAATCTGCTGATGGTGCCAGGGTTATCTCTGCTTCTGCTTAGACTTTCTCTGGTTTGTTCTGCTTACTGTGGTTTGTTAAGCATATGTTCTCGTGAGTGTTTCTAACCTCAACCTCCACTTTTTTTTATACTTATATAAACTGAAAGTGACAAGCCATTTGTTTACTGTGGTTCTAAATTAATTAGGATTTTCCGAGGTGTATTTCATAGTGTTTGCTGCAGATTCAGTTTACTGAGTGCTACAGTAGCACTTTGCACCTTACACACCTCATTTTTAAAAGGACCTCAGAATATTTTGTTATAGAAAGTAATGATGATCTAAAAGGTGGAGATACAGAAACAGAGACATGACGTATTAATGCACAGCAATTCAATGACACAACTAAGAATAGAAGCTTGAATGTCTATATTCATAACTGATGAGTTATTACTATAATCATGATGACACATGCTTAGTCTTGTGCCCCTAAGCACATCTATGCTACAGCAGAGACAGAAGATACTGAGATCCTTAGTTTGTTCATTCCTTTATTTCAGCCTCAGCTCAACAGCATTTGCCATTGTATTAACATGATTTGTGCAGGAGAACATGATACAAGATCTATTTTACAGCAGTTAGACACTGAACTGCAACGATTAAACTGTTAAGTTTGTTGGACTTTCACACCCAGATACATAATAGTATTGCTCACCTTGAAAAAATTTTAGAACACCTGTAGAATTCTATTATTTTTTTGCAGTTAACTACACAGGCAAGTTACTAAAAAAAGTCAGTAAGAAGTAAAAGGAATCATAAAAGCACTCCTATTTATGAGTCCTCAATAAAATAATAATTTTGCTAATTTGCTGTGATTAACAGTTCCAGGACAACACCAGACAGTAGCAGTGACAGACAGGAAATCTGTGTAGACATGAAAATTATGGAAGACCTTGAGAGCAATATTACTAATAGGTGATGTCTTATCACTCTACTGAGCAACGTAAGCCACTGACAATTGAAAATCTAACAGCAGTAACAAGTGCCACCTCATTGTAGAGAGTAAGTTAAAGCTTTAACGTATGGAACATCTAGAATATCACTTCCAATCAATTTCAAAAAGCTTTTCCAAGTCCCAAAGCTATGATGTACCATTCTCATGTTGATTGACACAACAGACATCCTCAGCCTTGTCAACACTCTATTGGACCTTCTAGAGATACACACTGTATCAGGCACAAAGGAAACACCAGCTAAAATATTTAACCAGCTTTTTTCCTTACCCCTTCCAAGATGATGCCTCTCAGTAGCATCCCCTGACCTTCCAGCATGTACAGCACTACTTTCAAAAAGTACAGCAGCATTGTTTTGGGAAGTGTAGTGTCCTTGGCTTACCCCTTTGCACAGACTGTCTCAAAGTTCTGACAGGATTAAAGAATTAATCAGACAGCTATATTCGTTTAAGTTATGAGTACATACTTCTCTAAACTTTTTCCAATTTCATCCCATGTTAATTTACAATCAATTGCAGAGTCGTGGTTCTTATTAATCTCTTTTGAAACACCACGGTTTGTTTGCTCTTCTTTTCTTTCACCTCCCGCTACCAACCACTAGGTCACACTGTTACTAAGTGCTAGATTATTATATGCATGCAAGCAGGAGATAAATTAAATATAATATAAATGCACATTTTAAATAGGTATTATAAATGAAAAAGTCTGATTAAATACTAACCATCCACTTTAAAAAAAAATTATTCTACTTGTATGCTTACTTTTATTTGCTTTCTTTATACAAGAATGGTCCTACCTCTAGGCTTAAGTTATTTGCTCAATACAGACACAAGGCACAGCAACTGTTAATAAGGAATGTTTCTCTCTTTTTTTCTCCATGGATTAGGCTGCAGTAAGAACATATTTACATTCTTCCCCTAGAGCTTGACTGGCTTGATACCAGTCAAAGGATTGATTCAAACACTGAAATGAGCTCATAAATTAAATGCAGATTCATTAGAAATAAATTTTAAGTTGTGTTTGATTATGATAGAGATTCTTTGATAAGGAAGATCAAAAATGGCTAAGAACTGTGGGAAAGGATTCTTTATTCAGAGGATGTGGCTAGAGAATGATTTTTCTAGAAAAAAAACAGTATAATTGTCTTCTGTAAATGTTGTAAAACCTTTCTTTTTATGAAATGCCTTTTGCCATGATCTCTTGCTACAACACAATCATTACCTATCCCCACCCATGAGTAGAGATTTGATTTCAAAAAGGAAAAAGTAACAAGGTTCCACACATTCTACCAGAAATCATGGTAATATAGATTACATTGTTTAAGACAGTTGCAATGTAGAAACATACAGAATACATCAAATTTGGCCTAAGATCTATGCAATATCTAGTACAAGTTTCACAGGACTGAGCTTAGATAAGTCTTTGCAAGAAAACCTCTTCCTTTAAAAACAGCTGCACAAAACTCTGTGTCACAAGATCAGCCATCTGTCCATGCAGGTCAATATTTCAACACTCACACTGAACAGTGCTAGTTGCTGAGGAAAAACACTTGACAGGGTAAGCAGAGCATAGAGAAACCCTCCCCAGCTTCCAGTAAGCACTGAACTCAAACTTTTTCAAAACAAGTAAAAGCATTTAAACTGATATAGACAGAGTGAAGCTACAGAAATTCTTATCTTGGAAAATACCTATTGGTCCAAAGTTAATGCCCATGAAAAGGATGATTCTGACAAAATTGCACAGGAAAAAATAAGTCAAGAAAAAAGGTATTTTTGGAAAGTGAAAGTTTTCTGTTTAGCTCTTTTAGGAACATGTGGATTTCTCTTTCAAAATTTCTTCAGCTCCATTTTCAAACAATATTTAGGGAAAAATAAGTCGTAGAATTGAATGATTTCCAGGAACTTAGTTTTGAGTAATGCTGTGCTAGAATGGACAAAGTGTAATTAAATCCCAGGAAAGAAACCAACATCTGTTTTTTAAACTTCTTGAACTCTAGGAGATGTTAACAGTACATCTTACATGTTCGAACCACTGTTACATCTCTTAGATCTATAAAATTGCTCTACTCTGAATCTGCTTTTATTTTTAAAAGAAAAAATATGCTAATATAAATATATATATACACATATACATATATAAAATAATATCATTAGGACGTTTGTCCTAGTGTCCTTAGTAATGACTTAAGGAACACAAGAGAAACAGCACATAACAGAGATCCAGCATCTTGCAGTGAAGACTCTGCCTAGGTACTCTATTTGATTAAGATGCTATTCCATTAGCCATTTTGGAGAAGTCTCTCCATAATAATTTCAAAATCAGTGTCAAAAGCCATTCATCAAGATTCCTCTTTTAGTTTAGTTACTTATCCTCAACTTTGTGTACACAAATCATCACTATTACTGTCAGAGCAGACATGAGCTGCTGCAGCAATAATTGGCTTCTTGACAGTGTTTGTTTTCTTTGTTCCAATTACTACCTAAACTACATGTAATAATGGTTGCCCTGTCTTATTTCTATACTGTCTCACTCTGTATGTTCTGTAATAGCAAATGCCTTTTTCTCTTCCCAGGAACCCTTTGCTGTACCTTGTCCCACACTGAAGCAGTACATTGCTCGTTTGATCCTGAACGCTGCAGAGCTGGAAATGATGACAACTCCGCCTTGGACAAGGTCAAGTTTAGTACCAGAAATGAGTTGTGCCATGGTTCGAGAGTACCAGGATAAAAATGCTCTACACCAACCTGAGAGCACACAGGACCCTCCATGGCGGCAATGGCGGCGGGGGAGCGGCTGAGCCTGTGGGGAGGCGCGCATGGGTCAGGTGACCCGAACGGACCAATCACAGCGCTCCTTCCCATGCTGCTCGGTATAAAATGGCTCCCAAGCGCCCCCTCGGCCGGTTCCTGGGGCTGCTGTGCTGACAGGGTTGAGATTGTGCCTTGTCATCCCTCCCCACACTGCCCGTGTCCCTGCATGTTGACTTCTCGCTGTAGAACATCATGCACGGATACAGGCCACCTTCAAGTCGGACTGGGGCAGCTGCTGCCCCAAGGTTTTTGTGGACAGTTGCTGGGACACCGGGCCCAGGCTCCCCCATCACCACCAAGTCCAGTTCTTTGACTTTTCTGATCTGGACATAATTGCCATCTAGGAAGTGTGGACTCCATATATGCATATTCATTAATATATCAATGTATTTACATCTTTGTATACAATTAACATTATTATTATTATTTTCTGGTTGATTACAACTGTTCTAGTTTTTTTTCCACCCTCAAAGTCTCTCTCCCTTATTCCCCCATTATCTTCCCCTCGGAGGGTAGTGGGGAGATTAGAGAGAGCATCTGCCACCTGGTTATTGGCCAAACCAATGACAGGTTAGAAAGAATTCAACATTAGGCAGTTTCTAACTACAATGTAGTTATACACAAGGCAGCTTACAAGGCAGCAGCTATACACGAAGCATTTCACATGTATTTTCTAACTTTGAAGTTTTTACAGTCTCATAAGAATCTTTCAGCATTTGTGTATGTAGGTGAGCTCCTTATACTATGTCTAAGCTTTTCTAAACTAGTTAATGTTTCATTCCCAGGTTCGAAGCTTAGCTGTAATACAGACATGAAATACTTGTCTGGCATTCATCTGCTGTCAACATCCACTTGTCTTCTAATGCAGTTCCTTTTCTACCCCTTGCTAGAAACACAGGTGACAGGCAGAGACTACATCTATGTACCAACGGAGGACAGAAAAAGAATAAAAGACTTAATCACAATTATGGCAAGCTTCACTCAAGGTATCAAGGGAGAACCCTATTTGGAGTCTGATAACAGCATTCTCGTCTGTGACAACTTTCAAGTAAAGACAGTTCCAAAGCCACAGACTTCCAGCATGTAAAGATGTCTGGAGTCTGCCAAATGTTGTCTATGCCATATCTAATGAATCGTAAGAATAGTTTTGTTGCTATTTTCACCATTAATGAAACTTAGAGTAATGTTAGGTACTTTAGAACCAAAAGTCTTCCTTCAAGAACAGAAAAGTGCTTTCGTGTCCCAGTGCAAAGACACAAGAATTTTCCTTCAAAATACATTTACCTTCCTGGAGCTGGGTAGAGTAATAATCAGTTAGAATTAAGAGCGATAGAAAAGAATTTATCGTTAACAACTGTACTTGCTGGTTTCTGACTGCTTTATTTTATCTTTCAAAAATACATTGTTATAAAATGTAATTCCAATTTCATTTCATTCTGCAGCATACTTATTGAGCTGGGCATTTGTTGTGCTGTAGCATGAAAATAAGAACACATAAGATTACTTTCCTTAGGAAGGTAACCTAAGCTGAAAAAAATCAGGTATGCTATATTCAGAATTTAAAATTCAATGGCAGAGAAATTTATGCATCCAAATCATCTAGATTTTTTAAAAATACTACCCTTGTACACTTAATTTGAAGATTTTACCTTTTTATACACACAGAGGAAAAAGAGGCTTACCTATACTGTTTGGATACTCTGTTAACTCCCCAGGGACCAAAAAGCAAGCTAAAGGACCAATAGTGCCATCAACACAGACCAACAGACTGCAAGATACACCTCTATACTTCCAAATAAGATTTAAAACAACATTTGTGATAACTTTATACACTTCATGAGTAAGAACTTAATATGCATGAAATCATTCACCAACCAACAAAGATAACAAACAGTATAGAAAAATTCATCTGTCTACAAGCTAGCAGGGGGAATAGGCATTGTGCTCCAATTCTAACCAGCACAGAAACATTTATTAAAAAATATTGACAAATTAAATCACGCTTGCATGCTACAAAATAAGGCATCATACTTTGAGAGTATCAGTTAGGGAAATTAAGAATCCAGGTTAGATATCAGAACATTTTTCTTGCAGTGGAACTGATTAAGTTGCCCTAAAAACCTTCCTAGATAAATAGGGACAAATATCTGAGGCATAACTGATCTGTTGTGAAGCACAACTAGGACCTTCTGAGGATCTTTCAAGCCTCATTTTATATTTAAAAAGGAAGTACTAAAGCATTCAGGATGGCCACTGCAAAACTATTCTATTAACACTACAAATTCAAATTTTACTAGTAATCAAAGTTGTATTAATGTAAACAATAAATAAGCTCTCTAAAAGCAAATAAGCCTAACTACATTTTTTTATAAGCTTCTCAGCTTACGAAACCAAAATTTTATCAGCAATTTTATTACCATTTTCCATCTGTAAATTTATAACATGTTAAGAATTATCTCCTTGACAGTAAGTGCTAAGGGCTGAGGAATACTTAATAGACCATAAACCTAGAAACTGCAGTTCACACAACTGATTTTTTTAAACAAAATTGTTGTCATTTATATAATTGCTATGACACTTGAAATGTGCCAATTGGAAAGCTGTCTCTAAATTCAAGGAGTGTTTGCTAAGTCTTGCAATCATTGCATTACGTTTTTAACTTGTCAAGCCCCTAGATGCCATTGCCTGATGCAAGCTTTCCATAATTAAAAGGGTACAAATTATCTTCCTTAAAAACCACTTGCTCAAAATAGCAACTGTTTTGCTCAGTTACCGTCTTTACTGGTCTCAAAAAAGATTAGTATTCCACAGTACAATACTTTTCCCTTATTTTATTTACAAACAGTCTACAAGGACAAAACACAAGAGAAGCAGTAACCCTCTAAATACACACATTGTACAAAAAACTTCTGGCAGGCATTAGTGAGATTGCAGATGGTGGTATCTCTGCCTTTGGTAATCAATGACAATAACACACAGTATTTGTAGGCATGAATTACTTGATGCAAGTGGATTGGCAACTCGCGCTCAGGCTTTTGAAGTCCAGGAATTCACTTTGTCAGTTTTTTATTCTTTTCAGTGTAGTATCCCCTCACTTTGAACATTCAGCTGATTGCTAAAGCATAGGTTACAGAACAGTGTTTTCCAGCACCCCAGGCCTCCATAGTGTGGAGCCCTAACTCCCAGCATGAGCTATGAAAACCCGTCAGGATTCCTGACACTGATTCAGATTCTGCAGCCTGGGCTACGCCTATTATTCCTGCAGGCTCTGCAAAGCAGTACCATGTACAATTGCTATCACCACGTTAGGAATGTTTGAGACTGCAACCTACCACTTCTCCAGTTTAAGTACTGAGCACACTTTCTTTCACGAGTGTCAGCTACTTCATTAAATGAGTTTAACCAAGTTTTTAGGATGAATGTGCTACTCAGACCTCTGATTCTTTTGCTGTGTTTATATCTCAAGCAGAGAAATTCTTAACCAACTGTTCATCTTGCCTACTTTTTTTTTAAAAAAGGGGTATTGAGACAGAAGTTCTAGAAACCTTGCATAGCTAAATGTAGCATTATCCAGTTGTACAAAGGTAGAAATTCAGCTTCGCATAAATCATTGCATTAATTGAAAATACTGTCTCACTGTTGCTATACTTGTCATAAATACTTTCCAAAAATGACAGGAGACAAAATATGGACATGTGATATTTATAACAAAATATCACCTTACCAAATTAGTCTATTGAAAACAAGTATAATGTGGAAGCACTGGTGCTAACATACAAATCTTACATAATGGATCTTTTCATCAGAGATGATCAAGAATTTGGATAGTACCCCAGAGCACAATCATAAGGCAGAGCATTGCCTGCTATTTCCAATGTCACCTGCTGTTGTGAAAGAAGCTGAGAAAAAATATTTATTTTTTGTCATTTAAAATCGCACACACGTTGTTATAAATAGCAAACTGCCCAGCCTATTTGCAGACTGGCAGGGACCCAGGCCTTGCCATTTTCCAAATCATAATTTATTCCTCTGGCAGACCTCTAGCTATGCTGCTATGCTGCCAGTACAGTGAGGACAGACACCCCTGCCTTCTTTATTACTCTTTAAAAAAACCCCAAAACACGCTAAAATAAAAGGCTAATAAATACACAAGCAAATAAGCTTCAAAGAATGCTGTTGTAGGAGGAACAGCAAACAAAATAAAGAAATACAGAATGTAGCCTGACCACATGATGTCAAGCCAGTATAAGGACAGTATGGTTTTATCAGCCTCCTTATCCTGGTGGTCAGCACAACAGTTACCTCCAAGATACTCTGCAAAACTCTGAGCAGCTTGACACTTCTACAGACTACAGTGGTTTGTTCTTCTAGAGAACATGCCTTCATGCATTATATTTTGCTATTCAGTTAACTGGAAGAATAATAGTACTGTTAGAGATGTTTCATCTAGCATACAATACAAAATAAGTGCTCTAAAATAAAGATTTATTTTTTTTTAAATCAGACTTAGTTGCTCCCCAGATTTGTTTTAAATAGGTGTCTTGGCAGCAGTGTCCTCCATAGAGGCACCTGCAAACACAAGAGAAAGGTTGATTTTGCCACACAGGTCCTCCAATTTCTAAATGTGTATCTGGTTATAGAGTCCTGTAGTAAACAAATAAAATTACTAGAAGTCAGACTATTAATCCCTTTTTCTCACTGCTGAAAAATCCTCCTCAGGTTAGTTGAGTGTGTGATCTCATCAGCTGTGTCACCATACGCTTTTGAAGTAAAAAGTCAGCACATGAAATTGACATCAGTCTAAATTGTGATGCACAAAAAATAATAGGTTTTGTTGGCCTTCTGCTTTTTAGGGTCTTTAGCACTTGCATTACCTATTTTTCTATAAAGTTGGGATTATCAGAAACTTTGAGAAAATCACAGGATTCTTATATGCTGAGGCTGGGCTTGGAAGAACAACCAGAGCGTCTCGAGATGTGGAATAAAGTGCTGAAAACTGGCAGCCAGGAAGCAGTCCTGGCATAGCTTAGTGCCATGGATCTAGACCCCACCCAATATGTCTGGAGATTCTGACTACAGCTTCATTCAAAGATTCACTTCACTATTCCATCCTGAACTTTCTAATCAATTTTTCTTATATTTATTTTGAATGCCCTACAGCCAGTTCCTCATAATTTTGTCCTTTCACTAGAAGGGAAATAAATATTTTCATTAAATCAATATTTCATCTGATCAACATATTCAAAGGTATAAATCACAAAAAATACTCTTAATATTTAATCCTGGCAAAAAAATTAATCTATTTACAGTGTAATATAACTTCCTCAAGAATTGTAGCATTTACAATAAAACCATATTTGTAAATATTTATGTAAACTATCAGAGATCAAAACCTCAAGCTATTTCACCAATCTCAGCTAACACTAGATGGATCAGAGCAACTACTACATGAAATAGACTATAAATAGTTACTTAAATGCTCTTAATACAAGTATTCACATAAGTCTGATAAAATGTTTTGAATCTGCATGAACACCCTTTTTATTTTCAGCAACCAGAATACATATATTATCCCAGGCTGTATTTTCTTTGGCATTAGCCATTATAAACAGAATTAGAAAAAAATTGTAAGAAAACCTAGTACAGTGTCATAAAGAGAAATACATTGGTTTATAGCCTAAGCAGTAAAAAGAGAAAGTCCTGATCATGTAGATGATTTGGATCCCTTAGTTTAGACCAGGCCCACCAATGCCTGGATACCAGAGTACGCATGGGCTGCTTTGGGAGCATTGAGCCAAAGCTCAGTGTAGTTCTGACTGACACTGCTCTGGTATGTTTCTTTTCTTAACACTGTGATTACAAGCAAAACACTCTTAATATATGAAGCATCAGACATGACAGCAGTTCACCCACATCCTTGTGTTGAATTATAGAGAACGTTGTTGCTAAGGCCAAGGTAACATGAACAGACACATGAATGACACTCATTTGTCTGATTACCCATTCAAACTCCTGTTGTGTCAGTTTTCACTGTATTTGTTCCTGATAAAGGACACAATCTTAATGCTTTATGGGGATCATTGTGCACCAATATTTGTGCAATTAGTTCTACCGAGACAAGCCAACAGTTCAAATCTATAAATATTTACTTCTCACCTCATTGACTTCCTATTTATTCTTTTGATGTTACCATGAGGAAGTTTTAACGCTCCTTTTCCCTGCCTCTGCCTGAGCAGTTTTACTCGTCATGCTGTACCAAGGTTGAAAGAGCATCACAATGTAACTTGGACAAGGCTTCTAAGAATAATAAATGCCTTTTCATTGACTTGAATAGCCTAAGCCCTAAGTGCATAACAAGCACATTCCTCTTTCTCAACTACTGCCCTTAACAACTGATCATTCCTGAAATAAAAAAAGCTTATAGAAGACATTTTTCATAAGTGATTTGGGCCACATTTTAAAAACAGTGGGATTATGCAGAACCTTGAAAATATTTCTTGGACCTAGACAAAATAAACGCGAATCTAATTGCTCCCAAACTGTTTATGCAACACCCAAGATTGTATACTGCAAACTCAAGTTAGTTGTCAGTATGTATTATAAGGACAAATTATTGTCAGCAAACTATCCTTTACTCAAAAGACAAAAATCAACTGTTCTACTCTGCTATTTGTGAAAAATTACTTCAGTTACCAGTGAAACAGATTAAAAAATGAAACTACCACATGTAGTGAAAGTCCGGCTATACACAGACTGGTGTGTTGGGCACGTCCCTTCCTTGAGCAACAGGAATTAATCTTAGTAACTTTTGTACTAATAGGCTTTTGAATACTATAATGGGATGAAAAAGACAGTCATTTCTGCTAGAGCTATTGTATAACTAATTGTAACTGTACTATGTCTGGGGAATGCCTTTACCAAAGGTGAAGTATAGACATGAAAGTCAGATAGCAAAAAAGAATGTTTCTTTTTGTCTGATTATCCATAGCCTCATCAGCCTTATATTCAACTCTTCTTCCACAGGTAATGTTAAAAGTATGAAACCAGCACTGGGTGTGGAAATCCTACTGAAGAACACTGCAAAGGAAAAACAAACATACTAACAGAGAAATGTAAGAAAAGAAATATGAACACTACTCTTGGAGCAAATACCCCTGTAATGGTTGTATAAATGTAGGGCAACATTTCTGGACATGATGAATTCTGCTATCTTTTCCCACTAATGCACTTACTGCAGTTATAAGGTACAAATCCGGTTCTAAGTGCACTGATTCTTTAGAGAAAGTAGCAAGCCATGCCAGCTACATCTGCTTAATAGAAAGGTCTAAGCTGAAGTTTGAGTATTTACTGCATGAAAAAAGCACCATTTTGAAATTGTTTCCAGCTTTTAACTGGCAGCTTTTTCTTTTCAGTGTTGAACTCCTTTTATTTTGTCATTTTAAAGGGTTCCAAATGGTCGCTGTTCTATTATGACTCACAAGGGAAAAGTGCATGTTTGAATTATGAAGCACAGTGATTCTCTGGAGAACTGTATGTGTATTACAGGAGGTTTTTTTCACTGATTGATTGAAAACTATTGTTTTTGAGCTGCTGATTACAGATGTCAATTTACAGACCTGCTAAAAGGTTTGCCACAAAATTATACATTGCATTTAAAATAAGGCTACACTAAGTTCTTTTATGAATTAGCATCAATATAATATTACAGACTGGTTATGTTGACACTGAAAATTGTATTTGTGAAGATTTAAAGAAAAATGTCTAGTGACTGTGTCGAGCCAAAAGAAACAATTCAACTTCAAGAAAACAATTCAAATAAGAAACTGAATTATTCTCTTGTTCCTACATTCTGATCTTGACCTGTAACACTCAAGTCCTTTGTACTGAGAAGCAGAGTTTAATACAGACAGCAAAAACATCTGTATGTAATGCACTCTATGTGCATTTCTTGTCTCAGAGTACAACCAAGCAGTAAGTGCAGCTATATTATACATTAAAATTCATGTAGCCTTACTCTGATCCCTGTAATTCTCCACAACCTGGAAAAAGACAACTGTGAATATATAAATAAATAGATATCCTAAGGTAGATATAGTAAGATAAGATTGGCTAATATCTTTTGTATCTTAAAATATAGTTTTCTACTTAAAGTTTAATCAGAAATGCAAAGCCACAGTAGAAACAAACAACTTTATCAAAAACTATTGAGAAATGTACTGACACTGTATCTTCACATGTGGTCGGTTTATAAAAAAACGTTTATGTCTCTGATTTCAGTATCTTATTAGTTTAAATGACCTCATCCTTACTAGCAAATGGATGTGTTTTGGGGCTGATGCTTTTAGCTGTCCACACAGTATTTACCTTGTCATACATGCAGAAGGTTGGTAGCAGATAAAAACCCAGGAGTAAAATGCCTTGTGACCAGTTTTGCACACTTTGTTAAAATGTTCTGATACAGCACTATTGGGAAAAGAGTACAGTGGCATAATTCTCTCAGTGCTTTAGCTCATGGAGTTTAAAGGATGTTCTCGTTCAGCTTAGATAATACAAACTAGAAGAGGTCAATTGGCCAAAACGAGAAAAAATTTGTAGGTCTCACAGATGATATGAGATGACATTCCCTGATTTCAAGACAAAAACCATACTATTCAACTATGGTGAATGAATAGCTCAGGCAACTGGTAATGGGTTAAACCTGGCCTTCATCTGCAGTAGTCACCTTTTAATAAAGAAAGTCGTTTCTAGAGAAAACAACGAATATGCAAAGAGAAAATGTGCAAGGATAGTAAAAATTCTTCATTGGAAACACAAGCAAAACTTAAAGAACTCAGCTTACGTTACACTGTACATTAGAAAAGAAATAGAAAAGCACATGAAATGCCAAGTTCACAAATAAATATTTGTATTGGAGCTATCAAATGAGACTATGAAGATACCAAATTATAACATTAACTTTTCTGACTAGAACTGGTATATCAGAGAACAAAGGAAAGCACTATTAAAAATATCTTATAATGAAAATCCAGAGTTTAGCCATCTTTGGTGTGTATGTTGTGTAGCTGGCAATGATACTCCCAGGGCTCACCAGAGAGTATCCCTAGAATACGCTCACAATTTCATCTTCTGAGGCTATCTCATATGGGGGTGGCTCAAAAGTTTGCATACATTTGATGTTGATATGTTACTATCACCTATGCTAAAAGAAGACCAGGGTAAGTATAGGTATATTTATTTCATCACAACAATATAGATTTGCCAAGATTGAATTTGCCAATATTCTAGTGGTAGAATAAAGTACTTTATTTTTTTAAAATAAGATAACCAGATTTTCATGATGGAAATGGAGTCAATCTGATCTCTGCATAGCACAAAGAGAGATCTGATATGAAACTTGGGAAATAATAAGGTACTGTGCAGAAGATAGACACTAGCATAAGAACTGTAAGAGAAGTAAGGATGTGTAGAGAAAAGTGAGGAATAAACAGCATTTTGTACAGAAAGGAGAACTAAGTAGCTGCAGTTTGCTAGCAGAGTTTAGTATTAAACAGAACATCCTGTGTAATAATATATAATATTAATAGTGGAGAGAGCCCATATCAACAGAACGCAGTGTTACAGGCAAATACTTTTCAAGTCTATCAAGGAGGCATCTAAGACAGGTATCGAATCACAAGGGGACCCATCAAAATTAATACCAGTTTGAATAATTCCATCAGGTTGACCTCTTTTTTTATTGTGTATTCCAGAATTTTTCTGTAAATTTGTAGTCAGATGCGGTGGAACATACAAAAAAAAGAAGTCCAGAAACCAGGAAAAGAATCCCACCTTTCATTTTTCTCTTTGGAAATACAAGTGGAAAATACAAGTACCTACAGCAAATCTGATCTAATCAAGTCCTGCTAACTTTTGGTCATTATAAATCATTGGAGTATTATTGAATTATTCATTGAATATCAATGTAGAAAACAAATGGAAGTTCTTAATTAGAATACTACAGTTGATGGTACTTTTTATTTTGAAGACTGACCTAAAAGCTAAGACATTGAATATGTAATCAATATAAGTAAATGTCATTAATTACTTAAGTACTTCATAACAGGGAAGTGCACAGTCATGTAGCAGTGCACAGGAGTACACTCAGAGAAGTCTAGGACTTCACCATTACTTGATCATGAATAACAACATTTCACCAGACAGATTATAACCTCTATTGTATCCATGCAACTGATCCCAATAGAGGCTGCATCATGTAAACAAAGCACATTCATGGAGTGTTTTAGAATTTGGATAAATTAACATAAAATTCCATACGTCCTTCAGTTTTCATAGCTGTCTGGACACTACAAAACTAAGAAAGGCAACACCTAAACTATGTTTATAATTCAGTCAGTAGCACATGACATCATTAGTGTTCACCAACCATATGTTCTTCACTGCATAGTTTATATTGCTTGGCTTTACATATATGTGCACATTTCCCAATTTCAGGGATTATTTTACGATGATAAATGAACTTGTTCTAAAATTGGAGTTGGAGATTGACTACTATTCAAACACAACTACTTGTAAGAAACAAACGTCTTTATTTGCTAGAGTAATTTGAGGGCTGATTCAAAAAATCAAAGACATCATTGTAAATGGCACAGCAGACTTGTCTGTCTTTCATGTACCTAGTAAGAATTTTCTTTAGTTTAAGTTATCTTGACTACTTTACTGGTACTGCTGCTTGTTTTTAATTACAGAACACCATAGCTGGAAATTCATGAATTTCAAAACATTTATTGTTTCCTAAGCTTAGAGAGGGCTTTTGAATTTTACATCCAACTGTTTTCAAGGATTATTCTGTATTACATTTTCCGCATAACAAATTTAGCTAACATCCTTGCACTTCTCTGCTTTCTCTTGATCACATTGTAAAATAACCACAGAAGTTTAAATACAACTGTGGGTATAAATACATAAGATTTCCAGCCACCATCTGAGATAAATATTTGCATAATGTTTCGTTAAATCCCTACCGAACAGACTAAGACCTCTTATCACTGTCCAGATGGAATCCTGAATTTGTCAAAACTTACACACCTTTGCTGGTATTAATTTAAGTATTTAGAAAGTCTAAAGCCAGTTTCCATTCACTGAGGTTTTTTTCTACAAGTGAAAAGGCACTGAAACGTATATGTATTAAGAACTAATTTGTGCATCTTTTACAACAGATCCTTAAAAATCATCAGAGTTTCGTCTACAGGCTACAGATAATGCTTTAAACCTAGGTATACTTCATTTTACCACCTACTGGTGTTCAGGTGCAAAATAATTCACTGCAAGGGGGATATTAGAGATTTAAAATATCTCTGGATGAAAGTAAGTTACCTTATTTTTGAAGAAAAACAGATCATTACTCAAATGTCAAAAGAAACAGATCTTTATAACATTGATAGAAGGCAATAAGTGTCTTCCAAAAACATCTAATTATCTACCTAGATATGTTGCAGTCCCTCAACACTTACTAGATACCCAGCAGTAAGATACAAGAGCATTTCAGAGAAATGTTTATAAAGTACCAAAAAAGAATCAACAAAAGAAAATGTGACTGAATGCCAAATCCATTGTTTGTCCTACCTCCTGCCAGCTTCTGGAGATAACCTGTTTCATTAATTGTGATAAGTGACAACTAACACTATAGTGCGTGTGGTGGGAAATATCTAACTATTCCTTTTATTGCAGAAGCACATTCCATTAAGATGGAAAAAGTATCTGTTATGTTAAAAGGAACTGAAGATTATTTTTTTTTAATGTTTGTTTCCTAACCGTTTTCCTTAGTGAAATTCTGTTGGTGGCAGTGAGTCTATTGATTCCCTGCTATCTACAGGGAATGAGAAGAACTTCTCTATCATGAGAAGTTGGTCAGAAAACTAGGCTACTATTAGAGTACTTAGTATTTTCTGTTAATAGTACTTTGAGTATTAGTAATTAAAAAAGGTGTAAGTATAGTTAATATTTCAGTCTGTATTTATTGCAACAGATATTTTAAGAAGAATAATTGTCTTTTTGGAATGAACATATGTGGGGAGGGCAAAGAGATAAGAAGATGACTAAATTTTCATCTAATTAAAAGGCTTAATAAATATTGCTTAGAAAGAGGCAGAGTGACAGCTAGATTGGTCTTGAGCCTATTTTGTTTATGTAAATATTTGGGTACTTGACTCTGCAAGCCTTAATGTTCAAAAGACTTGTATACGATTACACATGGATAGACTACAAGGAGTGATGGGTAATACCAGTGTGGGTTAGAATAGCAGGAATTGTTTCTTTAATCATGATCAGATACCATAGTGTCAGGGACAACAATAGTACGCAGGATGGAAAGAGATAAGATCACAACCAAAGGCTACAGAAATATTGATGAAAGCAGATTCCTTCTGTAGGGCAGAATTCAAAGCTAATGAAACAAAAAGCTCTGTCCCCTATCAGTTTTGGCAACAGATACACTTAGGGGTGTGGCAGATTTTACAGAAAAAAAAATACTTTTTTTTGGTACATTGTTATTATTTATTCAAAAGTATTTTTATACAAAACTTTATTTTGAAATATGTGAAAGGATGTAATGGTTTTTATTAAAGCTCCATCTTTCAAAATTATACCCTACAATACAGTCTCAACTATTTATCACTGGTATAGAATCAACCACACAAGATGCCGAGCAGTAAGGACTGAGAGCCGGGATCCTTTTATAAATAGAGCAGCATGACCAACAACAGCAGCTAATCAGCCTCTCTCTGTACAGGCTTCCAGTAGTTTGCCTATTTACTCACCTGGGAAAAACACTGAAACAGCAAATTGTCAGTTCAGTTTCACCCAGACCACATTTGGATATATTTTGTCTTTGGACTTAAGTATTAAAAAATACTGCAAATTACCTGAATTAAAACAAAGTCTCCTCCCCTTTTGAATTCAGTGCTGCAATTAGTTATAATACTGTTTCATGCTGTGTGGCTTCAGGTGAAAAAAACATGTAAAATTATATTACTTCATTTTATAATAGTTATAGATAGAATATATGCAATACAGAAATGTATTTATGTACATATAAATATATATATATGCGTAAACATATACAAGTTACAGGAATTAAGGGTACAGTTTTGGAGTCTCATCTCAATTTACTGCTTGCAGGTACAGTTTAACCTGTTGCAATTCCCTGGATGTACATTCTCCAGACAGCCTCATCCACTTAAAGTTATATACCCTTCTGGCTGCTCTCTGAACTAAATGAATACAACAAACGATAAATCTGAAGAAGCCTCACTCATTTTAAAAGCACTGACTGCTTCGCTGGTCCCGTTTAGAGAGCACTCTGCCAAGAACTGAGCCGATACCTGGGATGGTGACCTACTCTGTCAAAGGAGCTCCCATGAGAAGAGCAGCCCGGTGCCTTTCAAGAGTTAACACACAGTCAGCACCGGCTTAATGCAGGATGAGAGAAATGGCTCCTGCTCCCAGCTCCAAGTTGTAGCCTGCAGTGTCTGTTCAGCTTTCCCAGCCTCTACTGCAAGGCAGCAACCACAGGGGAAAGAAGAAACCACTGCAGCGACCACTGCAGTGTCCTGAACATAACCCAGTGCTGGCTGTCAGTGTCCTCACTAGACAAATACACTGCAGTTTGTGAAATGAGCCAACACAAACACTACAAGCAATGTAACTTAGGCATATGAGTTTTCCATGAGTAGAGGAGACCTGAATTCTCCTCAGGAGTTTTAACACATAATCCCACTGTCCTCATAGACTCCTGATGTTACTACAACAAATGGTGCCAAGATCAGAGGTCTTCTCAATCAATCTGCATACTGCAGCACAGCACGCTTCTACTTGCCTTGAACAGGGGCTATTCCTGATCAAGCATAGCTGGAAGCAGTACTTATTTCCTTTCAGGTCATGATTAAATGATACGCACAGATTTTTTTTCTCATTTACTGAAGGCAATAGGAGATTTTTTCCACTGATTTTAAAGCAGGTCCAAAGCATATGTAAGATTGAAGAAAATGGATTGAAACTGGATATGATCTGAGGCTTTTCCTACTTGATACATCTTTCTCCCAAAAGAAAGTTTGGTTATTGGAAGCTGTAAAGGGTAAGAGGAGAAAACAAGGAAACCAAAAGTTTTGTATCCTCAAAAACCAAGAAGGGGTGGTCTGGATACCTCGAGTAACAGGAAAATCTTTCCAACAGAATACAGGTGCAGGTCACACTGGCCAGCACTGTAGACATTTACTCTCATCGATCCACACGCTCAGCTGGGAGCCAGACACAGCTCCCAGCCTGCACTGTCTTGCTCATGCCTGGATTTGACTGTGGAGAGTACAGTATTAGCTTGCATACGGGACCAGACAAATGCAATGACATTTTGTGCAAGAAGTGACTTTGCTCAAGGAGCTGTACAGAGGTATTGCCACAGTGCTTTCCCACAATGCTAGTAAGCCTTTCCGCAAGTAACCTAGCTCTGTTCCCTGGTTTCTTTACATCTGTAGCACATTGTAAGTGCAGTCTGGATAAGGTGAATGCCTCTAAACAGCTTTTGTTTTACCTGTGACTTATTTGTAAAAACAATGCATGAAACCTTTCTACTGGAGACACTAACTGATCCCTTTGAGATGCCATTTATATGACTAGAATTAATCATTTATGTGCCCTTATCATGTATCATTTTCTTCCCTGCCCTCCCCCATGGAATTTAAACTCAGGTCTCTTTTCAAACAGATGCAACATTTTCATTTGGTGCCATAAGCAATCTCAGAGCTACCACTATTGTTTGAAAATTGTGATATTACACATTACTTCTTTTCATGTTCGACATTAAAATGTATTTTTGGACACTCAACAACTTATTGTTTAAATTAATCACGGACATCAACATCCATTTTTCCCCTTTGTTTGACTGAGCTGAACTTCCTTTGATTCATGCACTAATGGAAACAAACGATATAATCCACAATGAATAATTTTGCTCTGCTCGAGATGTGAAAGCAATAATAAACAGTAAACACAAGTTAGCAGACTTCCTTGTAAATGCTACAACCACTTTCTTTGTCATGACAACAGATATTTATCTGCTGCCTACTTTTCATTTATATGCAACATAATGAAGTGGAAGTGCTTTTCCTTTCTAAAAGAAAAATTTCCAGTATTAACAACTCATACCAAGCTCTGGATGATGCTTTTCATTGTGTATATCAGCATTGCCTATCAGCAGTTTAAATGAGCTTAATTTAAGCTCCTCTGCCTGTCACTCACACTTGCATGATGCAGATTTAGCAGTAGTAGGGTCTCCAGAATCAAGCTTATCCATGTATGATTCAGATGAAATCAATATCTAGTTTTATACTACGTAGAAAAGGACTTTCCCAGGGTGCAAATATATACACGACTTTTTATATTACACTATAAACACTGTCAAAAACAAAGCTCAGAAATTAGTTACAGCTTGTTGCATTAATACAACTTCCTTACTGCTTCATGATGAGAGTAGGAAGGGAATGTTGGCTGCAACCAACATGATGTTACTGATAGTTCCCAATCCTGCAAGGCCCATGCTGCAGAACTCATAAAAAAATATTTACAAATAGCAAGCTGATGAACATTAATGTCTTATGGTAACCTAAACACGGCTGAGAGACACCTTAACCCTCGTAACACCATGCCAGCCTTTGTTCAATGGGGCATCTAAATATCCAAACTTCATAGAAATTGAAGACCATGCTGCACCCCTGGAATTCAAAACATATGTTTAAAGGTTTTAAACAAGTGCCTGTGGGTCAGCTGCTTCTGTACATGGTCTTTGCTTCAACTACAATAAACAGAAATTAGTGCAGGCAAATAGGCATAGGCAAGTGCGGATAACTATGTTTTAAATCACCACAATTACATTTATCACAGTTCATTGATTTGCGTCCAGAGATTTGCTTCTAAAACACTGCCAAGAGAGCTCAGGTATCTTTCTAAACTCAGTCCCTTTAAGTGCAGAAACAGACCCGGTAACTTCTTTTCCAAAGATGGCACTTTTCAACTATTGAATTTTGTTCATGTTTCCAAGCTCCCCACGTAGGAGCTTAAACACTGCTGTCAAAAATATTCAACTAAAAGTTGTTACTTCAGGAAATAAATGAATAATAATTTTTAGCCGTATTTATTTGCTGTCTAATTCACTGGTGAAAGGCTATTTGAATCCAAAGTGTACATGACCACGGACTGGGGAGAAATACTATATGATGTTTAGCCAAAGAACTCCTCTTCCTCCCACTCTCTCTCGTTTTTTATTTTTCAATATCAAACATTTCTTCATATTTAAATTAACCAGATTATTACCTCAATTATTAGGTTCCAAATAAAACAATTACATTCAAGTTGCAATTATAAACTGATGAGTCTTTAGAACAAGCGTTTCGCAAATAATCATTTAAGTATTAGAAAAATGTTCTTGGATAGTAAGAAATGTTCTACTTATATGCAAGATGCTTCATGAATCTGTTAAATATTCACAGTGAAGCAGATAGAAATAAAATCAAGTGTTTTGTTTTTGAGCATGTATAAAGCAAGGAAAACAGGCTGCTGAGGGAAGGGGATAAGAAAAAAGTAATCTATGTCAAGTAACAAAAACTGATTTATATTCCCAGTAGGAGAAAATGATCAGAAAGAAACTAAAATAAGATTGTTTGACCTATGTACCAGCCATAGCATATGCTTTAAAGAGGAAAAAAAATGAATACAATATATCCCTTATTACCTTCCATTGTTTTACTATGTCCAGAGAGATGTACGAGATAAAATTCTGAGCCTGAATTTTTCACAAACACTTTGACAACTTAAACAATCATGGAGATACAAAATCTCCAAGATCTTTAGGTAGAATTCTTCATAAGTGATATATTGCTTTCATTAGGATTTCAAAAACAGTTTTGTGTACAAAATTACATGCTTAAGAAGAGGAAAAGAAAACAACAACGTTATAGTGTTTTTTTCTCTCTGCCTATGAAATGAAGCAATAAACCTTTCCCAAGTTTTCTGAAGACTTTGTTGAGTTCAGATAGAATAACCTTCTGCAATACATTCTTTCAGTTGTAGTTTCACCAATATAGTCCAGGGTAGGTAGAAAGTGGAACACTATTTCCATTCACAAATGTGTGTGGGTTTTTTTTTTAAATATTCATACAAGCATGTATTTAATTTAGTTAACTTGAATTTTACTTTTAATTTCACTTAATTATAGTCCAGCACAAAATATCATTCTGACATGAAAATTCAAAATATTTTATTCTAAGTAGATACAGATGAAATGTTGGGATTTAAGTTCCCCACACACACTTCATTTTTTTTAGATAAAGCAATGTGCTACTATTTCAGTTAATTATATTAATCTTGGCAAAAATACTTTTATTTGAAATTTGTATTGAGTTATATACCTGACACATCTGTAGATTTATTTGAATGTTTAAATCCCAAACATATAGAAACTGTTGTGTCATCTTGATACACAAGTAACTACAGGAAGTAGTGAAAATCTAGCTAATGTTTTATGTTTTAATTTCAGCCACTCTACAACTCTTTAGATTCATGCAATACATCAGATTAATTTAAAGCTACCTATTTTACTTAACATTAACCCTTACCTCATTGTTGTCTACCAGGCAGCGAAACCTCTGGAGCAGTTTATGGAGATATATACATAATATTAACAAAGGACATTTACAAATAAAAATCCTTACTACTGAGGGCAACTTGCAGAACAACAAATTTTTGGAAAAATCTATTGTCATTGAATATCAAAGACATTCAGCCTCTCAGAAAGACTTGACAAAGGAAAAGGCGATCAGCACGCCCAAATGGCGTGGGAAGGGAGGTTGTCTGAAGTAAGAGGGCAGCATACACATTCTGTCCAAGAGAGAGAAATAGAGCAATGTGTTCTGGCCACTGAAACAGGGAAAACACACAGCAAAGCAAATCAGAACAAAGAGAGCTTTCTCCAAGGGGGGTAAAAATAAAACGTTAGAAAGGTCAGTCTATCATTAAGTCCTTTTTTCAAGCACATCAGAGCTTGCATGCTGAATGCTGTTAGTGGTCCTATTCCAAGATGTTAAAAGTTTACATGAGCTTTAAAGCCAGAGACAAATTTATACATATAAAAGGTAGGAAGGTCCACTAAAAGAGGCTACATCTCACCCAGCAAGTTCCTGAACCACCCGCTGCAGGGAGCTACAGCTGTTCTGGGGTTGTATTGCCATAGATTGACTTTACCTCCACCCTCTGCCCAAAGCACCACTGAAGAGCATAACTAGATATCTTTTACATTAAACCAGCCATAACTGTAACAGACATTAAAACTACATTTCTATCTTAACTTGTTTAATTTTTTGCTTTATAACTTTCCTTTTAAAATTAAACATTTTATCATTGAATTAATGTCTACAGGTAATAGATTTTATCAGAAATTTGAAGAGATCTCAGTCATAATACAATCTCTTTTCAGCAAACATCTTCATGATCTCTTTTGCATACAGACTTAATATAGTCTACGGCTTACACCTTACCAAGTTTATTAATGACTTTGTAATGATGCAGATTATGGGTGCAATATTCAAATATACAAGAAGAAACATTACTTTTATAGGTACAGTCAAATAAGTCTCCAGTACCAAACGTGGTTATCCTGTACCATCCCAGCATTTAGCTCTTATCATGCAAGTGCTCTAATCCATGATCTGATCCTATGAGAGTCATATAGATAAATATGCTCTTTGGTTGTTTAATGACACTTGCATAATTGGAGGCACAGAGAATCTTAATGAAGAAGAAAGAATTATTGCCTTCAATACGCTATTTGCCTTCTCATTCCTTCTAGGGCATGAGGTGGTCAGTTCTGCTTCGTTTCAGGAAGAATCTGCATAAGCATTACATGGTTAAGAACAGAGCTGCTGTTCTTTTGGATCAACTAGTTCCCAGCAGATGAACCAAGTCAGGCTTTAGTTTCATAGGCTATCACTCAGAATAAGGTATTCGTTGTGTCCTAACTGTATTAATTTCTGTATCTTTAAGTCAGCCTATTTTGCATTTATTCTTAACTCTCTATCAGACAGTTTAGTGTGATACCTCTGTAAAGCCTCTTATAGCTGTTAAAACAGGAGCATTAGAACTATGAAAAATCTAATTTGTCAGTCTCCATCGACTTTTAAACATTCTCCTGAGAGGGCTGAAATTCACCTGTTTTGCCCTCATTTCCCACTGGTAAATCCTAATCAGAAAAAGGCCATCATTGAGGTCTAGATAGAATATCACAGTGACAGTGTGATTCAAGGTGTTACCTGTACTCAAGATATCTTCCACATACTAAATCAGCCCTAATTCATTCTTTCATCACTCAAAGATGATGAATATTCTCTTAAGAATTTGAATGCCACTGTCAAGTAAATAATGATTAAAGGGCAGGTATATTTAGAGTATCAAAAATACATATCTTCAGAGCTAAGGTATTATATTGTGTTTCTATTCTACACAATATCACATAATCAGTAGCATTCTCCTGCACATCTCAGGCAAATACCACCCAGAAGTTAATGGTGTACAAAATTTAAAACAATGTCAAGGCTCCCTATAATTCCACAAATAACTTTTTGTAATTCAGTTTTCTAAAGTTACTGTCCTTAAGACAAGTGGCTTATAACATTCATGACAGGTATTCATAGCACAAAATCCCTTTATATCAAATATATTGAAAAGGAGAAGTACTGGAGGGATCAATTCTGTTTGGTGCTTTAAGGCAGGTAGAGCACAAAACACCTGAGAAAGGGGCATATACTGTGATACACGCAACAGCTGCTTATCTGGAATGTAAATGCTGAATAACAGTGCTACGAAGGGGAAAATAAAACCTTCAAAGAGACCCATTCTAAGGAAAAGTACAAAAAGTACAATTTCTTGTATAATATGGAATTTCTGTACTCTTTATATTTCAGACAACTTCTGTAATAGAATGTTTCTGTGCATGTCACATAACACCCCAGAGTTACTGCTCAAGTGAAGTGGTCTCCTCAGAGATACTCAAATGTTCTCTACTTCTCCACTCAATTGCAGTCTGATGTTCCACACTGTTACCCCACTTGGATTTCATTAACATCTAATTTACAAGCATAAACCATGTAAATGATTGGCGCAGATGCAGAAAAACAATTATAATGTGGGCTGAAGTCTTCATTTTCCAACCTAATTCAGTAACAATAAAATCATCTCTCTAAAGAGTAGACAGGAAGACTTTATGCACAAACCCAACTGAATAAATATTCTCAGCCCTGGGCATTTAATTTCTGGAAACAATGAATGAATGGAGGAGTAATGTCCCAAATTATGAACCAAGCAATGTGGGACATTGTTCTCCACATAAGAATTACAGTAATAAAGTAATTATGAAATAGGAAAATCTTAGCGTCTCCAAATTAGGAATTTTCTCAAGTGTTTTAGCTTTAAAGTACACAATACGTGGCTTTGAGGGAAGTTTCCTTAAATGCTGAAGATATTCACCACTAGGCCTTACGTCAACCCACAGATCCAGAAGCTCTTTCTCCTTTTGGGGTACTTTTGTGCAAGAACTCAAGCTTGCCTATCTTATAAAACACAGCACTAAGTACAGAGGCTTTTGCCGTTGAAACCTGTCAAAGAAAGAACAATATTACCACCCAGTGAGTTTAATTCTGATCTCTGGAACCACTCAAATAATGCCCAGAGGTATTCTCTTGGGTGGCAGAACAACTGCTGTCTCACCTATTTTAACTTCCTTCTAGCAATAACCCTGAAGTTTCTTAAAACCAAAGCTGAATTAATGTTTACTTTATTTGCCTCACATTTCTACCATGTCAGTTTTTTGGCTGCTATCACATTCTGTACTGGTCTATATCTATCACTACATTGTACTAACCAAGTATCATCGTTCAATTTGGTAGTAGACAAGTTTGTGAGTTTTAGTCATGTCAGAGGTGCTGCTACTCTTACTGCAGGACACACAAACTAAATAAAACACATGATAAATAAATAGCACGTGAAAGTGGAAATTTTATAGCTGTGCAAATGCCGCTGAAGTAGGTTATAATGTCTGCAGCTGAAGTTTTACTGTGGTAATAGCAATAGTTATTGATGATTAGTTTGCTGAAAGAACAGTTAAATTAGTAAAAACTTGCACAAAATTTTACGGAATTAAACATTTTTATTATATTCAAAAACTCTTCTATATTTGCTCTAAGATTTCACATTGATTCAATTTATTAATTCATGTGCATGGCTGCACTCAGCATCCTTACGTACGGTTCTCAACAAAAATGTAAAATAGAAGAGAGGATGTGGGTAACATCCATAGAAACACATCTGCACACTGGAAACTCAGAGTCAGCACCTACAGAATCTCTTTTTCCAAGACAATCACTACTTACAGAACATGTATGTTTCTGTAGTCATTTAACATAGAATATTCTCTTGTTCATGTAATCATATGTATTACTTGAATGGATGCTTCTGTTGGACTCAGACTCTCCTGCATGTCCCTAATGTTCCTGGACATCTGATGGATCAGAATGAGCTTCATAATAGTTTAGAAGTCCCTCACAGATTTGGTGGAAAGAGAACAGGTGCTAGGAGATTTGAGCAGCTAACTGGACAGTCCTGTCAACACTTATGAGAGCTGTTTAGACAGAGGGTCAAGTAGAGGAAGGAAGAGGACGATAGGGTGAAGGATCTTGACAGAGAGAAAGTCACTTCATTCACTTGTATTTTCTTGGGTTTGTTCATTTGTCATAAAATTAATAAAGCATCTGATTTAAGGGCTTTACTTGTCTATCTAACTCTTCACTTGAACAGAAGGAATTGAATTCCACTGCACTGGCAACACACTGAAATCAGCAGGCAATCCATTTTTTTCTTGTAAAATATATGGAAAGATCTGTACACTACTTTTACATAAAGAATTTTATTATTGATAAATCATTTTTATTTCTCTTTATAAACTAAGATAATGTATATAATTTCACAGACACTGAGAATACTTTAGGTTGGAAGGGACCTCCTGCTCAAAGTCCTCCCAACTAGATCAAGTTGCTCAAGGCTTAGTCCAGTCAAGTTTTGAAAATCACCAAGGCTGAAGAGCCCACAATGCTGTTGAACTGATCTAGTTTTAACCATGCTCATGAGTAAAACATTTTTCTTACTTCTAACTAGAATTATTTTGCAACTTATGATCATTGCCTCTCATCCTTTCACTGTGAGACTACAAGACTCATTTCATCTTCTGCACACCCTTCCAGCATTAATATCTCCCCTTTCCCTTCTCCTCTTAAGGCTTCAGCCTTAAAATCAACACTCTCAGTCTCTTTATACCACGTTTGCTCCACCTTCTTAATAAAGGCATTCAACTGCCTTGATCCCCAAGTGACACTGCTCCTAACTGGTCACCAGTCAGATTTCTACTTCTGATCACAACCCTTGGAGCCTATCCAATTTTTCACCTCTTTTCCATCCACTTGGCCAGTCCGCACCTCTCTGAAATGGCTAAGCTTACTATGGGAGACCACATCAAAGTTCTGCTGAAGTCAAATTATCCAACAATGACCTTCTACCAGACTCTAGTATGCTCGTATCTTCTTTGTCCTAGGGAGACCAAACTGGACACAGCTCTCCAGTTGCAGTCTCACAAGTGCAAAGTAGAGGGCAAGCATCAATCCCCTGAAGTTGCTGGCTGCACTCCCGGTAATGTGGCACAGTATGAGGTTGGACTTCCTCACTGCAATAATATCTCTGCTGTATTATATGATCTCACACAGCCTCGCTGGGGAACATTTCCTGTTGAACATAAAAGACTCAACTGTTCTCTCACAGCATTGCTATAAGCTCTCTCACAGCAATAAGTTTGACTTTAGCAATTCTGAACATTACAAGAGATGGATAGATGTCAGTAATCCAAAAAGAAATTGTGGGTAGAGAAGACAATGAAGGCTGAATAATAACATGATTTATTTTTACATACGATTCAAAACATGATTGAATTCCTCTTGGTACAACAGGTACAAAGCATGATGATTGCTACAGATTCTGAAGTAAATATTGTAAATAACTTCTGGGATCAGAACAACTAAATAAAAAGCTTAAGTACTGAATTTTTTATGTAAAAATATTTGAATTATTTTTACCTTTGTACCAGATTTTGGCTTGTTTCCTTTTTCTTAGTTTTTTCCAGAGCATGTTTCTTCATTATTAGTTACGGTGACAAATCTTGTCACAGAGACATGCAAATGGTTTTACAAGCCACGTAATGTAACATCAGGGTGAAAATAACTTACTCTAGGACAAAAAGCAGCAAATGGGAGGTGACAGACAGCTCACGTGGATCCTCCACAACTTGATAATGACTTAATCTTCAATAGCTCACAGGAGAACATGTTGCTACTATAAATCAAAAGCTACAGATGTCTCCTAACATCCCAAAGAAAACACAAATGGCAGAAACAGGACTCATCAAGGTCCATGGCTTGTATTTTCTCTGAGCAGTTTCTTCTAGATAACTATTAAAATGGGAATTTCAACACGCATTCGCTGCCTGTGAGAGTATCATTGCTTGGGTGAAGCAGTCAATATCTATATTATTAAGATAAATTCCAAGAATTTAGTCTCCTACCACGTTTAGTGTATAAACAGGCAAATTACCAAGTCATATACCTGAAGCATGAAGTAATAACAAAAACTGAAATAATTTCTTGTTGATTTCAGGATCATGTTTGTGGTACTTTATATTAAACTAGCAAACACTATGAAGTTGGAGACTTGCCTAGCTGAGAAACAGCAGGAACTACCATTCAGTGCCACTTTCTGGACCCAGAAGGTATCTCTACAGGGCACTTTACTGCAGTGTGCATAGATATCAGCATATGTAATGTCACACACCATTGCGTGGCATAGCACAACTCACCTCTCATTTTTATTTCCAGTCTTCCATTGTACTCAGTAGAGGCATTTAAACCAGTTCCTACTGTTCTGAGAAATAGGATCACTGGCAAGACGGTTCTGCTTGTCTTGCATTTAGGCCTGAAATATTTATAGCTAACATACAGTGCAGTGGATTGTTGATGAGAGTAAAGCACAGCATTTTTAATGGCTACCTACCTATTTTAACTACCCTTCATACTCAAAGTCTGAACTTTTTTTATTGTCACTGCTTTTTTGTTATTAAAAATTAGTATAATTTTTATTTAGGTGAAGAGCACAATGTCATTAGTGTTACCTGTGCTCAGTGTACCTTTGGGTTGGGGAAAGGAAGAAGGGAGAGAAAATTAACTTTAATGACCTCTTTCTCCAGATTTTTCCTAAGGTACACTCCAGTGCTGTACGTGCTGACTTACCGGGTGTACTCCTTCTGTTCTCAGAATACAAACACCGTTCTAACTGGCAAATATGCCCATTCCCTCAGAATCATCATCCTAAAGAGAAGTCTGACAAAATATACAGCTCTACAAGGTGCACCCATCACTAAACATCAACCAACCTTGCTTATTAAAGGCATGAACCTGAATTATCAAAGCATTATTAACATGTTATTTACAGATCACCACTCTCACCTAGTTTCTTGCTATCACTTACTAAGCACTCGGTAAGAAATGATGTTTTTATCAGTCCACTAGCTCATAGTTTGTATATAAAAATTGTATGCAAGGTACTAAATTCCATGTAACAGAAGGTTTGACACAGCCATTAGATGGGAGAAAAACATTTTTCAGACAAAATTTCACATACCCATTTAAATGTTTTCTGAGAAAATGCCAGTTGGTAGCTCTTATCACAACAGACATGATACAACCTTTGTGCTGGTAAACCAGCTACACGATGTAAACTCTGTATTCTGAAATGCCAAACTGTTACCTACCAAATTGTTACCTACAAGTGCAAAAGCAATTCTCTCTTGCACTTGACATAATCTAATTCAGTTTTTTCTTAAAATGAAAAAAATAAAATAAAATATGTTGTGGAAGGGAAATTCTGGTAGTAGCTTGAAATTTGAGTGTCAAAGCCACATAGGCAGGAAAGAATAAATCAAGCCATAGAAATTCAATGTTTGAAGACAGGATATCATCTCCCGCTTTCATTCTCTACTTGACTTAGGACTAAAAGCATAATATTTCTGGTTTCATTTTATAAAACACTTTTTATTTATACTCTAATTTTATATCTTTTTTTGAAATTGTATTTTACATAATGTGACACAAATTGCATACTGCAGAGGAAACTGTCTTGGTGAATGAAACCATTTTAATCTCAAGAGTTTTATTATCTGTTAAAATCTATTTAAATATAGGCACTTAAATTTACATTGCTTGACTTTTATGGAAGAGCTATTTTACAGGAGCAGGATTTTGAATAGACAAGATCACAACAAATACTTGTGACTTTGACATGTAAGAGCAGAAAACGTGAAGAAAGAATTATCTAACTTTTCAGAGTTATTCACACACATCAAAATATTTTCATAGGCCAGAGACCTTCTAATAGATTATATTTCTTATAATAATGCCTTCCTGACATCTAATAATGTGAAACTGTATACATCTTAGACACACGCGCATGCGCACACCCAGGACTCTTAAATTTAAAACCGCTGAAGCATTTTAACATTTCATCTTATAATTCTATTATTCCTTTTGAAACATATTACTCGATTAATCACAGATTATTGAATACAATACATTCATGTATTACAGAATAAAAAGGATAATATGTTAGACTGCTGTTTCACTTTTGTTTTAAGCACATGGTACAAAGGCAGCATGACTTGTGTGCTATAAATAGCATCATGGGCAATTGTGGTTTGGGTTTTTTTTCTTTTGCAAGCATACTGCAGCAAGACACATCTTTACTGTAACACTTGACCAAATTGTCAGCTCTAGTTAGAGTTAAAAGAATTGAAACATTGAACTTTGTACACTAGATTTTACAGGGCTGTAAGGCTGTTCATGCTTGATGTATGATAAAGAAAACTAAAATTCTTATGAAAAAGTAAAGAAGCAAATCATTGCAAGATTTTAAATTACACTGAACATTCTGTATGAAACTTCAATCCATCAAATGGCCACTGAAAAATGAGGTAATTACCTACAATAATTTGCATGTTAAGAACTAATACATTATTACAAAGTACAGTCCGGTTGCCCATTAATTGTGAAAGCAATGCATAATTTCCTGATTAATGTTTCATACCTAATATTCTTCTGTGCCGTCAGATGCTAAATAACAATATGGCATATCAATCTACAGAAAGTAGGCTCAGGCAAGGACAGCTTAGTTTTCATAAGTCCTGATGCAACAATTTCAGTTACTACAGGTAATATTGTGAGGATTATGAAAGCAACTGTTCAAATTGAACTCAAACGATATTTTAAAAAATTAAGTTTTTCAGTAAAAAGACCTAAGACACAACCTCTGCTTTTCTGATCCTTTATACATCAAAATATAAACTCCATTTCTTCTAAAAAAGGGACAACAGACTGGAGCTGGTGTGAGAGCAATGAGAGGGTAATATATTGTCACCCATCTGCACACCTTGGCGCATGGGTGTCTGTCTGGTCAGCAAAGGCTAAGCATGTCAAAGAAATGATATGTTCAGTCTCTCTAGAGGAGGATGGCTATCCTTGCTCCTCTGTCGAGGCAGGAAGGAATATTCCTCAAGGACTGAAACTCACCCGTCCTGTCAGCCAGAGAGAGGGTGTCACAATTTTGAAAATGCATCAAGTAAAGAAATGAAAGGATGACAAAAGTAAGGAAAACAAAAAAATACTGCTAATAAATAGTGCCAAAACAAGGGTAGCATTAACTGTCAAAAGCAGAAAACAAGGATGGTCTGGAATTTATCTCTCCTATATTTTGCAGTTCAATGGCCAGATTTTTTTCCAGGCATAAAAATTACAAAGAACAATTACAGGACCATAAAATCTTTTGACTTTCTACTGGTTTGCTGTGAGAACCCTTTGAACAGTTTGATGGGCAAGTTACTAAAACTCAGCATCATTCAAAACAGTAAATTGTTCCACAGAACTTGGAGAGGGTGGATGGATAAATTCTCAAAGCAGAGCTTTGAAACACCAAATAGTCAAGCAGAATGAGTCATCAGGAAAAAAAGTTAAAAACCAGAGCTATTGACATTAATGGTAGCATTGGCCACCTATAGAAAGATGATACTTCAAAGGAAGAATATTTTCTTGTCACTGAGTGCTGGGGAAATTGCTGGAGACTTTGTGATCTAATGGATGCAGTAACAAGGAGCTGGAAATTTTTTAATGAGCTATGCCACCTATTTAACTGGGTGACCTTGAGCAAGGCATGTGAGTGGAGTGTGTCACTTTCCTCATGTGTAAAAGAGGTATTGTTCTACCTATTTCACAGCAGTATTTGGAAACTAGATTAATTTACAAAAACTGCCTCCAGACTCTTGGAGGAAGGTGACTCTTAATTGATCTTCCCTAAAGCAGGCGATTTTGATTAGAATAAAAATGGCAGTAAAGCAACTGAAGATTTACAAAGCCAGACCCCAGGGACAGATTCAACGTGTCCATTTTATAATCCTTATCTAAACACTAAATATTTGCTGATAAGAATATGTTTTGTGTTAATTTCCGTGCCCATACAAAAGCTGTATGATCAACTCTTCAGCTGTGAAAGCTAAGATTTCATGCTACCCCTGTGTAAAATGTGTCAAAAATGATCGACCTGATAGGTATATTTTGAACCATTCCTAAAAAACCCAATCTGCCACTTACCCATGAGAATAAAAAAAGAACAAAAAACCCAAGTCCCTAAAATGGCTTATGTGGTCTAAAGCGGTTCTCAAAAACTCACTAGTAATTTTTTATATTCTTGTACTGTCATCCTGTATCACCTTCCAACCTCCAGTCAGACGTCTACAGAATCCTACTGGGAATCTCAGAAGCCAGAAGAGCTGACTGGCTTACTGCAGCAGACAGTAGCAGCTCTAGTTTCACCAGTGATTTTCTTATTTTCACCCTTACTCTAACTCTGAGCTAGGCTTTTTGTTACTTTTTTCAGGATTATTCAATTGAATTTAGTCTTTCAGACCTGGCACTTAAAATGGGTTTACCAGACTTCTGCTATTATTTCACTGCAGGGTCAATCCAAAACTGGTTTTGAGTTCATCGTGACAAGAAATTGTTTTCCAATGAGATTCTTAAACAGGAGCACTGTTTATTAACCACTGCAAACATTTGATCTTTGTACTTACTTTCCACATTGTATGGCAAATTCTATTCATGTCACTGGAAGACCACACAAAATAAATACCCTAAGGCATCAGAAAACAAGAGAGGACAAATCACAGTTTATTCTACCCATGTCTTACATAAACCCAAAATATTTTCATTTTGCACTATGTGGAGTGCTTCTAAATGAAATTTAGAAATGTTATTTATCATCGTCCTTTTCTCAACTTTCACAACCAAGCTGGTATGACAAAATTATTATAACTACTTACATTTTGTGGAAAGTTGCATAGCATAGAAATCTCCCTGAAGCAAAACCAAATATTTGCTCATCTTCATGTCTACTATGCCATACCTGAAACTCTACTGAATTAGGAATTTATTCATGTGAATACATGCTTCCAGAAGTCATGTAAGTAGGAAAAAAATCCAAAACACTTCTAAACAGAATATGAAAAATAGGAATTTCTAACCTATTGAAATTTCAAGCATCTCCATCACACAAATATTTGAACAGCATGTGCCATTCACTCTTACATTTTTCTGTTTTGATTGAGCATATGCAAATTCCTCACCATTCTCTTTATTTTTACTTCATTCACAATTCACTAATATACTTTGATTTAGTAACAGACATTGCCCACTCTTAATAGTAGTTCCATGAGCAACAGAACAAATAAAGACCAATTTTGTAGATAATGTATGTCATAGTGTATGATCTAAATGTAGTTTTCCACAAAGAAAAGCCTCACTTAGCTTCTTAATTGCAAGTAACGTGGAAGTATATTCTATATATCTTCAGAGGCAAGAGAATTCACTCTCCTGGTTCCCTCTTCAGTAAACTGTATGAAAACACGCAATGAAGTGTGAGAAAGTAGGGCGAAAAAAGAGCTCTAATTAATTAGCAAGCATCTACAAAAAGTGTCATTCTGTTACTGTAGATAGTCACACTGAAACTATTCTTGTTTGTTGCCACTGCAGCAGTTTCTTGCAGTTGGTGCAGTAAATGAACATTTTTATGTGAAAATAGACAAAAAATGGAAAGGATAACACAAACAGAAAAACCAGTACCTAAATGCTTTCAGTATCCTGTCCTATGAAGATGATAGTTTGTAAGGAACTCTTACTAGATTAAGTAATGTAAATACTTACCAAGTAAATAATTGCTCATTAGTAATTATGTTGAGGATGGGATAGGTAGTTTGGGAACCAGTAACAGATATATTCCAAAGAAAATCTTTTAAATTTTCACAACAATAATTATTGCTCACTGTCATTGTAACTGGACTAGTGCCTAACCATCTAACACTCAGATAAAATGTCAAGGTACTTCACCTTTTTTCCTGTGTGTCTTGAACCATAGTCACAGCTGCTGTAGAAACAAGGGCACTGAGTTATAGGGAAGAGGCTTCTACAGAAGGCCACAGACACTTTTAATTTTGTGGACAGTGTTTTTAAAGTGCATGCTACACATTTGAGTTTGTGGGAAAGGAATATAATTATCATTGTCTTGTCTACTCTCCAATTATTCACCCATCTACACAAACAGAACCAGGAGAGCAGAGACTAGAAGCAGCATTAACTTGCTCATTAACTGTAGGAGAAAGTGGAGTGCTTATATTATTTTTCCTTTGGTACACTCACTATACACTAAATACCAAAATCTAGCAGGGTCTTTCAATGTTTTATTATTTAACTAGGAAACATGTATAACAGCCTTCACCTAAGTACAGACTTATATGTATCTATGCGTATATATACATTAAAAAAAAATAAATATCAACTTTTAAACACCAGCCTAGAACAAAACCTACTGAAATACCCAATCTCCAATTATCTGCAAAAAAGGTACAAATAAAGATAGAATTCCAAACCCTCAGGATTTATAATTTAATTATAGAGGAACATTTGACAGTGATTAAATAGCTGGACTGAACCTTGGTTGGCTGCGAGTCATTTGCCACTGTTTCCTTTCACATCATCAATTTTCTTTCCTCGCAGTATCTTATCCTACATACTTGACTTGGTTCCCTCAGCTGCTTGCCTTTCAGAAACTCAGTTTAACAAAGTCTATCTTGTCCTTCCATTTTGGCACGCAACAAGAGTTGGAAAGGTTCATAGTGTGCTATAAGATGCAAATACCCACACATGCTCCAGCCTCTGACTGAGCAGCATGACCGTTTCATTAAATAGATAACAGATGCATACAAGAAAACCTAAAAGGAAAAATAGCCACACATATCCCCAACCCCTCACCATACCTGAAATCTGGCTTTGTCCATGAAGATATTAACTTGAAAAAATTTCAAGACTCATTCCCAGAGAGCTGGACTCTTCCTGGCCTTGTCTTCCAGGACAGCTCAGCTCAGCCCAGCCCCAGACAGACACCTCCTTGATCCCACTGTGCACAGCAGCCTGTCACCTTCCTCAGTTTGTTCAGAAACATGTACTTAATTTCAAGTTCAATATATTGGAACAAGATGCAGTTGATTGAAGTAAGCAGCTCTGATTTGATGCACTCATATTTCACAAACAGATGTTACTGTTTTACCAGAAAATAACAAAAGACAAGCTCAATAAAAGAACACCCTCTTCATAAGTTAAAGACATGGAACTTCTCTCCTGCCCAACAGACAGTACTAAATAAAACTGACAATGGCTCCAGCATGGACTTACTCCTGAAGACAGTTCAGTGAGGCAAGCATTAAAAAAACTAGTTTCAACTTTCGGGTTTTATTATTTGCAGATCACAAAAAGTTCAGCATGTGAAGAACAGAGCTTCAAGGCAAAGCACATCTCCTGTAATTTCCACCCAGTGTATTCTGAATCTCTTATTTTTCACAGGTTCCTACTGTAGTCAAGGAGGATTGTATTTCTGTATTTTCATGCACAGTAAAACTTGGACTTGCTTAAGGATGAAGCAGACCCTACATTTCATTCAAGTAAGCAACATGCTTAATATCTTTGTGATTAAAAAGGCCCATTGAAACGTTTATGAAAATATGTCCTTTCCTAAAATGGACCTAGTTTTCTGGTATTCACTACCATTGTCAGAAGAAAGTTCACTAAAATGTATTTTGTCCATGTCAAAATCAACTTTTTTTGAGGGAAAAAACCAACTGGTTTTGGGAGGGGCAGGCTTTTTAGGAGTTAATACAGAAAACTCAGAGAAAGGTTAGAAGTTTTTATCTGCATGTGAGACAAATCACAGAATCATCAAGGTTGGAAGAGACCTTCAAGATCATCCAGTCCAACCGCCTATCTACATCACCACTAAACACTATCACCCAGCGCCACATCCAAACGCATCCTTGAACACCTCCAGGGATGGTGACTCCACCACCTCCCTGGGCAACCCATTCCAATACCCAATCAGCCTTACAGTGAACAAAGTTTTCCTAATGTCTAATCTGAATCTTCCCTGCTGCAATTTACGACCTTTTTGTCTCATCTACCCAGCCACTCACATCATCATAGAAGGCTATCAGATTGGTCAAGTATGATTTCTCCTTGGTGAATCCATGTTGACTGCTCCTGATAGAACCTTCTTTTCCTTGACATGCTTTGACATGACATTCAACATGAGCTGTTCCATCACCTTTCCAGGGATGGAGGTTAGGCTGACTGGCCTGTAGTTTTCATAAAAGTTTAGACTTTTACCCTTAGTTAAAAAAACACTCAAAAGGTCTACTTGAATCTGCATATAACTTAACTGTGATCTTACGTGAGCAATATATTACAAAATACATTTAGTTCTAAAGTGCAAGAGAAAATTAACAAAAAATAACCTAAATTATATATTATTCTCCATTAAGGAACATTTAAATATGTTTTGCAGGTTTCTCTACCACTGCAGCCACTTTCTACCTCTTTCCAACTGGACAGCTTAAAAAGTAAATTTGATGAAATAAGAGAGAAAGGAACAGAATCTAACAAGGAAAATCAATCTCAAAATAAACATTGTTTTAATTGTAATGTTTGCACCAGTTCCTACTCCTAAATAATTTTAAAACGATTCCATTTTAAAGAAACAATCTGAAATGTCAATGTCATTTCTCTACAACAGTAGGAATGAATAGACCCCAGGCTTCTAGCAGAGATATTTTTATAGACGTACTGTTATGAAGAGAAAGGAATAATAATTACAAAATCATTTGACATCTTTTTTTAAAACTCTAGATCAAAATACTTCTGAATTACAAAATGCACTCAAAGAACAGAAGACAACAAAAGAGTAAGCACAAGAACAAACTTGTAGAGTCACATACATTTTTGCAGTTTTCTTCCCATTGTTTTTTTCACCTTATCCATCCTTTTCTCACTACATCAGTTTATCATTATTATTCAGGAAAGAGCCACGTTGTATGTTTCAATGACAGCTGATGTTCTGGGTTTAAATGCAGCCTCTCCCTCCTCACTGGCATACAGAGTTCTCCTGGCTGGCATTTATTTTCAGGAAACTTGCAAGAACAAAGTTAAAACTACTTGGAAGGGCTTAAGAAAGGAAGAAGCAGAAGTCAGGCAAACACATTATAAACACTGTGATCAACCCTAGCACTTATAACGGAAGGAGAGATGAAAATCATGAGTATAGTATTACAATTCCTGAATACAGTTTCTTGCAAATTTATGCTATGGTACAGACACTACTCAGTTCATTTCAGTCTGATCCAATTTACATGAAAGCTGCAGACAACATCCTGACAAATTCAGTGGCAGTCTAGTCTCTGTAAATGAATATACATGCACATAACACCTTATACTTCAGCTTTTTTTAAGTTTGACTTTCAAAATAAATTGCACTATGTACCAATGCAATACAAAACATTTCTGCAGCTGTAGATTTGATTGTTAAAAAAAGTCCTGAAATCTTTGTCTATCTTCTTCTCCGATGTTCACCATTTGTGCCTGAGAACAAATGTGTTTTAGTTCCCTCTAGATCGAGCATTTGATAGCACATTATGAACTGGAACACTGCTCACCCCTCAGCGTACCATTTTCCAAAAATTTGAAGAGATAAATAATTTATACTGTACTAACTGTAATTTTTCTGGCTATTGTCAATCCCAAGCCACAATGGCTGCAGAAAACTATGGCCGGTAACACTTTCAGATAAAAAAACCCCACCACAACCAGTTTAGACATTGAGAAAGGGATTTTTGAAAGAAATGCTCTATGAACCCGTTTACTTTTGAACTTATTTGAGCTCTAAGCTACTTACATGTTTAGTAAAAATCTTTAGCATGAGCTATCTGATTTATGGGCTCTTACCCCAGAGCTTCCGAAGTGTGATGAGTAGTCAGATGTCTAAACACAATGATATGCACCTCAATTACACCCATAAAACTGCATATAAAGTAATAAGAGTCTTACTGACACATCCTGAAAACTGTGGCCCATTGTAGTGGCAAATAAGTACACATTAAATATGTATACGTCAAGAATCTTTTTTCAATCTTTTCTGATTCTATCCATTAAATAGATTATATAGCTAGAATGAGTCATTTTTTTCTGCAGATGTGAAGGGCACTGAATTTTTTCATGTATTGGCTTGGATTTATAATAGTTACTTAAATGCTTCAAAATATCAAGGAAACAGCAGTGTGCTTTTATCCATTATTTGTATTGATTTAGTTGTTCCTTGATTTCCAGCAAAAGCTTTAAAATCAGATTTTTCACGATCTTTGTTTTCACAAAAAACACAATTTAGAAGGCTATTTATTCATTGTACTTTTGAAAAATTATGTGGGAGACAAGGGGGGTGTAGAACAAAAACGGAGCTCACTTATACACTCCCACAGTAGCCTTTGAGAAAATTCAAACTATTTTCTCCAGGGACTTCCAAGATCCTAAACACATGCAAATAAGAGGGGAAAAAGTCCTAAACCCTAGAACATTTTGAGTATGATGACCAGAAAAATCTAGCAGTAATAAAAGTTTTTTAATTGCTTTTATTCACTTTTCATTATATTCAGTATCACTTCGAGTGACTTCATAGAGAACAAAATATTTTTAGTCATAGATAACCTTTTGCTGTATTGGTGTAAACACCTTCCACTTTACTAAATAGTCTTCATGTAAAACAGAATCCCTAGCAACTGCAAATATGGTGTCAATTTGATAATTACTGTACATATTAGTGCAATAAAATAGTGTAAGTATTACATAAGATAGTGACTTGATACGTGCAACCTGCCAGTCCATCAAAAACCTGTTGTCATATTTCACCCACTAGCAGAGCTGACAAAAGATCAAACAATGAACAAATCTATAGATGTTCAGTTTAAAACTTTTGAGTTTTTTTTCTCTCTCTGGAAGAAAATTTACCACTATATAATTAAAGATATAAGCAGAGGTTGAGAGCAACAGACCAGATGTTGATCTCTTGTGCCAGCACAATGCAGGAACGCCACTCCAAACCAATCGCATGGGTAAAGTTTTTGCAAGTTCAGGTAGTTGCCCCTAAAACCACATAGCTATGTCCATTACAAGTTCCAAAGGAGACGGGCACAGTAACAAACCTGACATTGCAATCTGCCTTTCAGAAGAAGTTCAGTGACACAGAAAAGCACATTTGACAAGTACATGGTAAGTTCTGCTAAGAAATGCATAGCTGTGTCTGTGTGTATGTAATGTCTGGGTTTCTCTCTTTCTTCTGGGGTTTGGTTTTTCTATCTCTGTATTTCTAGAAAGATAATTAGATACATAGAGGACAACCATATACTGATGTAATTTCCCCTTTTCTAATACAAATTTTTATGCAGCTACATTCACCCTCATTCTGAACAAGGCAATTGTTGCTTCAGCTTGCCCTGAGCAGTACATACAGCTTTGCTCTAGGGAAGTAGACTCCAGTTGCTTCTCAGTTATCGTAACGTCACTTTACATTACCCTCACTGTAAAATGAGGCCTTTAAGGAAGTTGAAATTACATTTGCATTCACTGTAAAATCTCTTCCAGAGGTTAATAAAATAATTTTCTTATACGTAAGAATGAGAGCAAGTTTGTTCACTGTGAAACTCATGTTCTAGGTGACATCAGGTAGTTCTAACAAGACTGAAGGCCAGTAAACATTAAAAACACTAGCAAATATTAAAACAGTGTGAAAACCTCCCTTCTTAATGTATTTCTGCAGTTATAGAATGAGAAATGTAATCTGTACTCTACTTCTCATGCAATATGGGGCATTCCATGGACAGAGAAAGAATGAGGTTTGTCTAGAAATAAAGTTATAATAATTAGGGTTGCTGAATGCTGCATTTTAGAAAAGTTTGTCTCCTAGGCTAAATATGTAGCATAATGAGGAAAGATTTTCATTTTTTGCATGCATAAGTTCTAAGCACAGTATTTATCATTTGCTCAATCACACTCATTTTTCTGCATTTTGCCAGGAGTTGCATCAATTGTCATTTAACTGCTCTAAATAATGTGTTCTCTTCCCTGCTGTATTAAACTATTTCTATCAAGGCTAATGATTTTCTGATTTCCACATGCCAGTGAGCTTGGCAGTAACAAACGATGCCTCTCTTTTGCATGTTGCAAGTAGCTTAAATTATATTTTACATACCCATTTAAAGGATCATTAGTTAAGTTAATATCCTTGCTATTCAGGAGGATCAGGCATTTTAGTATAGGATAGTCTCACTATATATCCTCTGCTAGCTCTGAGTACATTTTGAATAGTCTTGGCTTGTTAAAATCACACTCACTACATATGGATAGGCTGTAGAAACCCTAAATATCTATTTTGTCCTCAGTTATATTGGCTTACTATCACTTTTACATGAACTATGTATTTCAAAACATAACCCACCAAAACTTTTGATTTATTTCTAATATTTTAAAAAAAATGATCATACAAAGCAAGCAGCCAACAAAAAGTTGTGTGAGATTAGGATGTTACAGAATTTCTGAAGGCAAATAACAATCATAAAGGGACAAATTTATAGGCAAATTCTTCCAAAACCAAAATCATGCCCCGCATTTATTGGTGCATTCCCCTAAATTGTATGTCACAGCTGACTTGAATTTGAGGGTATGCATTACAGTAGGCAGTATAACAAACTAGTCAGCAATCTGCCAGTGCAATAGTAACAGCACTTGGTGCTGTAATCATTTGAAAAAATGGGCATTCTAAAATTGGGGCCTATTTATTTCCATTGAAGCAGTTTCACAGGACATGGAATTACCTCTTGCCTGAAATAAATGGCTTCCAAGGCACTTAGTGACAATGGAATCTATGGAATATATTTTGGAGGGTTATACAAAGCAAATACAGCAACATAAATTTTCTCCATAATCTGAAGTGAAAAGAATTTCATTCTGGTTCAGAAAAAAAAAAGTTTTATTTAGCATTAAAATCTCCTTTAATCCCCCTTTACAGATGCAACTCATGAAGGTGTTTTAAAAGGGAAAAACCACAAAGACTTCCAGAGTGGATAAATATATATTTTTAAATTTTTTTTTTTAAATTAAACTTTTAAATTTTCATAACTGCTTAAAATTTAAATTGTTTTAATCACAAATATACTATATGTTCATCTTTCCTACCATCAGCTGCACCTCTCATCCTTTTAATCCTAGGGAAAAAGACAGAAATGGCTGACAGAGGTCTAGGTGGTGTACAGAGAAAAATGGTATAAGCAAATGTTCTTTAAAAATTTGAACACTGAGAAATTCTCTTCTCTTCTGCAGCATAAACAGACAAGCAAAAATCTCTGCTCCTGTAGAGCTCTCTCTGATTCCCACAGGGCACTTTTCTTGATTTGTGGGCTGATTATCAGGTTTTTATGTGTTAACTACCTTCTATCTCAATGTATATACAGATCCTATAAATACTTCTAACTTTTAAAAAAAACCAACAAAACTTAAAGAATCACAGACTTTGAGAAGTGACAGAGCTAAAGGAAGAGACTGAGTTGCTATGTGAGCCACCACAACTCAGCTGAAAAAGGAGTTCATGTTGCATTTTCTGAGGTCCATTCTTTTTTAATCTGATTTTGACTATTTCTAACTGCATCAAAATTAAAACATTTGTGCTGAACTTTTCAGCACTGGTATGTGGTTCATGCTACCAGCCTTTGCTTTTTCTTATTTCTACAACTCTCACAGCATGTCAGGTAATAGGCATGTTTATGGAGTCTGTTCTCTGCCAAGTACTACAGCACTCTTTGCAGAAATATGTTTCTAATGATTAATCCAATCTAATATTTAGTCCTGTGTCAGATTCTTCCTTGTTCATAACCTATATACAGTAAACTGTAATAAATACTATTCAACTGATCTGCCCAAAACAGGAGAAACATTGGTTCAGTTTCCTTATTTTATGCTTTCAACACAGAATCTGAAACTCAAAACAAAGCAATCCTTTTATATAGAGATCACTCCATATCTTCTCACCTCCAGGTGAGGAGAGTACATTATGAGTCCTGAGGAGTACTGTACACTGCCACCCCGCAGGCTGCACCCCCCCCTCCAGCTCTGTTTTGCAATCCTGCAGCTCAGTGGACATCCAGGTAAAATAAATCCTACACAAGCTTTTCTGAGCCCTTGATGCAGGAACACAAGGCAGCACAGACAAAGCTCATCTGCCAACTCATCTGCTGCTTGCTGCCAGCAGGCCCTTCAGCTCCCCACAGAGCCTCCTCTGGGGAGGTGGCTGCAGCCCCCCAGCCCCTCATCCCCCCAGCTGTGCTGCTGCCAGTCAAGGCCATGCCCCCCTCTCCCACAGCATGCTGCTGCCACAGGGGCAGGACCCCAACAACACACACGGGCAGGCATCCCCTTCCAGCATACTCTTTTTGTAACAACACAGAATACACAACAGATACAAACTGCCCTCCACGGCAGTTACCAAGAAATGCAGTGACTGGCCAACCTTTGTCACTGTCATCATTTATCAGGTTTTGACAACTCCACTAAAGTGACACTTGAACCAATTCTCATCTTATTTCAGTTTATTGTAAAAATATCACAGAATCACAGAATGCTAGGGGTTGGAGGGCACATTGCTGGCTCATGGCCATCCTTCTGTCCACCCAGGCTCCCAGGTCCCTTTCCCCTGCTCTGCTCTCCAGCAGGTCAGACCCCAACCTGTACTGATCCATGGGGTTGTTCTTTCCCAGATGCAGACTCCACACTTGCCCTTGTTGTATTTCATTGTTTCTCCCCGCCCAACTCTCCAGCCTGTCCAGGTCTTGCTGAACAGCAGCACAACCCTCTGGTGCATCAGCCACCCCTCCCAGTTTGGTGTCATAAGCTTCTTCCACCAATATTCTATTATACAATTTTAATATATCTTATTTTTTTCCAGGTTATAAAACAATTAAAATTGAAACTCAAAATTCAGGTGGACTGAAAAAAAGAACCAATATAACTCAAACTCCTCTTCCTAGTGAACATACAACAGGAGTGTCAGCTGAAGCTCCCTCCCATTCATAAGATTGATTTTCTTGGTGAGTGCACAAAAGAGCTAAAGCAGTCTCCTAAATATTTACCCAGAAGTGATCTTTATCTATTGTGGCTCATACATCTAACTAACTGCCATTTGACAATTGCTGATTTATTACAGGACGCGGTATCCTGGCTGTACGCTCTGTGTAAGATTTGACAGCATCTCTGACATATTTCTTCCTGACAAAGTATCTCCCTTGTTTCACATACAACCTGTTTCTTACAGCAAATATTTAACCAGTATATCTCTGCACAAACTTGTAATTAGACCTGGGCAACATACAGCCCTAAATATCAAGTAAAAGGCATTAATTGACACGTTTAATCTCTGAAAGATTTGACCAGGAATGGAGTACAGAGCCTTTCCATTTGCCCATGAAACAAATTTCGGAAGGCCGTTCCCAAATGCTCATCTTGGGCTGCGTCACAGATGGAATTTACTGTAATTTTTGAAGATCCTTTCCAAATGAAAGGAAAGCTTGACTGCCTTAGACACTCCAAAGTATTTCCTCTCCAAGACCTTGCTGGAGTACGTGTTGAGGTAAACTCAGAGGGAGCGTAAGGCAGTTTTATTGCTCCTGTGCTCTGCCTTCCCACTGGCAAATTCTCCAGCCTGTCTGCTCACACCTTTTGTGGGTGATTTTAGAGCTGATGAAAACTTAGACTACCAACAGATACTATATTCCATAGGTTTAGTACTAATAGGAAGCAAAATATTTTCCTTCATGTAACACTGGGCTTTTTGAACACTTCAGGTCAGTTTAGGGTGTTCCTGACGCAAGCCTCGCAGCCCCAGCAGTGTGCTGCCTGCCAGCCTATGCAGGACAAGGCTCTTCACTAGCCAGCACGGCATGAATGAGAGAAAAAAACTGCATGTTTGCACCTCTGGTCACAGAAGCACTAGAATTAACTCAAAAAGGCTTTAACTAGGATGCCTTCTAGCTTCCATTTCTGGCCCAAATGGTGCTTTACCCTTTCCAGCACAGTCTCTAGAGTAATAAAACACAACACTTACAAACCACATTGCTCGTGTTACTGTACTGCAGAGTTTTTTCCACAGACCCACTATATTCCTCACATTTTCAAATATTCAGGAAAAGTAACAGATTAATTTCTGTTTCTCTAAAATACACTGACCTTCCTTTTAAATAGCTGAATATGAATCCACATGACTCTAGGCAGCTTTAAAGCCTTTCTGAATTCCAATTGCATATTACATCTGGAGATTTCATTCCAGTTTATTTACAAAAAGATACAGCTGCTCTACAAGGAAGTCAAATAAGCATGCCTGTCTATCAGCATTACTCTTTATGTCTTGAATTAAATGTTTGAAATTAAGAAAACATAAGTTCCCTCAGGTACAAACCAGAGGCTTTATTTTCTGTCAAGTAGCCACAGAAAAAGGACAAGCCTTGTTAAATCATTAAGTTGTAATCGTAGTATGTGTTCTCAGTACAGATTTCTTAGCATATGAAATCTATGGCTTTTATAAAAAGACAATATTAAACACAAGATATAATTTATCTAGTCACTAGGAAACAACTGTATACCTATATGGCACATAAGACTGGCCTTTAAAAGCCAATTGAGAGAAATTTAAGGTTAAGTTTCCATATGCATAATTACTGCCTTCATTCTTTATACACCTTGTTTATATGTAAATTATTTCAGTTCGTTTCACTACTGATACAGTATTGGCAATAGCCATGTAAACAAGACATAGCCATTTTAACTGCTTCATATAAACTTCCATTGGGATAAAATAAGCCAGTAGTTAAAATGCTTGTAACAATTTATTAATCTAAGTCCTTTAAAAGGGTAGAAATGTAAACACAACCTCACTATCAGCATTTCCCTTTGTGCTACCAGTGGTTTGAGGATTACCAAGAGTTTCTGCTGGACCTGTCTGTTCCTGCTTATGACACTGACACGGATATGGATGCCAAACTCTTTGATAGTTCAGGGTTGTGTTTAACAGGATTCTGCTCTGCTGGAGAGCCAGTACATGTTGCTGCACTTTATTGCAGGGTACTAGATCCTCCGGCGCCCTACCACATTACAGGAATAAAGCAAAGTGACTGATTTGATGCATGATCCAAGGCTTGCTGCCTTTTAAATTGCTAATCCCCCTGTTCAGTGGGGTCCCACTGTTTCTGTTTCTGTTCTAACAAGTTTGCCTGTGCTTCAGTCAACTACACAGCAAGTTCTCAAAAATATTCTTCTCTTGACAGTTACAGAAACTTGAGCAGATTAATTCTCTAGAATGCTATCATTGAAGAGTCCCTTTGCCTTCATCCATTTAATTAGGTCACAACATAATAATTCTTTCATTACTTGTGATAATCAAGGGCAAATCAGGTATCTAGGAAGATACACTGGTCAGAGACAGTTGTCACTGATTATTTTGAATGTAAATGAGTACAAAATTTATTACGAACACAATGCACTTGAAAAACCATTAGCATTTTCTAAAATGTTCTTAGGTGACATACAATGTTTACTTTGAAATGGAGGAAATAGAATGTTGACTTTTTTGTCTCAGAAATGAACAAAGCTAGTGTACAGAAAACGTAATAAGGAGTTATCACAACCTGAGGGAATCTATTAAATTTCAATTAAAAATATAAACTTCAGGCTATAAAACTGAAAAGTACGAACATCCCTTCAGATCAGAATGAAAGGCATCTTTAAAAATCAGATCCTAAAGGACTAGATAGATTAAATCCCTGCATAAAGTCAAAAATCCCAATTCACAACCAGCAGAAAATAGAGCTGGTCTAATTAATTCGTGGTGTATTTTATTATATTCAACAGACTACAACATTATTTTGCTGTGTTCAGTTATAACCCCTTATTCATATAGGTAAGATTTTGATTTCATTTCCATTGCCTTCGGCAAACATGGCTGAGGACCCACAAGGCTGTGTCAGATGCTGATTGATTCATTTGAGACTGGAAGATAATGGAAACTGCATAAATCGACTACAACAAAAAGAAATCTGAATTGGGACAGTAGGTAAATTGCAAACCAGTTTTGCAACCTTAATTTTAAAATTTAGTTTAACATGAGAAACACAAGGATTTTAATTCAAAATTTCACATAAGCTTACCACAGCCCATTACAATTTATCTGTTGGATTAGGTTCTTTAAATTTTGTGGAAATTAGAGCCTATATGAAGCCTATAAAACCAGAAGTTAAAAGGGCATGTTCTAGACATTCATTTATCATTTATTCATTCAAGAAGCTCAATTTCTTTGATGTCTACTGTGTGTTCTCGAAGGAGCAGAAGGACCTCATTTAACACACTGTCTTCACACAGTCTTTTAGTAAGCTATTGTCGATTTAAGCCCTCAAAGTCAAGATAACGCAGTTAGGGAATAAGAACAGGAGCAAGAGCAGCAGCATAGCTTTCTGTCACTGGATATATAAAATACAAGTGACAACAATCATTGAGTACACCTGTAGTGCACAACTAAGTTGAGTGTAAACGTTTCTGAACTGCCATGGGTAGCTCAGAGCAGTATTACAGCCTTGGCAGCAAGTGCTCCAACTGGCAGACGTACTATATAAACAATATAGTCACATCTTGATCTTAGAATATTGATAATGAAGGAAGGAATCATTTTCCTACCTCTGCCCTGTTCCCTCACCTTAACCTCCAGCTCCTCATTGTATCATCAGCTGTGTAAGAGATTAGTGCTTACAAGAAGTCTCTCAAGGGGTTGTTAGGAAAGGACGATAAATTGGACATCTTGGCATAAAGACAACCTGCTTTTGAAGAGTGGTTGTCTGTCAGATAAAGCTTATTCTCATGTATTTTTAACAGCAGGTTTGGTACCACCACACAGCATGTGTGAAAACAAAAGTAACTGAAACTTGAACTAAACAGGAAATGATACGTAAATACTATCAATAAATAAAGACTGGAGTACTCACAAGACACAATAATAGGGTTTTTTGAATTCCATTAAATTGTTGATTTCTGCTTTGAGGACTTTGTTTAACTTGACAGACAATGCACACCCTGCTATGAAAGGTGAACAACTGAGACACAAGGTAAAGAGTACGTTGTCTTTTATGACAGCTTACTACTTACGGGTTCAGTATTTGAGAGGATAAATTTAAAGTAAAAACTTGTATTTTATAGCTAAATGAATACATATACAACAAACATAAAAATGTCTTATAAGTAAAGGCTGCTGAGACCAGTATCAATATTTGTCTTACATATGAAAAATAACATGAATATTGTTAGAGATAACACCTGCCATACAGCAATTCAGAATACTACTGCTCACTGGAGATTCATAAATTTGCCATATACTGGGTTCACCTGTGATACTTTCAGAGTAGAATGTGTAGAATGATATTAAAATATTAAGGGAGTCAATGAAATTGCTGTACATGCACAAAAGTTCAGTTATTTTGGCTTTCCCACTAATATGGCCTAATGTACTTAGGCTGTTTCTCTCTGCTGTGATTGAAGATAGTTCAGACTCCAAGCACAGTGGACCCTTGGGTTCCTCTGTGACTGCACTCCAGTGAGGCTGCCAACCTGGGGAGAGTTTCGCTGCCTTGGTCCAGGCAAAATCAGAGACCACCGGTTCTTGCTAAGCCATTCTCACTCACTGATGATTGATCCAGGTTAGTTTCAACCTTTTGGCCTATAACAATAGTTTCTGTATGATGTTGTCAGTCCCCTGAGCCACCTAGGTCTATACAAAGTACTGTCTGAACTGCTGTCTCTGCCTCACATTTTAGGAACTGGACTGATTGTTAGCTCAGAAACCCTGCTGTAGAGTAATGCTTATATGTACACTTAACTAAATAGTCTTCCTTTCCTGAGAACATATCTGTATTAAGTGGGGAGTTTAAGAATTTTTTTTTTTAAGGTTTGCGAGGTTTTTTTGAACTTCAGATGCCTGAGTTTTTAAACTCTAAATATATTTGAACGCTTCACACTATCAGCAGTCTCCTTCTCTTTTCTTATTTTATACCGATTGCCAATTTACAACCACCTCCTTTCTCACCTTTGCTCTGCAATCAAGGTACCACTATTCTGAGTTTTTCCTGACACCTAATTTGACTGCTTTAATGTAAGTGATTATGTTTACATGTATTATTTCCTCAACCACCCCTCTGCTTCACTGCCATAGAAACAGCATTTGGACATTTCAACTGAAAAAAATTGTACAGCTGAATTGATCTAAATACATTCCTAAGATTTTTTTCCACTATTTTTTACACATTCTCAATACTTCTGTGTGTGCAACACAATATATAGGTAGCATACATTAAACCAATGCCTAGATAACATAAAATATGATGTAACAAACTAATGTAACACAAATATTAAAAATTGCCTTCTAGATGTATTCTAAGTAACTCTTAAGCTTCTTCTACACCCTGCTGGTGTCTGAATAGCCTATGGTTTTAAACACATGACTCTACTTGTTGCCTGATAACTTCCAAATCACAGTGGAGGGTCTTTCCTTTTCCTGCACTGCCAGGGGAGGGAAAAGCACAGCTCCAGTACAAATACTGTGCCACTCTGGTCCTAGCTCAGGAGCTACAGCTTAAGGACCAGAATGAAACAGCCAAAAAAGGCTAATTCTGTAAAAATTTATTTTCTTGGAGCTGTAACCTCATAACCCATATGGGAAACTATTTCTAGCTATGATTGACTTTAAATGTGTGCAAATGCATCTCCAGCCTGCGAGTCGAGAAAGAATGATACAGCCCATGGTTTTCAGCACCATGTGCCAATTACACTGACACCACTACCCAATGACAGGACAAAAAAATAAGAACTGTAGGCACAAAAAACAGGCCAAATATTGAATTTGAATAGTGCTCTGTGATTCACAGCCTTTATCTGGCAAATAGTTTTCATGGACCCTTTTTAATAATTACAGTTATACTTCTCCATTTGAGCTCTCCAAGAACACGCTGTAGGGGGATTTTCTATTCATGTCGGCGTAAAAACCCTTCCATTTGATTATAAAAGAACCCTAGGAACTTGTAAATCAATGAAAGTATGTCCTGGTTCTCATCTCATCTTAAAATATTCATACAGCTACATATTAACATTAGAAAAAAAGAAAATACAAGTCATAATTGAAACAGACCACAGTAAGATTAGCAATTTAATTTAGCTTCTGGAAGAGTTTATTCCGTACTTTTAGATTAGTGAGGAACCGCTGATTTCATATACACAAACTTTCCTCCTACTGGGGAATTTTCAAATGTGTCAGAAATAAACCACCTGTTAATGATGGCCTTATCTTCAAAATTTGGGTGGTCTTTAATTCCTGCTTTTGCTTATTCTGTATAATTAGGGAATGGAGTGGCAGCAGCCAAAGACTTAATACAAAGTAGTATGACCACAGGCAATTTCTTGAAGGCCACAGAGTAAAAATATGGAAATGTAAGTATATGGGATGCAAAAGTAATGAAAATGCTGTAAGGATGGTTCTCCGAATTATAACAACATATACTTATGTTGAAGAGTGACTAATCAGGACTTGAAAGGTCTGCATGTGGAAATGAGAAACAGCGAAGATCCCCAAGCTGACTGGTATTAAGCAGTAGCTTATTTATGCTGTGTTCTCTGGTACAGTGCATTAACGGGGTTAAAACACCTTGAGAATGTTGACAGGAGCAGCTGAACCTGAGTAAGAGCTGGTGATGCTGTGCCATGTAAAAGATCTAGCAGCTAAGACCTCTGTTACCTTAGGATTCTCTGGACTCCGTTTCATTACTTTCACAGCAGAGACGTCTGAAGATAAGCCTTGGCAAGAAGTTTCTAACAAAAACTTTATTCTCAATGTATCTACAGACACTATGGACATAAATGAGACTATTAAGTGCTCATGTGACAGGCAGGATCACAGGAAAATTGTACCTTTTAAAAAAACCATTTATGTTGTGGACTTGCATCACAGTACTTAAAAAAACTTCAGTACACAAATGCCACTTTCAATATATCAAGCATACATGGTATCTCTGTTATGCAAAAGCTACCAGTACAGTTAACAGATATTAAGATTCTCCTGTCTATCAAATGGTTACTCCTTGAGTTAGACTTCCTTCTTTCTAATGGGACTATGGCACATCTGAAAAAACATGAACTGCATAGCTAACATGAACAAAAGTACAAAATATAATCGGGACTAAACAAATTCCGTAGTTCATTTTTTGCATTGTCAAGGGTGAAATGCTGGATTAAATCTGACAAATTTCAGCTTTCACTCCTTTTCTGTCAAAAGCCCTCTGGTGCATATGCAAAAACATCAAACAGTCTCTAAAACACAGCCTGGGCAAATTCTAACTGTGGATTAGAAACCGTTCTGTTCTAAGAGCTGTTCTAAACAGCGTGAGCTGATGCAGAGAACAGGAAAAAGAAATGCTAAGACTTTGGCCCTTTTTTTGTACTTCATTCCTGGGCAATTCTGATGGTAAATACTAGAGTTTAGCTCCATTAGTGGCACATGAATGCAACCTGCCTACTCACTTTCCACTACAAGCTCCATTCTGCTCTATTATTTGATTTTCTACAATTACTGCATGTTTGATGGTAGTTCCACAGAAAATATACAATCCTGGCACATGCTGATATAAGCACATGTGATTTCCTATCTACCACAGTTACACCACACTCTTTGGAGTTATTGCCAATGCCGAGATTTATTGAACCATAAGATCCTGTGATCACAGTTGTCCATCTGCTGCAATATCCACAAGGCAGTTAAGGTCACAGTAATCTACCAGTGAATGAGAAGGAGGTGTATACAAAACAGCAGTGATAAAAATGGGATGGATTATGAGCTACTCATTAGCAACACAACAGGCATGTGCAGCAAAACAACAGGTGCACACATGCAGTAATGTAT
>VZRW01008933.1:99940-121140 GCA_013398125.1 Aegotheles bennettii | reverse complement strand
CCCCCTTCACATCTAGTTTAATATTGGTCAGTATTAAGGTGTATCAAAATTTAAAATAACTTATTCAACAGACACATTACTTATTCTGATTTGTTTAAAGAACGTTTGTATTAAATGTAAAACATAACTTCTCTTGAGCTATACTTCTCCTTCTCTGTACGAGACTTTTACAGGTTGATTCAGGATTAAAAATGAATTCAAGGTCCCTGGGCTAAATTCTGATTTTGCATTTCACCAATGCCAAGGATTACCTGGCAGTGAATGGAATGTCTCTGGTTTATATCAATATAAATAGGTTTGCAAATTTGAGGCCCAAGTTACTATGACAATAACTTCTTTTTTACTCTCCAAATATTTTATACAGTTTCTAATGTTTTTGGCGCATATTTTCTAGGTTTGTTCCAAGGTAAGAAGTAATAATTTCTCTGAGAAAACACAGGTCTGGGGGCAAATATAAAAGCTGACTTCTCTACTCAAAGATTTGCATTCAGAAGCATCATCACTTTAATAGTAGAACAAGCTTATATCAGTGAAAAATAAAATATTTTGCCAATGCAAAACTTTAAATAGTGACTTTAAATAGTGCACAGCTTCCACTGAAATTCAACTGAAATTAGCTGCATAGGCCAAAGATTATTAGGCTTCTCTGAAATCTTTAAGCTTAACGCTTCTAGACTTTATTGACAATTTCCATGAGCCAGCAATGTGCCCTTGTGGCCAAGAAGGCCAATGGCATCCTGGGGTGCATTAGAAGGGAGGTGGTTAGTAGGTCGAGAGAGGTCCTCCTCCCCCTCTATTCTGCCCTAGTGAGGCCACATCTGGAGTATTGTGTCCAGTTCTGGGCCCCACAGTTCAAGAAGGACAGGGAACTGCTTGAGAGAGTCCAGCGCAGAGCCACAAAGATGATTAAGGGAGTGGAACATCTCCCTTATGAGGAAAGGCTGAGGAAGCTGGGTCTCTTTAGCTTGGAGAAAAGGAGACTGAGGGGTGACCTCATCCATGTTTACAAATATGTAAAGGGTGAAGGTCAGGATGATGGAGCCAAGCTTTTTTCAGTGATGATCCATGATAGGACAAGGGGCATTGGATGCAAACTGGAGCATAGGAGGTTCCATGTGAATATCAGGAGAAACTTTTTCACTGTGAGAGTGATGGAGCACTGGAACAGGCTGCCCAGAGAGGTTGTGGAGTCTCCTTCCCTGGAGACATTCAAAACCCGCCTGGATGCGTTCCTGTGTGATGTACTCTAGGTGACCCTGCTCTGGCAGGGGGGTTGGACTAGATGATCCTTCGAGGTCCCTTCCAACCCTAGAATTCTGTGATTCTGTGATTCTGTGAATTCTACTTTCGTCACTCTTGCCAGCAGTGAACTGAAAATATTTTCCCATACTCTTGGTAGTACTGCCCTTTTTATCATCAGTTTTACCACTTAAGGTGAACACAGGAACAGCAGAAGTTAAAACCAAAATATTTTTTCTAGATTCATGGAATTTTGTGTGAAGCAAAGTGTTTACGATTAGACTGTTTGTATAACTTTATGTTCATTTTTTTTTGGTTTCACTCATTTTACTTCAATGTCTCCATTCTATTAATGGCGAAACCAAATGGTTTTGTTTTCTTTTTTCATGGGCTATATATATTTACCATCACAACACCCAGTATTTCAAAAAAATTAATATTTCTCCTTTATTTACTCAAATAAGCAAAGTTTCATTATTTGGCATACATCATCAGTCAAAAAAATTTGTGCCATATTTTCAAGATTATCTTGATAAAACATGCTCTGTAAATATCATTACTTCAACAAGCAGTTAATTATATTATTTTCCAATGTGTAAATATAAATTAGAATGAGACTGCATCCTGAAACTTGGAAAAAAGAAAGCAGATTTAATTATTTAGAATTAAAACCCTGGATTGACATATCTTTGCTTTAGTATATCATGGGTTTTGACTGATCTCTTTTGAACTTTTGAACAAAGAACTGTACTAGAATTTGGGCGTCTTGTACTTTTCAGTTATTATTTTATATTAACAGAATATTTTATATTAACAGAAGTAGGTTAGGGGCATAATAGAAAATAAAATATCTTTGGTGCTAAGTGTTTGTAATCTAAGTAAACAATACTCAGGGAAAAGAAGGCAACAATATGATAGAGTAGAAATCAATTACTTTTGTAGGGTAATATACAGAGTAATGACCTGTAGCTGTTCTTATTGTCGTATTTTTAACAGCTCTTTGTGGAAAGGCCTAGAGTTCCTGGTCACAGGAAAAAACCTCAAGATTTAAAGAAAGATTAAAATTGTAGACCATAGATAGATCTGAGTGCTTTATCATAGATCAACTCATATAACAAATCCTATAGTATTCTTGCCATCAGTTAATGACAGGATTAAACACACTGGCCTGGATGGTTCTTGCAAACTGGGAAGGTGAATGAACTCTCCCCACAAACTCTGATTTTCACAGTCATTTCATAGTATCTGGCCCTCTGCTAGACACATAATACCAGGCTAGGTAGACCTTTGATCTTGTGCTCTCTGAGCTCGCATAGTCTTTGATTATCATCCTATGAAAATTTAGCTTCAAATATAGCCTGCTCTCACTGTGTCCTGATTCCTTGTCAATCGTTCTCACTTTCCTTTACATTCCCCCACATGTAGCCAGCATTAGTAAAGAATACCACCTCGCATGGGTTTTATCTTATACTGCTTCCTATGGGGGCTGGATTTGAATAGGGAATGGCATTTGATAATCTCTGACTCCATTGTAAATTAAATTTAAATTAAAAGCAGCTGTTTCTTTTAAAGTGAAAGACACATCTGCATTAAATATAATACAACTTCATCTGGCTTGGGCTGTCAACACTTCAGTAAGTGTCAGACAGAAGATCCATATGGTTTTGGTCTTGTCACTGACTGTCATTCATTTCCTGAAGCTTTTGAAGTCTTTTCGGAAAGGCAGGCAGGAACTGATTTAAGTAATTTTTAAATAGTTAAATGACTTTCCTCTCCCCCCCTTACAAAGTACACAGCTTGATGAATTTGGATAGTCGAGTACTAAGGTTATCAATACATAAGTAACATTTGCTTTTGATGGTGGTGTGTCATGAGCACCAGATTAACCAACAACAAAGGAGTCAGTCGGGAACCAGGCAGCCCCAAACTCACAGCCACTCCTGGGAAAGACCTTTTCTGAAGGTTGGCACATGGGTGTTGCAGCTGTGAAAGCTCAGCATATGAGTGGCTACAGGTGTTGGCTTTGTTTTTCCTCCACATATATTTGTAGGAAAATGGGCATCACTGCCAGGGACAAAGAAAGGTTGTGCCAAGCTGTTACAGAAAAAAAAAAAGAAAATTGTTTCTGACACAATACAATCCATATTGTTTGTATGACAGTTATACGGTGATCTGGAGAATTCTGTTTATGAGTAATAATGGGGGTTCTGACAATATTGGCGGTAACACTTGGTGGAGAGTCAAACAAAGGCCATTTTGTTTCACATTCATACCTTTGGTAGTCAGGCATTTTGGAATCCTATAATCTCCAGTGTTCTCCTTTTCTAGTTTCAACTAGGTACTTCTTCCGGTCCTGTACATCTTTTTTCCCTGGTTTAAGCAAGATTATCTAACAAACTTTTAAATCAAATGCCCTTCAAATTATTCATTCAAATGTGATTGATTAGGTAGTCAAAACTAAAAACTGGCTGCATCTTCTGGGGGGAAGGAAAGAGGAAAGAAATGGAGATGAAAAGGAAAAAAGATGGAGGAAATGCATCTAGAAGGAATTTTTGCACAAATCATAGAACCATAGAATGGTTTGGGTTGGAAGGGACCTTAAAGATCATCTAGTTCTAGAACCTCTGCCATGGGCAGGGACACCTCCCACTGGACCAGGTTGCTCAACGCCCCGTCCAACCTGGCCTTCAACACTTCCAGGGAGGGGGCAGCCACAACTTCTCTGGGCAACCTGTGTCGGTCTCTCACCACACTCACAGGAAAGAATTTCTTCCTAATATCTAATCTAAATATACCCTCTTTCAGTTTGAAACCATTCTCCCTCATCGTATCACCACATGCCCTTGTAAAAAGTCCCTCTTCAGCTTTCTTATAGGCTCTTTCAGGTATCAGAAGACTGTTTTATCTGAGGTAGAGACAAGAATTACCTCCTATCCCTACATTGTACTGATAAAGTGGTGCAAGCCACAAATTCAGTAGATTGAAAATATGGGTGTTTTTTAGGTAAATAAAATAAAATAAAATCTGATCTTTTGGCCAAATCCAGTATCTCTTATTCTCGAAAATGACTCCAGAATTTTGAAATATGACCTTGAAGTCTTTTAATTTTTGAATAAATTCTCTGTGGCATGGAAGTAACATCTTGTCTTCTGAACCCCTTTCCTTATCAGTTCTTCCCTGCTTGTCTGTATCCTGGTAAAAGGAAAAAAGGAGAGACATGGTGCAAATGTCTGAGTAGCACAGAGGGAGCAGGGTTGGAGGAGATGATGCTCTGTTGGAGGGAGGGATCCACTGATCAGGCTGCCAATCCCTGGTACGGCTGTCATCAGCAGAGCTGGGACTCTGACATCTACTAAGATGCTCAGCTGACAATGTCCCTTCCCTGGGATCCTGAGAAGAAAAACAGCATTGAAAGACAAAATATTATCTTCTCCTTTATAATTTTAGACTATTTCTCATTCTTATTGGCCCATTTTCCTATTCATTCACTTGATGCTTTAAAATTAATTCCTAGAAACAATGCCAAAATAGCTTGTCAAAGCCATGTGTCATATGCAAGAGATGGATTGATGGAGAATACAGTCTTCAGAGGATTTGGTGGAATTGGATTCCTCTGTAGATTCTTCTCTTTTCTATAAGGAAACAGGTAACATGAACTGTGCAAAGTGGAACAACTTTCCAATACAGTTTTCCATTCAGGAAAAGAAAACTTTCTTTAAAAATAAAGCTCCTAGACCACAAAGATAATAACTGCACACAAATAATTCCCCATCTGTCTATAGAGTATGTGAAATTTGCTATTACTACTCAGACAGGATGATGCTTTCCTTGCATGATTAAAAGGTCTGTTCAAGTAATGCTAAACAGAGTAAATTACATGTAGGGTTTGCTGCAATAATTTGAAATATGTCTGGTTTATGTTTGAGAAGGCCCAGTGTCTGACCACAACAAGCAGCAAAAACGAGAAGCAAATGAGGAGTAAGCTACACATCAGCACTGGATTCTAATATTTAATAATTAACAATAGACTTACACCTTAAAACACAGAAATTAGTGTCACTTCCAGATTTGAAATTGTCACAGCTCAGGAGATACTTATTATCACTAAGTATATCCTTATAGTAAATGATATCATTCTCATCGAGGACCAGTTTGAGCTGTTCAGTTAGTTTTCAGGGTGTAGTTAGATTTTCTTTATGTCTATCCCAGTCTTTCAAAGTAGTAGTCCTTCATCTTTTTTCTTTGGGAATTTTAGTTGTACATATACAGAACTTTTTGCTCTTTGTTTAGAAATTAAGTCATCTTAACTCATGGGATTTCTCACTAAAGGCCTATATTTTTTGATCTCTAGTTTGACTTTGCCTCAGGCCTTTTTCATATCTTACATGATTTCTCTGTATTACTAATGACTTCCCAGGTGATCATTTACCAAATCAGCTCAGTAATCCCTTCTGTTGTCCCCATTGCTTGGGTACAAACCCTAATAATTTAGCACCTTGTCCTAAAGAAATACTGATCCCTGTGTGTGCATTCCTGGACTCCTCAGTCCAGCAGACTTCATTAACTAATTCACCAAAGTTTTCCCTACTGAAACACAGAACCACTTTTATAGGCCTGCCTTGTTTAATTATTCTGTTTAATGTGAACTAGGTTAATTTTTGGTTACCTCACGCAAGATGTAGAGCCAGCAGTCTTTCCTCTTTCTGTTTCAATGACCATCTGGTGAGGGAAACAGGATTACCCTGGCCCCAGCTGTGTCTTTCAGCCTCTACCAAGGGGACCCTGTCTGCCAACTCCAGAGCTGCCCCGCTCAGGGCAGTGGGATGGCATCTCACTCAGTGAGACCACTGCCTTGGCCAGCCTTGTCATAGCACTCACCTGCCAGCCCCTGGCTCCTTCTCCCAGCCCGCCCTCTCTGGCCCTGACAACGTGTCCCTGTTTGCTTTTCTTCTAGTGGTTTTCCCCAGATAATTTGGACCCAGCCAGATTACAATTCTGTTCCATTTTATTTCTTTACAGTGTGTCATATAATTAAACATAAGACTCTGTTTTGATTAGTGGTAACTACTACATCAAACCAGATTCCTGTTACTCAGAGTTTGAGTAATATGGGGGAAATGAGTACTGAGAAAAGTAAGACACTTTCTGACAGGTATTTTGAATTTTACATAGGTCAAGAAACTTTTAATTGCTCTGGGTTTTGCTTTTTTTAAAAAAAAATACTTTTGCAAAGTCCATTCTTTTTTGTGTCAGGCATCACAGTCTCCAAAAGGAGTAGACTATAAGCCGACATATCTTTTACCATGAAGCTCTGTCAGAAGCTGTGATCAAGCTCATGAGCAGAACATTTTTAGCACACAGACCTGCCAGTGTGCCTCTGTTTCATGCAAATGCGCCTCAGGGGGGCTGGAGCCCAAACCCACAGGACACTGTGGCAATTGAGACTGCTCAGCAGTTTCATCTGTCCTACCCATGAGAAACAGCTGAATCACCAAGGAATCATCAGTGGAATTTCCAGGAATAAATTTTATCTTTAACATAATGTAGACACCATCAGTGGACCTGTTTCTGTTTTGATCAACATCAGATTTGTCTAACCCTGTACAGATGCTTTTTGAGATATTTCTCTAGGTGTCATCTTATCAGATGACAGAATATACATGCCTTTTTAGATTATATACCTAAAGCACAACAGACATGTTAGCTAGTCTATGACAGGCAAAACTTGTTAAGGACTGTGAAAACTTGGGATAAAATTGAATATGTATGACCAGTAAAATGTGGAAATCTGCTGTGTGAGATAATAGATGCACTTATTTACTTTTTTTAAAGTTACAAGAAAATAAATGGAGTAGGTGGGGAAGGGGATTGAGTCAGTAGTCTCTTGGCCAGAAAGCCACCAAAAGATTTTGTAGTTGGTAGGCAGATTATTCCCCCCACACTTTATTATTTAGCCACACGTTGAGCAACCATTTGTTTCACAGCATTAATCCCTGGGGACTTCTATGGTGGCTGCTTCAGAGAAAACAACATGAAGGTTAATCTTAGGCTAATATGACAGTCTAACAGGGCAGCTGTCCAAGCAAGAGTTCATACCTCTGCATAGATTGGCTTGGCAGAGTCTTTAATTTTGTAGGTTAAAAACAGCCTTATTCTGTTCATTGTGTCTCACAATGAACCTCTTCGACTAGTATGGATAACCAGGAGTGTCTAGAGAATTCAGTCTCCTGCAATTATTTAGAGCTTTTATAGGGCTTTAAAATATAGCGTACTTGGCTTGTCAATTAAAACAAATTTCCCTATACGTTCCTCTTGCTTCCTTTCAACATTCGTCTCCCACAGTACCGGACTAAAGTACAGTCAGCCATTGCATATGAAAGCCAAGAAGTATCCAGGTTTTCATACAGAGGACTTAAAAGTAATCTACTATTTGGAAGTAGAATTAGAAGGTTTTGGTCTAGAAGAGAAATATACTCTAGAGTACAATGATAATTTGCACTCTTTTTGCATGGATATTCTTGGGAAAGTGATAACATTACTGTGATATGGCCAGCCATATGTAATATAAAGGGCTACGTGTTATGAATTGTAACAGAGATGGGATCCAGAATGTCAACTGTCAATGGACTATAGTATTACCACACAGAGATTTATTACTAAAGAAACTTGCAGTTTTGATAGTGGATCCCTCATCCTGGCTGCTTTGATTGTATTTATTTCATGGAAGAGATTAATTGAATGTTTAAACAGAGATTTTGCAACCTTCATCCTTGTTGGTAGATGCTTTTGTCTTTCTGTCTTAGCTTGAAGCATCATGTGTCTTTCAATGGAACTATTTGACAGTTGACATTTTCTGCTTTTACTTCTACTCCAGCTGCTAATTGCATATTTACAATCCTTCAATCAAGAGGAAAAGAGAAACAGATTAGAAGAATTTTCAGTCTGTCAAGCAAACCATATAAATAATGAAACAACCACTCATTAAACATAGAGAATTTTTATAGCTTTAATAATAAGTGTTATAACGGGCACAAATGTATTATTAATTCTGAAGGAATGCAGGACTGGAAAAACAATAAGTCATTTTGACAGTGGCTATGAAGACTATTACCAAATGTTATGTTTACTTGACTAGGTTCAATTTATAAAACAAGATCCATAAAATATCTACAGCCTAATCAATTGATATACCCCCTCATAAATGGCAGCTAATGGAGTGAGGTTCTGATATATTGATTAATGATTTAATTGTGATCTTGGATTTTACAAAATTAAGATAATTAGTAAAGCAGACTGCTTCTGTACATTAAATGAAACACTGTGACAATGAATTAAAATTATAGAATAAAGATTGAACACTATAAGTATTGTTTTCTAAGTTAAGAAACTGAATTTATCTGAATGTATGATTATATTTCTAAAAGGAATTCAGAAAGGTGTGTTTATTATGCAAATATAGATACAGGAGCTTTTGTTCCCTTGATGTAATCACCGATTAAATTCCTCCATACATGTTTCATGAAAATTAGATTTGGGGGATATAAGAAATTCTCCTCTGTTTTTGAGTGAGCTGCTTGCAATCCTGAACATAATCAAGCAAGCTGACAGTACATATGATTATATATGATACCACTCTGTAGGAGACAGTTTCAATATTGTATCTGCACCTCTCCATTCATTATTGGCAAACGTGCCTGGAACTCATTGCAATGTTACAACTGGCATTTTGAAATACTGTGATTTCTTTTTCTTGTGGATTCCCCATAGGATTTATGCACACTGCATTGTGTTATTCAGTACATGTTCATAATTTCCACTAGTATTAGAAAAAGCTATGTGTATACATTCAGAGTAGAACATATCCCATAGTGGATTTCAGAAAATATAACATACAGTTACTTTAAAACATGAGGTTAACAAAATAGGGACTTAAAGACAAGGAAGGGAAAGCAAGCAATTTAAAAACCGTTCACCCAGTACGTTTGATCCTGTTCTCATTCTCTCCATAGTAAATCATGAGTTGCTTTACAAAAGTCAATGCAAGTTGCCATAAAGCTGGTAGGAAATCAAACTTGAGTCTATCCTTCTTAAAAACCTGAAATATGTTCTTCATTTTAAAGCAGCCATTGTGCCCTGAAACCTGAAAACTGATAGACACATTCAAGCCATTCATTAGCTCACAAAATATTCTTTACGAGACCGTAACTGAGTGGGACAATAATAACACTGCAATAGTCTGTGGCAGAGTTAAAAAAGGCTAACTGGTGCTTAGGGCACCAGAATGGGACTCACAAACTCAGTTTCCAGTTCTACTGAAATAGTATCAGCAAGTCACTTTCCCTCTTGGAGGCTGTGTCTCCATGAACTTAAAACGAGGATATTGATACTGTTAACAGCTTTGATATCTACTGACAAAGTGCAGAGGGAACTGTATCAATACAGTTTATCAGTTATATCACTTGGACAGGAATACAATCAGTGGAGCAGAGCCAGCTCCCAGAGAAGCACACGCTTCTTGTAAGGCACAACATCTCTCTGAATCCCAAAGCACCCATGATCACCACACCTGCTTCTTACACCTGTTTATGGGATGTTTTTCTCCGTTTAAGAAGTGGGTAAAACATCTGGTTTACTAATGGTACCTGCTGCAGCATCCTCATTCACTAGAGGAGGGGCTAAGAAAGTATGTTCACCTGATCCTCCACGGGCAGCTGCTCTTTGGAGCTGCACAGAGCAGATGTGGTTTGGCAACTTCCAAAAATGGATCTGAGAAACAAAGATTAGCGCTGCTCTCAGTCAGATCAAATAAACCTTTGCCAGAGCCATTTCAGATACAGCTGGCATCCAGTTAGGGCAGAAGACCATGCGGACATCCTTGGAACAGAGGGTGCCCTCCCCAAAGATCAGGACGTGCTCTTGCACCCAGCTTATACTGGGCTGCTCAGAGGAGAAAGTGCTGGGGTTTGGGAGATCTCTTGAGCCAAAAGGTCAGATCTTGAAAGCCTTTGGGCTTCCAGATGCTTCCAGTAGATTGATGAATAAAGTTCATGAAAAAGAAAATAAATAAAAAGCTGCAAAAAAAAAATAAATCTAAAAGAAATCTCTGACTTTGAACCCAGCACCTGTTAGAAAAGGTTGTCTGTTTTAGAAGCCAGGAAATTCAAAACGAGAGCATCTGTAACTATTTGTAAATAGTGTCAAATTTATGGAGCTGATTCAACTAGACGAAAAAATAACCCTGGAAAAGAGTTGCAAAACACTCTATGTGGCTCATTTTGACATTTTAAAGACTAAAAAAAATGTTATTCTGCTTAAGAGTTGATCTAAATTAATTTTAGAACTATTTTGCAAGTAAACAAAGGACATCACAGTGAGACATATCATTTGGGTTCAAACAAAATTTTTATTTGGATGCAAAATATTATATCCATTTTAGAGAAACAAAAAATATGCAGTTATTTTCATAGATTTTGGTGCAATATATTTTTAAAATTTTTTTCTACCCCATTTCTCATATTTTCTGTAAAAAACACTCATACGATTTCTTCCCTAGTGAACTTTAAGCTTTTGATTTTTTCATGAACTACCATCCTCTTTTCAAAATTTTGAATTTAGTAGTAGTAATAGTAGTAGTAGTAGTGGTGTTATTATTACTATTATTTAGGGTCTTTTCAATGTAACAATATAATTTGCTTTTCACTATTCTCCTTCCTCTTCTGTTTTCTAAAACTTGATACTTATTTAGAACATACTCCCTCCCCTTCAATTACATTTTCATTTTTATATTTAAGATAGAAATGCCTGAAAGCTAACAACATCAATGAAAGTTTCCAATAGCTCTGTTTGGGGGAAAATTTTCAAAATGTTCACTGAATCACTTGGAAATTTAGAAAACTATTAAAAGCTGTAAGTAACAACTGAAAAGGAAAAGCCTGAAGTTCATAAGAAATTTTTCAGGTTTTTTTCCTTATTATAGCTCTAGTTATCTTTTTCTCCTGCTGCCTTTTTTTTCTTGCATGATTCTTTTCTTCCTTCTCCTTCCTTGTAGATCTGAATCAGAAAGGTCTATCTGCAATTTAGATTTATTGGAATAGAAGTGAAAAAGAATAAGCGCAACTTTTCACTGTCAGATTTGTACAAAGGAGTCAGTGTGAGTGAAAGCCAGGTTCTTTCCCATTTATCTCTTATTCTTTTTAATCTCTATTCACTTTCTCTTTTTCAGGCCTTTCCATCCCCCTTCCTTGTCTTCCTTCTTACTTTCTTTCCCTCTATCCCTACTTCTGGTTTTCCTAACCATCCCTCATACATCCCTACTTATTATCCAGGGACCTATTCAGCCACAGAAGTCTTGAATGTTAAGTGTGAGAAAGTGAAAGAGAGAGACTGTTGCAATGAGCATGATGATAGATGATTTTCAGTTGTTTTTTTTTTTACCTGAAATGTTTTAATATTTTCAGACAAAAATGTTCCTATACTTTCAATAGGTTAAAAAATAACTTCTCTGAAGTGTTGGTGTTGGTGGTATATATTACTATTGTTACAGAAGCCAGCCAGAGGGAGGAAATGACCTTTAAAATGAGAAGAAAATTCTCATTCATTTCTGACTATTCCCTGCTTTCCATTTGCTCTGCATTTTCTCATTTTTTTCTCCTTGCTTTCACATCCTTCTCTTCTGCCAGTTCACCTACACTTTTCATTTTAATTTTTTGCATTTAATGAATATGAGGTTTATAATGCACTTGAAATCCACTTTCTTAAGCTAATTTGAATGCAGAGTGTAAGAATGAAAGTGAGATACTCTGTACCTATCTCAATTCCACAAAGCCATGAGAGAAATTAAAGCAAGAGAAAGAGTGTGGTACATATGTCAGCACAATTACCCCCTAGGCTGCAGTTTCACATGAGTGTATTTCTTAAGCACATCCATCACCACACCCACAAACTGATCTCTCAGCATTTCAGGGTGCTTTGGCCATCGGGTCACACTAAAGGGTTTCTTTGACCTTATAATGGTCACATGAAGAGGAAGGTGCCATGGATAATTGCTGCCTTCCAGGAAGTCCTTCTTGCCCTCTTTGCTGGAGGAAGAGCTGGAACTGCTTCATGTCTGCTCCGCTAGGACGAAACTTTTCTAGACATGACTGGAGCAGACAGGAGGGTGCTCTGCATTGCCTTGTCTTCATGTAAGATAGAGAGAAGCATAACCGAAGAGTTGTTGAGGGAACCTGTCTGTAACCAGACCTGCACATGGACCCACATCTTTTCAATTCTCATGTCGAGTTCATACTTTGGGAAGAACCATATATATACATACATACTCCCTGAACACTGCAGCACCAAAAAATGTAGACAGGAAATAGAGTATAACAGTATCTGTGTTGTGAACCAAATCAAGAAGTGCTGAAGTATCTCTTATAAATACACTTCTTTGAGAACAGAATCTGTGGAATGAATTCTTTGAAAAAAGATTCAGACATATGCTCCCTCCTCTGCTAAGTGCCCTGAGAAACAAAGCTTCAGATGTCAGCAGAAAGTTAATATATTGAGTTGGGAAACCTTAGAGGAAGGTTGTAGAACAAATTCCTTAAGGAGTTTGACCTTATATGAGCTTGTATAATGTTGCAGGAGGAAAATGAAAAAAAATCAAGGGAAAGACAGTGAAACAACTAATACTTGTCCAAAAGGAAAGAGAAAAATCAATATTGTAGATTTATTTAATGTTTTTGCTTGAAATAGGTTTCAAGAAAGGGAATCTGCTTTATCTCTAGATCTCCTCACAGGAACAAAACAGAAGGAGACTGAGAGAGAATTATTTGCCTATCTTTAAATTTTATTTTTGAATGGTCCAGTGAAGTAAGTGAATCACTTGGCTATCTTTGTCCTTCACAGTTTCTGGTCCAAAACTGTTTTACTGATTGCACAAAGACAAGCGGTGCATGGCTATCTTGCAGTGACCACAACCAAGATATTAAGAACACACATAATTTAAAATGTTTGTTTCCTGGCTTCTTTATTAGTCTTAAGTGTTGGTACTTCCTTGGCCATACGAATCTGAAAATTTCACATTCCATAGTTGTTGCCAAAGTGATCTAATGAATTGACAAAAACTTGACAAAAACTATGTTCACAATCTTACTTGTAAACACCCTTCTTAAAATTGAAGTCTGTATTCTTCAGATGTGACTCTTTCACAGGTCCAGTTTTGCACCTCACATAGATTGAAACCACTCACAGACATGGGCTCAGCCCAGGTTTAGCCTGGATTGACCACAGAAGTCTGAACAATATCATCTTCCTTGAAGTTTTATATAGTTAGATACAGATTCTCTGTGTATTCTCCGAACCCTTTGCAGTCAGATGAGAGTCAGATTTGGATTTTGTTTGTTTGTTTTCAAGAATTTACGAAGTCAAACCGTTCTTTTCCCTGAAATTTATTTGTCCTGTACATGAAAGAAAACAGGGAGAGGAGGAGCTAGCTGGCATATTCTGAACTACTATATATTGCAGAACAAGCTTCCAGTTGTCAGCGTCTGCACCCTGTAGAAGTATGGTTTCAATTTTACTTCTGAAATCTGAGTCGAGCAATGTTGCCAACACATATTTTTCTCTGTCAAAACATTTCACTTATTCCTGAGTCTGTAGACAGCTTTTAGGTTACATCTTTTCCCCAATCTTATTGAAACAGGATCTTCATTTCTTTTGAAATCATTTTTCATTAGTGTGGGAGCAAAAAGTAGATACTAGAGCTGATAAGTGGCAGCACCTGGCTTAAAGATGTTCCTTCAGCTCTTAGTTTCTGTGTGATCACTTCTGATAATTGGAGGATGAAAACCAAAGCAGCAGTCACATACAAATCAGAATAGGTGAAGACATTATCTTCCTTCCTCCAATATGCCTTTAATGTTGCCTGTGCTCCCTCTTGTTCCACTGAGCTGATAGAATATACAAAAAGCAGTCTTAAGGTTTCACATTCTGTCTCAGCAAAAGATTTTTGAGGTAATTTGGTCATGAATTGGCTCACTGATTCATTAGACATAAACTAGCTTAAAAACCATATCGTTTTTGTGTTTGTGAATGACTTGTAAACTTATTCCTGTGTTTGTAGTTGCCTTAACTATTCTCAAACATATGTACACATTTCAGTCTAGAGGATTCATACAAATGATTGCTTCAGATATTTGCTGTTCACTAGCTATTGTTCATGGTACGTGGCAAAGCCATATGAACTACATTGCATGATTCCTACTTCCTGAGTGTCTGGCAAGACAGTGAATAATAATTGGACACTAATACAAAATGTAATTTCACCCCTCCAAAAAAATCAGATTAGAAATTATTTGTGTTTGAACTGGTATGTGTTCTGAAACGTGACTGAGAAATGTTAACCTTTAGCAGCAACTAACAATTCCCTTAATAATTACAAAACAAAATTCCTTACATTAAAACACAAAGATATTCACAATCATTTTTTGCATCGTTTACCAGCTGTATCTATTGTTTCATTCATGTTTCTGGATAAAAGCCCTACATAGTTCAAACACAAAGCTCTTCAACAATCTGAAGTTCATCATTTGCCTAACACCAGACTGTAAAGAAGCAGCAGATCTGAGCAGTACAGGGGGAAGATGACACACCCTTCAAATTCTCTAGCAGTTCTCTAACAAGATGAGACTCAACAGCTGTACTGTTTGCAAGTCTGTGTATCAGCAACAGATTAACAAGCCAATAGAAAACATGGATGGCAAGAGAGCCTGAGAGCTTGTGTAGACCATACTCCTTTTCCAAGGCATGATCAGCTCTCCCTTAAACAATTCTCATTCACCTGAGTCTAGCTCTGTCTTAAAGACTTTCTGTGATAGTAATTTTTCCAAGCAATCTATTGCAGTGCTCCATTTTCTGTAGTACTCAAAAGATTCCACACCACTAATCTGAACCTTCCTTGCTGCAGTTTCAACCTACTGCTTTCTGTCCTGCCCAGCTGAGATTTGACATAAAATTTTTCTGTTTCTCTTTGCCTTTTACCCTTTTGATATCAGACATCATATCTACCCTCAGGAAACTGTACCTTCTTTATTCAGGTATTGCCGCCTGTTGAGCCTTTCCTTGGAGGCTGTGTTGTAAAGATGTTTTTCCTCTTCTCATTTTTCCAATGTTTTTCCTCTTCTCTGGTTTGTCTTCAAAAGTTCCATAATTATGTCAAGGTGGAGAAAGTATTTCAGACTGGCTTACAGACAGTATTCCTGTTTATTCACTCTAATATGTTATTTGTTTTTCTTAATAAGAAAGCATTGTTTATAAATTGTGATCCATGACAATCTATATTTCTTCCTTTGTTACCTAGTTAGCTGTTCTTCATCTTGTCTTTGGACAGCTGATTATTCTTGCCTAAATGAAGCACTTTGCACCTGTCCCTGTTGAATTGCCAGTGAGATCACCCTACTAACTTTTGAATCTGTTGGCTAGTCTCAGCTGAACAGACTTCAGCTGGCAGAGCTCAGCTGACACACAGTAATTTCCTACTAATTTTGTGAAAATAGTCAGCCGGGGAAAACATCCCCATGGAGGTGAAGGATATGGTGTGAACTTGATGCTTCTTAAATGCTTGCAACACAGTACAACATGACTCTAGGGGAAATGCAGCTTCATAGAAATATTTTTTTTAAATTGCAGAGCTGTAAGGTTACTCTGTCCTCCTGCTCTGATGCCAGATAACTACTTTGGGGGTGTTTTCTTCTTGTACATCCATCAGCCACTAGAGAATTTACCACAGAGCTTCATAGAAACATTGAATCATAGAATCATTTTTGTTGGAAAAGACCTTTAAGATCATCAAGTCCAACTGTTAACTTAGCTCGTCCAGTCCACCACTAAACCGTGTACCAAGTACCATAATATGTCATGATCATGGTGTTATGTTGGTTGTAGTGATGGGTCATTCTGTGGGTGATAAAGACTCCTGGAATTAAATTCAGAGGTCTTGCATTCAGTAGTTACTGTTAATGATTCAGTCAGAGGCTGTGGGCTGCAAAATAATGGCTAGTCCAGGAGACACCTGGTTAGAGAAAATAATTTTCTGAAGAGGCTGGTATCATTAGAGGGGAGTTGTGAGTGCATGGTATTATAGGCCACATTTTTCTCAAGGGTAACAAAGAGTTAAATCCTCAATTGCAGTCATTTCATTAACAAACTTTTCAAGGTGCAGTATCATGAAAGCTCATTAAGTATTGAATTTCCATATTAATAAAATACAGAATATCTCTCTGCTGTAGCATTGTCTATGCTGACAAGAATTTTTACTCCACAGTATTCTAATCTATGAGACAAAAATTGATACCTACAACTATGAGAAAAGAAATAGGAAATTTCTTTAAGTATAAACATTCTTATAACGTTGACAAAACAAAATAGCACATAGTAAAGGCAAAGTAAAGGCAGTAAGAGGATCAGATGAAATATAAAGAGAACTGGAAAAATGAGGTCTGTGTTTGCATGACCACTATTCCCATTAGTTATTAAACCACAGTAGAACTACATACAAAAATAAAGACAGTAATTCAAAAGCTACAGCCAAATATCATGGTGCTCTGTGGTGACAGTTGTCTGAAGAATATATAATCAATATGATTGCCTTTTAATTTCTATTGAGTGTAAGGATAAGTTATACAAAAGAATATTACTGGGAGAAAGAATATGAAAATATTTTCCTCCTGTTGGAAAGATGTTGCATTTTATTTTTGGGGTTGTTTGGGTTTTCTGTTGGAAAAATAAACACTGAAATCAGAAGGTACCGTAATGGCAGGTTGCTTTTTAAATTATCTTGAAATGCTGATAAAAACAGAGGTCTCTGTGAGGAGTTACAGACCATTCAAAATTATTTTGCATCGGAATAATATTGGTGATGAATTTCTAGCTATTTCTTATTCTTGATTGTCTAAGTAGAAACATACAAGCCAACTGCAGTAAAAGAAAACTGAAGGAAAAATTGACTGACATATGATAGGAAGTTGAAATTTATGATTTGGGGATTTTAGATCTCTTTCTTCTGTTTGAAATAAGAAGTTGAAACCCATGAGAATGTATAGGGAACAGAAGTGAGCTGGCTGAAAATTTTCTACTCCATATTTTCCTTGACAGAAAGATACATTTTTGATTAAACAGATTCTTTTTTTTCTTGGAAAGTGTCTGCCTTCATTTAAAATGTAACTTCCTTTTGTCTGAAAACAGAAATTCATAACTCCTCTTTTATAGCATGAAAATGAAGCAAGGACTCTAATTCTGTTTTATTTTTTTGATGAAGAGTCAAAACACGAAGCCAAATGTCTGCAGTTGCCATTCTAGTTTCATCTGTCGTTGTCATCTGAGGTAAGTAGTCTTATGCTGTTAAACTTTTTTTATCCCAGGTGATTTTATAACAATAAAACAGCACAATAGGACATAAGAGTACAAACAGAAGAAAACAAATGGAAGAAAAAAAAAGAAAATAATTTTTAAAATTAAAAATAAATAATTATTCATCGAGTAAAGCTAAAAATAATTAACTTGCTGACAAGTGATGGAAAGATAAAAAAGGAAAGTTTGGAACAATGTCATCAATATCATGGTTAAAAACAAATGACAAAACATTACCTCATTGGTTTGTTCTAGCTGTGTCAAAATTCACTTTTTGCATTTGCTTTTCTACTCTCCTGAGTGCCCGTAACAAAGGTCCTTGTAGGGATCCAGCTGCTGACTTAATTTTACGTTTGGCCAGCTGACTACCATGGATATGTGGCAATTTTAGGATTCAAAAGTTTAAATTAGTCTTTACAAGTATGTTTTTCAAACCTTTGAATCCAAAGATGCTCACTCATCCTTTAATATGTTTCTTTGTATGATATGTCTTTATGTTCCTATCACCACATAATCTTTAATTCTGCAAATGTCAGTTTAATGAATGGACAGGAGAGCTGCTGTGGCAAATACAATGTAACATGTATTATATACAGGTACTTATTGCACAAACATATTTGGGAAGGTTCATGTGTTTGCCTAAGGCAGCACCTCTCTGCTACCTTTTGCTTGCAAAAAGGGTCCTGGATTGGTCATGCTAGAGGGGACACATGCCCAACACCCAACATTGACTCCTGATGCTTACAAGAAAACATTTTAATGTGTCTCAGGGTGCAGCTTCTCCAGGGTATCTACCCATGCATCTATATTTGGACTGGCTCACATCCGTAAGCAATGCATGAACATACTGGCAAATATAGACAAGTTAATGTTTTAAATAAATGAAAAGTCTATATCCCCATAACAGGTCAAATTCTGCACTACAGAGGTGAGTCACTGTCACGTAGGTAATTCAAAACACCCACCAGTCACTAGAGACAATTGGTGATATATACAACTAAATCCTGCCTTGACTATTGCCTCTTCCTATAACTGTGTCTTGGTTATACGTTCATCATAACTACATCTTTCTTCCTTCTAGTGTGAATGTTCAGATTTAACGAGGAATGGTCACCTTTCAAACTGAGACCATTCACAGGGTTTCTGTCTCCATCGCCCGTCTAATTTTCTCAGAAGGGAATGCATCACCAAGTTGAGTGGCTCTTCTGTTTGAGATGGAATTTGTGCACATGTAAAAAGTATTTTCAAACATTACTTTTCTTCACCTTACATGTCATAAAAATGTAAGGTATAACAATATGTCCGGTTTCTGTAGAGACCAAACATAGTATATTAAGAATACAAGTGAAAATTTGTAAGGAATGTTTGTGCCAAATGACCTTTGTGCTTCCTCACACTTCCTATCCATCGCAGGAGTACTTGACAAACAACAGTTTTCTAACTAGGCCTTGAGGCGACAAAGGATAAACCTTTTTTCTCTATCTATGACCAAACAGAAGTTGAGACAGTATCTACTCCTCCCTCCTCTTCCAAAACAGCATCAGCTCTATCTTATTTCTTTATCTTCGTCCTAAAAAGCCTTCAGTGAGCAATACTCACTAATTGTAATTAATGCAAATGCATCATTACCTTTGACAATGCCTCATTTGAATACTTTCTGATGTAATGCCCTCTTTACCATGGGCTAGAAAAACATGTTCTTTTTTCTGAATATATTGAAGACTTTTGTCTTGGCCCCTCTTTTTCTTCATCTTTTTTTTTTATTTGTTTAGTTGTTTTGTTTTCAGGTAGTTCACCACCTAAAGATTGTGCTCTCACTAAGCTTGATTTTACCATGTGTATATAGCTCATTGGTGTGTTGTAGATTTAAGAAGAAGTGCTGAACAAATCCCAACATAGTTAGAACACTTTCTCTTGTCCTGAGGCTGGAGATATGCCAGGACAATGTCTTTTATTGAAGAACAGTAATATAAAATGTATCACATCTTTTGAACTAACTGACATGTAGAATTTACCAAAATGGAAACCATATGTTTATAAAAATTTAAAACACAGAGGTGGCTGCACTAGCATTATGCTCACATCTGGAAGCAGCCATCTCTCACAGAGACAACTTCATAAATCTTTTGAGGGGGCACCATCCTAAAATTCATTTTGCCTGAGCTAAAACACAAAATGTACTGAAAAGCATAGGACTAATGTAGGAACATAATATAAAGAATAGACAGGGACAAGAACAGAAGGATAGACATCAAACAGGAGAGAACGGAAAGCAAGCAGTATCATTTCAGTGGAAACATGAGTGTATTTTTTGGTTTTCCTTTTACTCAGGAACTCATTGCTGGAACAGTATAATTGCCACCTAGCTTGCCTTTGTTCAGCATGCAAGCGTATGCTGAGAGTGACCAGTTGAAACTGTACCTTCTTACTCTAAAGAACAGTTTGCTGTGTGTATTCGAAACCACATCTTCTTTATTGACTGGAATAAGTTTTTTCTACTTTTTTTCCACCTGACAGCCTTTCAGAGCTGGATGAGCTGTGGGACCGTGAGCAGGAATGGTCTGCCTTGTGCATCATCTACAGACTTGCAAATTGCAGCCTGGCCTGGCCAGCTTTATTGCTGGTGACACAGAAGGCAGAAGTACTGTGGCTTAACATTTGTACTATAAGGGGATCTGGATAAATTTAGGGAACAGTACTGTTGTTAAGCATCTAGCACGGAGGACTAACTCATTCCTGTTACTACCAGAATAAGAAATTCTTCAGTGTCCCAGTTGAACTGAAAGTAGGATTTCCTGATCTTCACCAGAGTATGCTCTGGGCCTCTGATATAGAAAATGGGACTTAGGTATGTGAGCACATGGAGCAAAGAACATGTTATGTATTTCTCTTTTAGTCTTTATTAGTTTGCTGAAGATGCAAATGGTGGGTAAACCAACTACGAGAGGAGCGCTGCTGGATCTTCTACTCACTAACAAGGAGGGTCTAGTTGAAGCAGTAACAGCTGAGGGCAGCCTTGAATCAAGGATAAGAGGCTCATTACGAGCAGTCAACATGGTTTTACCAAAGGGAAGTCATGTTTGACCAACCTAATGGCCTTCTGTGTGGAGGTAACTAGGTGGATAGATGATGGTAGAGCAGTAGATGTGGTTTATTTTGATCCCAGTTAGGCATTTGACACTGTCTCTCACAGCATCCTTGCAGCTAAACTGAGGAAGTGTGGTCTGGAGGATCAGATAGTGAGGTGGATTGGGAACTGGTTGAAAGGAAGAAGTCAGAGAGTTGTGGTCAATAGGATGGAATCTAGTTGGAGGGCTGTGACTTGTGGAGTCCCTCAGGTGTCGGTACCGGGACCTGTACTATTCAATATTTTCGTCGACGACCTGGATGAGGGAACAGAGTGTACCCTCAGCAAGTTTGCTGATGACACCAAACTGGGAGGGGTGGCTGACACACCAGAGGGTTGTGCTGCCATTCAGTGAGACCTTGATAGGCTGGAGAGTTGGGCGGGGAGAAACTTAATGAAATTCAACAAGGGCAAGTGTGGAGTCTTGCATCTGGGAAAGAACAAC
>VZRW01008933.1:28105-98913 GCA_013398125.1 Aegotheles bennettii | reverse complement strand
AAAAAGAAAAAAAAAAGATAAAAGTAATATGCTTCTTTCAAACAGGTGCAATATGCCTGCAGCAAAGAGGAGAAGCATTTGCACAAGGAGCCATTAGAATAAAAAAAGGCCTGAGCTGCAGAGACTGAAATATCTTTACAAAATGGCAGGCAGCCAGAAAGCTGGAGGGTGGGGGAATAACTGCTTTTTCTTATTTTTCAAATTTTTGATTGAAGACACTTGATTTTGATTTCAGCTACATCGTTACATATTGATGCTTAAAATGTGAAATCAGCTGGTATTCAGAAGCTGGTTTAACAAGCTAGGCAGGAATATCTGCCAGCATATCTAAGTTCAGAAATCAGGCACAGGTTTTCTGGCAGAAGAACTGGGAACCAAGAAACCATAACAAAACACAGCCACACCAGCCAGTATATGTTGCTGAAGATCAGACCTATATTAAAAATATTTTCTCAATATATAACAGGAATATTTATGAGTGTTTTAAAAGATTTTATTCCATTTAGGAGAACACAGTTTGTATTTAACTATATAAATGCTGCTATGCATTTTAATGGATGCCCTGTTTCTGCCCTTATGTGCAACTGAATTCTTTATGCCTGCAGAATTCTAAACCAGCAGAAAGATAGATGTATACGTACAGGAATAAGCAGATACTTCTGTCAAAGTATTTGGACCTTGTTATAACATCCATGAGTTAGCAGGATGTACGTGCAACCATCTGTACTTTTCCCTGAAGTGCTTATCTATGTGATCCTTCAAAAAATTAAGCCTATTCTTTGAGTTACGCAGATACATATTTTTCACTCATATGTAATTGGTGTTTAGAAAATAAAAGCTGTTATTCTTGGTTCCTGTCTCTCAAACAATTTTACATTTTCAAAGAAAATATATACTTTATAAGTGAATCCAAGATCCCTCTAACTAAATATGTTCCATTTTTCTCACATCTTGAGAATTTTATTCTGCTTCTTCATTGACAAGAATAATGGAAAAAGTGGCACAGCAAGAGCTCTGCTTATTATTTGCTTTGATAGACATAACCGGGAGGAGATGTTCTAAGCTCCAAGTATCTCAGGTAGCCATTTTAAAATGCAATATTTACAGAGTGACTCTCTGAGCTAGGAAAAAGGACTTACAGTTCAGAACTCCTGTCTGATAATATCCTTTCTATTCATTCCAGTTTATTTCACCGAGACTTTATATGGTGATGCAAAATAAATTGGTAATGTCACAAAGTTGTGATTTTTAGGTTAGAAATTAAGTCCGTTTTCATTGCCTATAGTTTCAAATTCTTCACATTTTCTGACAATGTATACGAAGGTTTCTAACACAGAATCAAATCTTGTTGTCATCTTTTTGTCATAATCTCATTGCCATAATATCATCACCTTTGGCTATCATGTCTGACAAATCATGAAAATGCAGATTGCCATCAAACCTACAAGGAAGGAGTCCTCAGATGCCAGTGCATCCTTAGGGCAAGAAGTCAAACTAAAAAGTCTATTGTTCTTCAAGTGGTCATATCCCTTTGACATTTTTCCCAGTCTTTCTCTGCCCTGAACTTTCGCACACATTCAAGAAAAAAAGATGACATACAGCAAAATTAGCATTAATAAGCAGATTTATTTTTTAGAAACCTTGATTCTGGATTTAGATGCCCTCTAAGTGAACAATTAAACTAGTGGTTTCCATACATTTCCTCTCAAATGACATATTTTCTTGAGGTTGAATTTTGTTTGTATTTGTTTTCATATCCTAACTTATTTTTCTGAGGAATTCAAAATAACCAAATATTAAATAAGATAATAAGATAAAATGAAAAATACTTTATGGTTAAAAAAACCCCATAAATAAAGCAAAACAAAATTGGGCAGCTTTAAGAGTTTAAAAAATAGGAATATTTAAATGCAATTGCATCATATAAGAATCATCTGTGTGTATTATATTGTTGTTAGGTATGGTTAGGGAACAGAATGATCCACAGAGCTCATCTGAACACTAAGAAAAATAACTGTCTGACAAGATCTTCCCTGACCAGACATGAATGATGCCAAAGAAGATAAGAATATGAAATCTGTAATGTATACAGGAACTACAATATAAAAGTCCATCTGAACCCATATGGATTTCCCAATAGCTTTTTGTCTAAGGCTAAAATAGATCAGCTGAAATAAAGAAAGGTTCAATTCTATTAATATTTTTCTACTTCCACAAGGGAAATATCTTCTACTCCCCTCAAAAGTCAGTCTTAAAAAAGGAATGACACTTGATTTTTGTGTCTTGAAGACACATAAATACTAGTGACTGATAATTGCGTGGCCAGTCAATTACCAACAATGTGTAAACACCAAAAGCATAAGAAGATTCATTGGAACATCAGCATAAGAAACATGTCTGCAATGGAACACATAAATCAGGATCAAAGATATTAGTTACTGATAGATAACTGCTAAAAAACATGATAATTCTCTCATCTGTCAAGTAATCGACTACATTCAGGTGTATTAATTAAATCTTCAGTTATGAGGGCTAGTTTTTGAGGATGCTATGTGTTTAGAGCAGCTCTTGCAATCTTTGCCAAATGCAATACTGACCCTATGACTGATTCAAGTCTGTTGTTCTCTGGCACCTTTGAGTTTCCTAGGGTTGAAGTTAAAAAGGCTTAAGCCGAGAAACAGAGAATGGGATAAAAGAAGGAGATGGGAAGAAAGATGAAAACAACAGAGACAGGTGAAAATCTACAATTACTTTAGTAATTAATTCATTACTAAGAGAATTTTCTTACAAAATAAAGTAGGCTTTCTGATGTCACAGTTTTGCATTGTAAAATAATGAGAGGCTTTCAGAAAAAAGAAAAGGTAAGTAAATACTACGAAGCTGAGGTTACTGAGGTGACGAGATTAAAAAAAATAGATCAGTTATTATTAAACATTATATCATTGTGTATAATCATGTTATTTGTACATGACTAGAGGACAGCATGGTCTCCAGGGTCATTAGCAAACATGTAGAAATGAACTGAATTCCAGTTGCACACACACTTACATAAATCATCCGAAGCTCCTTCTGAGTTACAGAGATTACTCTTCAAAACCAAACTTAATCTCATAAAATGTATTGCTGCAACATAAGAAAGTACACTGAAGTCTATGAACACACCTTCACAGAATCAGGACCAGGATCACAGAGCCACCCCTCAGGAAGATCCGAGATGATCCCCTCTGCTGCATCATTTCATAAATCATTCAGCTCTCACCCTAATGCAAGTAGTAAGCTTTTCCATTCCTCTTAATTCTTTTGTTGTTACGAACTTCATTCCAATAGCGAATATTTATTGTTGCAACCATAGTAATAACAGTTACTGGAGACATTCACAAGTATTTTCAACCACTCTTTAAAATTTTACTATATTAGGGTCTTTCTGTGGTAATGCTACAATAAAGATAAGACACAGTGTTGAAATAATTCTTGCATCAGTTTTCAGTTATGACATTAGCAACAATTCTGTTTAAGACTATTCCAGAAGATAGATCATTCTTCCATCTCAGCATTTTCCTGAGAAAACATAGCTTCTCAGTATTTACTTCAGAACTTCACTTGTAGTTAAGCTCTTCTGGGAAGACATCTACAGCACCCAGCACACTCTGAGTGTGGTATAAATTACCAATATTTTGTTATAACTGAAATAAATAAGGGAATTTTCTTGAGGGCACATTGATATAGGCATAAAGGAGAATTTGTACTACTTTCAGAGAAAATCCTTCTCTTTTTTTACATAACTTAGAGACAGGAAAAGCAAATGAAGTGGGTAGAGAACAAAAAGTATGAAGAAGGGAACAATGACTTATATTTTCCAATTAAAACTGCGTAAAATAGACTTTTATGGAACCAATGAGATTTTTGGGTGAAATATGAAATCTATTCATTTTAAATAATTCTTAAATATTTATATTTTTATATATTAGGCTTTCTTGTACATTCTGTTGCTTATATATATACACGCATACGTATTTGTACATGTACATGATAGACACATCTCACAAGGTCTTAAAAGCAGAACATATCTAGCGATAAGTAGAGCTGATCCAGCAAACAACTTTACTAGCTTCAGAGTAGGCCATTTGTGTATGACAAGAAATAGAGCCGCAAGATCTGTGTAAGTAATGGACAATAGATCTCAAAAATAATAATCAAATTATTCAGATAAATTCTCCAAGGAATCATTTCAGCAAAGTAGGTATATAAAATTAAAAGATGAGATAGAAAACTGGTGATATGGACAGTGGGATTGGGTGCACCATCAGCAAGTCTGCCGACAACACCAAGTTGTGTGGAGCAGTTGACACGCTCGAGGGAAGAGATGTCATCCAGAGGGACCTTGACAGGCTTGAGAGGTGGGCCCGTGCAAACAGCATGAAGTTCATATGCAAGGTCCTGCACATGGGTCGGGACAATCCCAAGCAAAATAATACAGGCTGAGCAGAGAATGGATTGACAGCAGCCCTGAGGAGAAGGACTTGGGAGGGTGTCGGTTGATGAGAAGCTCAATATGAGCTGTCAGTGTGTGCCTGTAGCTCAAAAAGCCAACAGTGATTCTTCCCCTCTACTCTACTCTCGTGAGAGCCCACCTGCAGTACTGTGTCCACTTCTGAAGTCTCCAACATAAGAAGGACATGGAGCTGTTGGTGCAAGTCCAGAGGAGGGCCACAAAAATGATCAGGGGGCTGGAGCAGCTCTGCTATGAAGACAGTCTGAGAGAGTTGGCGTTGTTCAGCCTGAAGAAGAGAAGACTCCAGGGAGACCTCATAGCAGCCTTTCAGTACCTGAAGGAAGCCTACAGGAAAGCTGGAGAGGGACTTTTTGCAAGGGCATGTAGTGATAGGACAAGAGAAAACAAGTTCAAACTCAAAAGGGTAGATTTAGATGAGATACTAGGAAGAAATTCTTTCCTGTGAGGGTGGTGAGACAGGATACCCAGAGGAGTTGTGGATGCCCCCTCCCTGGCAGTGTTCAAGGCCAGGTTGGATGGGGCTCAAAGCAACCAGGTCTAGTGGAAGGTGTCCCTATCTATGGCAAGAGGTGGAACCAGGTGATCTTTAATGTTCCTTCCAACCCAAACCATTCTATGATTCTGGGATTCTATAATTCCATGAAATAGTCAGGAAAGAGGGGATCAAGAGCTTTCTTGAAAGGCACAGTAGGATTAGTAGTCCTTTAGTTGGGCACACAGTAGGAAATCAGAACAGAGAGGTTGTTTTGTTTGGATATGTGAGAAATCCTGGAGACCTAAAACCAATGGAGAATTAAAATTTTGAATTTTGGTAAGTATAGTAAGTCTGTGAGCTGGCTAAGGAAAAATACAGTAGGAAATGTCTAACTGGAAGTTTTAGCAAAAATGGATTAAGATTGGACTTCATTTGCCTCTTTTCATTCTTCACTACTTAATCAACTAGAGTTTCTTTGCAACTCACTTTACCAAGTGAGTTTCTATTTTTTCTTCTCATACATAGATTTGGCTGCTTTAATTTTCTTGAATGAATAGACCAAATAAAGAGCATCACATTAGAATGTATTTACTCTGCTATGAGTGAAAATACAAAAGCCACAGATTAGAAAATGACAAAAACACAGTGTAGCAAACAGAAATGTTGGGCAGCAACTCAGCAGCATTAGACATATCACCTTCTCCAGATTTCCCATGCATTTGAAATGAATAGGAATTGTTTGAAAGCGAAGAAAATTAGTAAAGTACAAAGAAGAATATTAACCTGTCCAAGGCATCTCAGTCTGGACATCTGACAATTTTTGACTGGGAAATGTGTAAAACAAATATCATGTAAAATGATAACTCCTCAGCCTTCTCAAACCCCGAGATTCCCAGTAAATTTCTTCCATGGTACAGGCAGAAAAATAATTCTTCAATTAAATTTTATTTTGTTTCAGTGAAAAGATAGTCTTGATATTTTTATTGTATTAAAAAAAATCTGGTATGCAGAATGTTTCTCTTTTAGATCTCTTAGTTGACTGTAGTCTGGTATGGTAGTAATAAAACATGATCATCTGGTTTATGACCTGTGTTAAAGGAACTAAGTGATCCCAATTCATGCTTTTCTGGCCATATCATAAAAGTAGCTGCCCCACACAGTATTCTCACCTTTGAAAGAAAAAATGCCTAAGGAGTTCCCATGGAAATCATTGGGATAATAAAAGCTTTCCAAAGAACCTTTCTACATGAATCAATGCAGAAGGGGCCAAGTGCTGATCAGCTCTCAGATTTTCACTGAATCACTCTTTGGTCATTTAGCTGATAAACTTTTAAGAGGAGGAAAATAAAAATCTGGGTGCAACTGCAGAAAAGGATTGTTCTTTCTGGTGTTGTGAATGAATATTCAGGTAACAAGATACATTTCTCAGCCCTACTCCCACAGCATTACCCCCCTGATATTTCTGGAACCTGACTACTCTCTCTTAGCACGTTCCCTGGAATTCAAAGTTACAACAATATTTTGTTGCATAAAATAAAAATGTTTTCTCAGATTTTTCCTAGGCAGTCACTTTTCCAAATTTGCCAAATATATCAACTGACTCCATGATTCCCATGCCGGAGCTGCTCAATAACCATCATCAAGACATAGGTAGAGTTTAGTAGATCCTAAGGGGTTAAACTTGCTATTTTGAGCTGAGCCAATTTCACTTTGTATGTTCTGCAGTGCAGTGAAAGTTAATTCATTCTAAAGCACAGAGCTTTCCAGCAACATTGTTAATATTATAATGTTCCTTTGCTGCACTGTCCTAACTAGTTTATTAGATGAGAGAAAAATACAGATGTGCTGACAAGCAGAGTTATACCTACCCGTACTGGCAAAATATGTATTAAAATTACTTTAAATCATTTTTATGTGGAATTATAAGCTCCTTTAAAATTCCAAAGTAGTTATTATTATTTTTAGTAATATAGTTGATTACACTTGATATAAGCCAGTTGTTTTTTGGTTTGTTTTTATTCTTTTAATAAAAAAGCACATTCTGATTGTGATATTTTTTTTTCTTTGAGCTGCAGTAGCATTTTCTGAATGCTAAAGGTAATTGAGTTAGATGGGTGGTACATTTAAAGATATAGAAAAAATTAATATACCAAAATAGTAACACAAAGACGGGCATTATGGCTGCTGGTTCTAAAAACAGGGAAGCAAAACAATCCAATAGTCCTACAGTGATTGCTGGGGAAGATATGAAACCTGGCTGATCCCACATGCAATGGCTGTAATGAAACAAGCAAAAAAAAATCATGAAATTTCTTTGCAGAATGGAGTGAAGGTTGACAGCACATTCAAAGTCTAATGCATTTATTGGACAGTCTCATTCCTATCTGAGCGCTAGCAGTCAGATAAAGGCAGAAACAGTTTATTACAATATACAAAGGGCTCTAAGAAAGTCATCTCACTGGGTGAAGTTCAGTAGTAGACAAGCTGGGAATAAAGGTACCAAGACAAGATTTAACACCTTTTCTTCCATTTGACTCAACATAACATTGAATTCTAGTGGCTTTTGCTTATTTTAAAGCTCACTTTTTTCCTCTACCTTGTTGCATGCTTAGGTCCACCTGACATATGTATGAGACAGCTGATTTCAGGCTCATTTCAAGGCCTCATCCTGAGCTCTAAACACATTTAGGGCAATCTCATTACTGCATCATCAATACATCTGAAAATCCACACAAATTAACATACTGCCATACCTGACAGACTATCAGGCTTATCTCCACGACAGTGACTGTCATGACCTCAGGTGGCTGAGCTCTTAGTAAACTCCACTGCTGAGGAGAGTGTAACACAAACACTGAACTTTTCAGAAGCCTATGTGAAATGAGAATGAGAACGACTGTCATGGTTAGCAGAGGTGGTCTCCACTCAGCAGTCATTCCAGCTGAGGTCAGTGCCAAAATCAGTGCTGACTCCAATGGCTATGCTACCAAGCAGCTGGAAGGGAAGACAATCCAGACCAAAGGAAACCTTGTACAGTGAAAGGTGGGATAGCTGTTGTCACTCTTGTTCTGTGGCTCAGTTAGCTTTTGACAGGCCTTTTGGTTGACATTAGTTTTACAGACATGCTGCTTTCCTAAATTATCTCTGTCTTTGGATCATAATTCTTTGTTTTAGCATTTCAAAAGCAGCTGAGGTCCCATGCTTCAAGAGACACTAATAAGGCAATGTTCATATCTTTTTTTGTTTCAGATTTTGAGAGTTCAGCCAGATGATTTGTTTTGACTGCTCAGAACACAAGGAAAAATTAGGCAATTTCACTCAAGAAAAAGTTCAACAGATATTTTAAAAGATTCTCATTTCAATAAACCATTCAACTTTCTCAATTTCTGAATTGACATGAAAAGGGAACGAAAGAATGCTAAAAATAAAAAACTAAAAAAGAAAATACTAAAAATAAGAATAATTTTTAAAGTAAACAGGTGGCAAAAACTGGATACATTGTAGAATATGCTTGCAAGAATTATCATTTCTCTGCTAAATTCAAGAGCTATTCATTGTGTTCTTGAAAGTCTCCTTTTTTTCTAAGCTAACTGCTAAAGTGTCTCAGGACGGACTTTTTTTTCTATCACTTCTATCAATTCTTAGCATTATCTAAGTGCAGGACAGTAATCCTGAAATGATTCAGTATATAAAATTAGCTAACTTGTATGTATCAGAGAGAATGTTGATTCAAAGACAATATAAATATGATCTGAGCTGAATATTTCTCAAACCAATGAGCAGAGCTAGAAATTAAGTTGGCCAATCCTTATCATATGGATTTAACTTTGGTGAATAAATGTGAAATGCTAATTAAAACAGTACTTATGGAAGGACCTATCACAGATATAGAAAAGCATACATGACTAGCGTACCAATTCTGGGTCTTTAGACAGCATTAAGAATGTCCAAAATTGAAGATCTGACCGTGGTTTCAAGCTTCTGGGTTGACTGTGCATCCAGGCACATCCCACCTACATATCATGGTATGACATATGTCTGCCTTCTTTTGAGGCTTGAACTTTCACAAAGAGGAATCCAACACTGCATGGACTTTGTGAACTTTAACGAAGTCCCTGATAATCCGCATGTATTTGCAGGTCCATTTAGATGTTGCTTTTGTTTTCACTTTGTTCTGGTATAAAGCTGTTGTGGTCAGTTGATCTTGGCTGATGACAGCGCCCACAAAAACTGGTCTATCACTCCCCCTCCTCAGCTGAGTGGAGAGAAAATACAACAAAAGGATCACGGGTCAAGATAAGGACAGGGATTACCATCACAGGCAAAATAGGTTTGACTAAGGGAAATTAATTTAATTTATTATCAATCAAATCAGACTAGGATAATGAGAAATAAACTCAAATCTTTAATCACCTTCCCCCACCCCTTCCCTCTTCCTAGGCTCAACTTCACTCACAATTGCCCTACCTCCTGCTGTCCAGCGGTGCAGTGGGACAGGGAATGGGGGTTGCAATCAGTGCATCACACGTTGTCTCTGTGACTCCTTCCTCCTCACACTCTTCCCCTGCTCCCGCGTGGGGTCCCTACCACAGGAGATAGTCCTCCACAAACTTCTCCTACATGGGTCCTTCCCATGGGCTACAGTCCTTCAGGAACAGACTGCTCCAGTTCAGGCTTCCCAAGGGGTCACAGCCTCCTTTGGGCATTCATCTACTCTGGTGTGGGGTCCTCCATGAGCTGCTTCACCATTAACCTCCATGGACTGCAGGAAGACAGGCTGCATCACCATGGTCTTCACCACAGGCTTGCAGGGGAGTCTCTGTTCTGGTGCCTGGAGCACCTCCTCTCCCTCCTTCACTGGCTTTGGTGGCTGCAGTTATTTCTCTCACATATTCTCACTCCTCTCTTCTAGCTGCAGTCATGCAGGATTTTTCCCCCTCTTAACTATGCTATCACAGAGGTGCTACCACCATCACTGATGGTCTTGGTCTTGGCCTTGGCCTGTGATGGGTCAGTCTTGGAGCTGGCTGGCATAGACTCTATCAGACATAGAGGAAGCTCCCAGCAGCTTCTCACATAAGCCACCACCGTAGCCTCCCTGTTACCAAAACCTTGTCATGCAAACCCAAAACAGCTGCCTGTATTTCTGTAAGAGTATAATTTATGAATTCTTTAAAATGTTTTGGTTTGTCACTATACTGATAATATTTTTTACATGCAGCAGTTGACAGGGGGTCTTCTGTATCTTTATTTATAACCACCATCATTTTACTTTTGCTCTTAGAACCTATTGTGTATAGGTGGAGCTTGGGTTCACAGACATACTGGATCAGGGAGATCTTTTCCAAAATATTGTGGATCTAATACAGCTAAGTCCAAGTTTATACATTCAGACATATGGAAGATGAAGATTGGAGAGAGAACCAGAGGATAGATATATATATTGTAAAGCTATGAAAATATAGTGGATATCTGGTTGCATATGAGTTTGTAGGTGGTATGATGGAAGAAAGGGTTGCTTATGATTCAGGAAAAAATACTGGGAAGGGTGATTAAAAGTAGTCATGAGTGCCCAGTGTACAGTTCCAGTGAAGTTAATTGGAAGCTAATCTTTAATTCCACACTTGAGAAAATGACAGAAATTGGAGAGGGAAAATTGGAATACAAAAATACTATAGGTTCTGAGAAGATATATCACTGTGAGACATTTAAAGAATCTGGTTTATTCACTTCAAAAATCTTGATCACAGACCCTATTACTGGGGGGAAAATAGTAGATACTAATAGGTAATTTAACAGAGAAAGGCATAACAAGAACAAAATGGCTCAAAGCAAAAGACAAGCAATATTCCAATTAAAAATAAAGCACAAATGTTTCTTAAAGAAAGTCATAAATCATTAGACCCAAAACTTAAGAAGAATGATGGGTTTTTGTCTCTGCATGTCTTCAAATACATACCTCATACTTGAGCAAGAAAAGTTTTTTAGCAAAACACAAACCTGTTGGGTTTGATACAGAGGAAGCTGAAAGAAATCTGATGACCTGTGATCTACAAGAGGTCAGACTAGACTATCTAATATTCCCTTCTGGCCTCACACACTATGAATCTATGAATAAATCTAAGAAAATGATGACTTGACTCACCCACTCCCTCACAGAAATTCATTTTCTCCTTGTCTCTAAGAAAGGCTGGTTCTCCAGTGCTTTGAGGGTAAATTTCTGTACTGACCAAAGCTGACTGGGAAGTTATGGATGTGTTGATGTTTAGTACGAGTTAGCCTGTCACCTTGCATTGATTTCACACTAGCTAGTTGTGCCAAATATCTATGCCAATAGCTGGAATGGTTTTAGCAAATTTTAGTTGTAGCACTAATTATTATAGCCATCTCCCCTTCATACATGATGACTGGGATTGCATATCTTCCTTTTGCCTCAGTTCTGTAGGCCGCTCTTTGATATCTATCCTTTGGATGTTGGTAGCACAGCAGATGTGTGGAAGCTGTTTAATTCTGACCTTATCGAAAGATACTGTGTTGATTTCATGTCTGAAGAGAAACACAGATGATAGTCAGATGGATGAAATCCATCCAAGCCAAACACTTAATATCTCTGAGGATTCTGAGATAGGAAAAATTGTAGACATTTATAAGTAGAAAATTGGGCAAGATAAAATAAAACAGAAATCTAACTTACTCCAGACCGATGACATCCTAACATAAGTGTTTATGGCAGAAAAGTAGAACTTTCTGAGCAAAAGATTTCTAGGGAATGTGATTACAAAGATAAAAATATCGACGTTTTAAACAGAGAACTCTATCAAGTCAAAAAGTGAAAGAAACTGGGTGAGAAAACACCACTACTGAGATAAATAGACTGCTTTGTACTTTTACCAGGAGGCCATCTTTTCATTTCCAACAGGAATTTGGTTGGTGTCCTCAGTGGAAATGCTGAAAGACAGTAGAACCTAAAATCTGCTATTTTCTCTCAAGATTAATCATTTCCTGGGACATGAGAGGCAGGCAACAGATTTGGAGAGTTACTGTTTATATACTGATCTGGCTTTGGTGTATGGGGTTTTTTTGTCAGGTTTCTGTGTAAATTTTACAGCAGTGTATTGCAGTTTGTTTAGCGAAGAAGTAATAAAGTGAAAACCATATCATTGGAAAAAAACTTTCATGTGCCATGATTTTGAATTTGTGTGTAAGATTTTAACATCTCTATATATTCTGCCATAATGATTTTACTCTTTCTTATGATCAATTCCAATTCCGCAGAGTGGTTTTCTATACCCCAAAATATGTTCCTTTGCTATTAGAGAAGATTAGTTAGGAAAATAGGGAGATATTAATCCAGTAAAGGTCACATCATCTTGATTATAGACAGCTCGTAAAGAATTCTTGTCTCTTGCAAAAAGGGGTAGTACAAACCTGAAAATTTTTCATCTCGTTTTATTAAAAAAGAGGAATATTTCCATTTCTTTGCTATTAATATCTAGAAATCTTCACAGCTGACATGCTAACTAAATGGAATTAATTTGACAATGCCCATCCTTGAGCCTCCAAACCCAGGATTTTGCAAAGTAAAACAATTGCTTCTCTTGTCCTCCACCTTTAATTTCTTGAAATGTGTTTTCTGAGTGTTTCTCTACAGGCAACCTGAAATTTCATTTCCCTGCAAATTTCTGCATCCTATATTTAGGTAATTGTATTGTATTGTATCATTTATCAGGAGCCAAATGTCTGTTCACACTCTGCAAATGTAGACAAAGACATGTGTCTTGCCCTGAGGATCTTGTAGGCTAATTCAAACAGTCTTATACAGATCCAACATGAATGGTACACATTTAAAAAAAATAACCAGGCTTGATATTGTGATTCATCTCAACCAACACTTATAAGGTTAGTATTGCCGATTTCAAGTATACTACTTATATGACTAAATTGTAAAGTACAAAAGTGCTTGCAAATTAAGTTCTTAAAGTAATGATTTTAAAGTGTGACATGAAATAACTGTATTATATTTGATAAATGAATGATTCCAGACACTTGGAAAAAATATGCTACAAAGAAGGAAACTGAAATATTCACCTCATAAAGGTAATGTTGCTATAATATGAAAAAGAATTTTGGATTTTTTTATGAAACAAAAATGTCTCCCTCCCAGCTGCTTTTCATATATGGAAACAATTGATTAATTCAAATATTTCAAATTGTCATCATTAAAATGTAGTTAAGACACTTCTAGTGGAAAATTAAGAATTAAATTTCTTCGGGGTTTATTTTGAGTGCAGAAGCTGGAAGCTGACAGGTAGCCCTTTTGTCTTACAATTTCACTGAAGTGCAGGGGTGAGAAGACTTCAGGAATTTGTCTCTTTCACACAATGATATAGGGTAATATCCCTTAGAGGTGAGATGAAGAGGCACAGAAGAGTAGGGAAGGAGGTGGTTGAATGTGGGTGGGAAAGGAGCCATCCTCGCACATCAGGCGGTATGCTGCTTTGAGCAAGCCTTTTGCATCGGTTCACAGGGTACCCAGGCATAGCAGCAACATCCCCTTGTTTCAGTAACTGCTCTGTATATAAGGAGAAAGGTGAATAGGGTTAGTGGCCCTTGGTCTGTGCAACAAAGCACAACCCATGAGTTGGAGAGAGTAGCATAATATTTTTGAGCTGCCACTGCTTCCTAACCCACCTCTTACTAGTTTTCCATCATCTAATGTTCTTTCTACTACACTGAAATCCTACTTACACTGCAATCCAGCAACGCACCAAGATCCAAAATCTAGTACTGAATGAGCTGTCTCCAATACTGAAAAGAGTATAGCAGCAGCAGTGCAGCAGGCAGGTTAGGCTAAATGGCATTGATAACAGGAGGGACTAAGCACCTTGTTGTGGTGCTGTGGTGCCTTTCATGCATACTGTGGTGCAGCAGCACCTTTTTACTTCCCCAGCTATTCAGGCCGTGTTATACTGTGCTTTGCATGCTATCAGAGAGATCCAATCCCCCTTTCTAGAAAAATGGGTGAGTCCAGACTTCACCACCTTGGACCACAGTGATAGAACATCTGAAGCAGGAGCAACTCATGGGAAGAAGACTTGGACCCATAATCACCTTGGCTTCAGTGTCCTTCGATGCCCTGTCTAGATGCCCTTCGATTCTGTCTCTAGGGTGTTTGCAACAATATCTTTGCTTATTCTGAAAAGGTCCCACTACATTATTTTGGCTGAGCTTGAATCCTGAAGAGAACTGATGCAGTCCCTTTCGGCTCTTGAACAAACTCAGTGCATCTTTGGGATTTCTCCTGAGATATTTTTTTACAATGTTTGCTCTGGAACTGGCTTTCGTGTACTTTAACTTAACTGTTCTCCCCTGATAACAGATCACAAGCCCTTGCTGACTTTTGTAAAGAACTCATGTATGATACACATTTGTTCCCAGCATCCCCAACAACGAAAACCTACAGTGGTGGTGGCAAAGCTAAATACAGCATGGAAGAACTACCTGTATATACCTCAATATATTTCCTGTTGAAAAACATGTTTATTAGAGGCAAATTTCAGACATTTTTTTCCAGTATAAGCTCTCAGACTAATAGAAGTATACTTTCTAAAAATAAGCATACTCAAGTACAGTTCAATGGATGGTTAGCCTAGGCCATAGCTTGATGCTGTAATGGTTTAAAGAGGTAAATATCTGTTGACTGTCTGAGGATGACTCAACTCTTTTTTATTTCTTTACTTTAAAATCATCCGCTGCCAACTGTGACACACATATCTTTCCTCTTAATTTGTGGGGTCTGCTGTACCTTCATTTCCCAGATTTTGCCCTGAAAACTTCCTACCAGAGTATTTCTACCTAACAGGTTTCCACTAGAGCTAACCTGCGAGCCAGTCCACAAAACAAGGCTGCTGCTGCCCAGCCTCATGCTGCTGGTTCACAGGATCTCTGTTATAACCCAGGCTGTGGCTGGAAAAGCAAAGTACTGACATTGTTGCTGGAACTGGCATCATGATTAAAAAATGCCTCTGGGAGTACTGCTACTTTGTGGTTTTACTGTGCCTTATCCAGTGCAGAAGAGAAAGGGCAAGTTTTGGAGTGGTAAAGTGAATGAAATGAATCATTTCTGTCTTGCAAGCCGTACAAAATATCGGTCCAGCATTGCAGTGGAGGTCACAGAAAAACAATACCTGTCTGATACGCCAAGAGAATCTCTCTAAGTGCTTTCACGTCCTGTATAGCTTTCATCAAACATGTTCTTTGCTCTGATTCAAGGCTGCAGTCGGGCACATCTTCAAACAAACAAATTGATAAGCTCTTCCTCATGAAGACAGACTGACTTTGAGTGTGACTTCAAGTGGCTACACAGAAGCAATTTTAAATGATGCATATTCATCTGAATAAAAAGTAAATAAAAATAGGACATCATGAGAAACTAGTGGATAGTCTAAGCACTAGATCTAGAGCAGTAAGCCTAAAGCACTAAGTCAAAATAAAATTGGAAACTAAAGGTACAATGCTGAAATTAAATAAAGAGGAAAAAAAAAAGCAAACAAACAAAAAACCCCAAAACAAAACAAAAAAAACCACCAAAAACAACCCCAAAACTCAGAATAAAACACTGATGTCAGAAATTGAAATTGAAACATTGAAATGAGATGAGAAAAGTAAAACAAAAAGCCAAAATCTCTCTGGACTCATAAAGCCGTAACAAAACAAAGAAGTGAAAATGTGTCTATTTTCAATAATATCAAAAAATTTTTAGCCAAGTATTTGCCAAGTTTATCTTTTTTCTGCAGGTTTTTGCAAACACAAATTGCAAGGGCTACTTTAATGGTAGCTAGGAAACAGACTGCAGAACAAGACACGAGAAAGCAAAAAGTCAAAGATGGGATGAAGGAACAAGAGTGAAATCTTTGAAAGCAAACTGAAAGAAACGCAGACATTTCGAGGTATGAGATAACACAGTACCAAGCAGATATCATTCGGTTTGTATTTAAAGAGCTGTTGCAGAGACCAGAATCAGCATGGAAAAGCCTTACATCTAGACTAAAAGGCCTTACTTGTGTTATTTGGACATGATGACCTGGACACAACGTAGATATGTGATGTAGTGCACTGCTTGACCGTGATGCCCGAGTCAAGATTAGCTGAGAAAAGATTTTTCTGTGTGACTAGTAATATACACAGGTGGTTATAAAGCCTGAAATACAGCAAACTAGGTCATAGGCAAGAAAGAATGGAGAAGCTTCCAGTATTCAAAGATTTTAGCAATAGTCATGATAAAGAAAGTAAAAGTATTAGAAATGTTATACATACAACCATGGCTTTGCTGTAGCATATTATGTCGTCTGCAATCCATCACTTTAATACAGACATTTGCTTTTCAGTCTGGAAACGGAGAACCACTAGTATTTGTTATATGCATTCAACATCCTGAAAAAACAATCTCTTTTGTGTCTGATACAGCACTCATGCTCTTCACTATTAAAGTATATGTGCATGGGTGAAAAGAGAAGAGAGGAGTTAAATATGACACTGGTTTCCTAGAAGGTGTGGTAGCTTTGTCTTTGCTTATAGGGAGGTAGATAGATTTTACTGTACCTTTTTCATACAGATTAGCAAACACAGTTTGTGAGAATACTTATTACCATGTAAATTAATTCTATATCAAGTCTGTTAGAGTTATATTCTGAATTATGTCACAGTTTTGATCTGTTTATATATATTAAAATCTAAGTAGTGAAGTGAACATTTAATGAACTCTTTAAAATATTTTCAGAGTCCTAGCCTTCATGTGTCATAGCTTTAAATATTATAATATAGATGCAAAACTTTTAACTTTAAAATGTACTTAAGCAAATCCCACCAGATAGGGAAATGAGTACACAGAGATATGGAATATAAGCACAGGAATGTGGCAGCAAATGGTCATAAAAATGTTGTAAACGCCACATCTAAAAACCTTACACAGCAATCTGCTGGTTTCAGACCCAGGAAAAAGCTTGCTTCATATCTCTAACACAAGGCAATGTGTTATTTCTGTTCTATTCAAAAATGGCTGACTCTAATCATAAGCAAGCTGTTAATGATTTTTTGTCTTCTTCCCTCTCCTTCCTTTTGTTCATTATTTCCTGCAAACTCGAAAAAATATGCTTCATGGTAGGTCTTCCCCAGTATTAAAAACCATCCATATAATTTTCCAAATACAGTGCGTCCTGGCACATTTTCTTGTAACAAAACCACTTGTATAAAAAACAGGGCTGACCAGAGAAAGGATTCAGTGAAACAGGAAAGGAGAAGTTGAATGCTCGTGATGTTTGCTGAAGATGCTGTTACCCATCACAGGCATAAGCTGTCAGACTTCACAATTTCTGACTCCAGTGCTTAGGTGACTAGAGGAACACAGGACACAAGGCAGGCAGGGACGTCGTCACTGCTGGGTGTGGGAAAATCTGCTGTGCTACAGGCAACTGGAAATGTACAGGGGCTCTGCCCGGGGCAACCCAGCCTTCGCCTTTGCCTCAGTCTCTCCTTCTACATTTCCTCCTACTTGTTCATTTTCTAGTTATGACTATACACATGCTGTAGAATCTTTAAGGCAGTTAAGACATGTTTAATTCTTCAACTGTTTTGTTTTCTTTTTAATCTTTTAATTTCCTTTATGTGTCTCTTCATCTCTCCGTTCCTTCTGCACTATAACACTGCTGAACTTTGATAAAACAATGTTGGATCTAAGTCTAGACAATAATATTCAGATTATGAACACCCAGTCAAAATTTTTGCTAGGAATTGATAGGTTGGTTAACCCAAAAATTGAGATAATCTTTAGTACCTCTAAAAGCAGATATTTGAACTCTGTTTCTACCCAATCTACTGCATAATGGAATGGGCTGAACTGGTACATTTTTCTTTCTGCACCTATTCACATTGCAATTGTTCTCTCAGAAAGTGATTTGTTTTGTGCTACTTTCCATTCACATCACGACCCAATCAAACCATGGACTATAGGAAAGATCAAAGTAGTACAGCATACTCGCCTACAGTAATTCACAGAATATATGAGGCATTAAAATTTTCATTCCTCATTCTCGTAAGAAAGACTATAAAGGTAACAGAAAATGATGCAGAATATGAATCTGTTCTTGAGACAATGATTGTATCAAGAATGGGAAACAGTATAAACCAACAGACCCTTTCTTGTTTCTATCTTTATCACACAGAATGCAGCCCTTGCTTGTGTTGTTCACACTTTTATTTCCTTTTCATATTTTCCTGGTATTATTTTCTTAAACAGAAATCACAATTGAAGAAATAATCTAACACACCTTTATAGAGAGTGATAATTTTGCCTCTTGAAATGTCTGATTTTAGTTAGAAAAATTCTGCTCAGTACATAATAGAAAAGAGATGGACAGAAAGAATAAAAGTTGTAATGAACATAGTTTAACACACATTCCTGATCTCAACTGCATCTACACACCAGATCTGTTGGGGATCCAGGCAAGGACAGGCGATGTAACACCAATCCGGTGGCAAGCCGCCCCAGAGCACAGGGGGCACACAGAGCCGGCCACACTTCCAGCACTTGATGTCCTGGCTGGTATTGTAGGTCTAGCAGTCTTCAACATCCACTACACAGAGTATGCACTGCTCTCTCCTCTGGTGCCCAGGCACTGAGCCCCTGTAGTCCCCCCAGCCCTGCCTTTTAAAGTCCTTAACCTTGTAAGTAATCGACCTTATTAGTACAAAACAATTATCACCTGGGAGTGCAATGATCAGTGGGGCTTCCCTATCAACCAACAATCAGTTAGCACTCTGTTCAACCTCTACACAGATCTTAAAATGCAAAAGGAGTCTGGAATTGGAAATAAATTAAAATAGTCAATGAAAATTAAAGTCTGTTAACACTTCACAAAGATATGTTCTGCATGATCTAAATGGCATGTTGGAAGACACAAATATGAAGGCAAACCAAAGAAAGTCTTACAAAATTGTTTCATGATAGATTTTTTAACTATATAATTGCTTTTCTTGCTCTCTCTTTTTTTTTTTTTTAAAAAAAATAAGAATGTGAAAAGCAGGTGTGATATTCCAGGGATTTGTTCCAAGGCCCATTTGAGTTCCTGGAAGCTTTTCACTCATTGCAGGTGATTCTGGCTTAGAGAGGAATTATACGGAACTGTGTCAACAGAAGAGCAGACCACTGGATGGTGAGCTGACTATGACATTTCAGCGCCATACCACTAACACTTGAAGTGCAACACATCGCATTAGCACTGTGCTTTAGCGATTGCTCTTGTAAAGCATGAACAATTTGGCTCTCATTATACCAAACCTATTTAACACATGCTTACCTTTGTCTGCAAGCTCCCATTCAGTCACAACTGATGTTTTAAAATCATTCACATACCTGTTCATATCAACCTCCACTATGACACTTGGTCACTATTGTCGTGGTCTATATGTCCCTGAGAGTGCTCAGGCATGTCACACTTTTAACACCCTAATGACTCATTTTATTTAGCCACTAAAATTCATCATCATTGATATCAACTCTGACTTTAGAAGCTGTACTTCAAGATAAAATTCCTTTGCTCTGGAGTTTCATAACTGTTAGTACATATTGAGTTCAGGTACATGGGTATTTGGGGCACTTAAAGTGCACTAAATATGATTCTTATTACATATTTCATAACTGTTACCTGGTCACAATCAAGTAAGTCCTTATGCCACTATTTAATTTAATGCACTCTGTACAGCCCCATGTTTATTTGACCATCACTATTACTATTCCCATCTTTCTTGTGTTACACAATATTTGATAATTTAAAGTACATCATTAATATAAAGCAAAGTTCATGGCATACATTCATCTTTGTAGAACAACAGACTTGCTTACTGCAAACAGATCTGCAATCAGATGTCCTACAAGGATATAATAAGCCCTATTATGTATGCTAAATCTTAAAAGCTATTTTATCAGAAGTAGAATAGACAAATCTTTTTTTAATAATCAGAGAAAGACAGTTAGATCCACCATACTTAAATCATAGAATCACAGAATCATAGGATGGTTTGGATTGGAAGGGACATTAAAGACCATCTAGTTCCAACCCCTCTGACATGGGCAGGGACATTTTCCACTATACCAGGTTGCTCAAAGCCCCATCCAACCTGGCCTTGAACATTGCCAGGGAGGGGGCAGCCACAAGTTCCCTGGGCAGCCTGTGCCAGTGTCTCACCACCCTCACAGGAAAGAATTTTGTGTTAACATAAAATCCATCTACCTTCTTTTAGTTTGAAACCTTTTTCCCTTATCACTACATGCCCTTGCAAAATGTCCCTCTCCAGCTTTCCTGTAGGCTCCCTGCAGGTACTGAAAAGCTGCTATGAGGTCTCCCTGGAGCCTTCTCTTCTCCATGCTGAATGACCCCAACTATCTCATAGCCTCTCTTCACAGGAGAGCTGCTCCAGTCCCCCTGATCATCTTTGTGACCCTCCTCTGGACTCGCCCCAACAGCTCCATGTCCTTCTTATGCTGGGGACTTCAGAAATGGACACAGTACTGCAGGTGGGATCTCATGAGAGCAGAGTAGAGGGGGAGAATCACCTCCCTCGATCTGCTGACCACACTTCTTTTGACGCAGCCCAGGATACTGTTGGCTTTTTGAGCTACAGGCACACACTGACAGCTCATATTGAGCTTCTCATCAACCGACACCCTCCCAAGTCCTTCTCCTCAGGGCTTCTCTCAATCCATTCTCTGCTCAGCCTGTATTATTTTGCTTGGGATTGTCCCGACCCATTTGCAGGACCTTGCACATGAACTTCATGCTGTTTGCACGGGCCCACCTCTCAAGCCTGCCAAGGTCCCTCTGGGTGGCATCCCTTCCCTCCAGCAAGTTGACCACACCACACAGCTTTCTAAGGGTGCACCTGATCCCACCATCCATGTCACCATCAAAGATGCTAAAGAGAACTTGTACCAATACTGATCCCTGAGGAACACCACTCGTCACTGATCTCTGACTGGCCTGTGGTTCTGCTTTCTTTCCTTTTCCTAAAATGGGGGTTATGTTTCCCATTTTCGAGTCCCTGGGAACTTCATCAGACCACCATGACTTCTCAAATATGATGGATAGTGGCTTAGCAACTTCATCTGCCAGTTTCCTCTGGACCTGCGGATGTATCCCATCAGGTCCCAGGGATTTGAGGACCTTCAGGTTCCTTAGATGGTCTAAAACCTCACCCACCCCTACCATGGGTGGTTCTTCTTTCTCTTAGTCCCCACCTTTGCTTTCTTTGACTTGGCAGTGTAATCTGAGCACTTGCTGGAGAAGACTGAGGCAAAAAATTCATTAAGTACCTTAACCTTCTCCATATCCTGGCCGACCAGATCTCCCATTTCCTTTCTGGAGGGGACCCACAAATTTACCTAGTATTCCTTTTATCACTGATATACCTATAAAAGCACTTTTTATTGCCCTTGATGTCCTTGGCCAGATTTAATTCTCTCAGGGCTTTAGCTTTCCTAACCTGATCCCTGGCTGCTCAGACAAGTTTCTCTCTATTCCTCCCAGGCTACCTGTCCTTGCTTCCACTCTCTATAGGATTCCCTTTTGTGCTTGAGGTTGTCCAGGATCTCCTTGTTCATCCATATAGGCCTCCTGCCATTTTAGTCAGGCCTCCTGGCATTTTTGCCTGACTTCCTCTTCATTGGGATGCAGCGCTCCTGAGCTTGGAGGAGGTGATCTTTGAATACGAACCAGCTTTAGCTCCAGGGCTTTTTCCCATGTTACTTTACCAAGGAGGTGCCTGAAAAGGCCATAGCCCACTCTCCTGAAGTACAAGGTACTAATAAATGTCTCATATGATTAGGTAGTATGCCACCCTGAGATGGGTCTTTCCACTAACTGTGAAAGCACCATTTGCACACCTTAAGAGTCTAGATATCCACCAAGAGCATAAAAAATTAACAGGAAATATTAACATTGTCTGCACACTTTGACAGTGTTTTCTTTCTGGATATTGATCCTACTGAAAGTGTGTTGGTAGAGATATTACCCTATCTGTCTGCATGGGCTTTTATCTTCTAATCATTTTTTAAAGATGTACTGAGAAATCTTGATGATGCTGTTGCAGATATTTTCCACCTACTTTGGATCTGATCTTAAGGTTTAGGACATTTGCTTCCCTTATGAACGCTTAAGCACATGTAAAGAGGACTCCGTGATCACCAGCTGAACTTACATGTAGTACAGACATCTAATTTGCTTTGACTTATCATGAGGATTCAGGCAGAGTTGAGGTTTCTGTCAACCTTGTCTGAGCTGCAACAGAGATTTAGGAGAGAGATAATGTCCACCTCTTCAGAACAGGAACTGGGTGAGTAAAGCTGATGGTATAGCAAGAGTAAAATGCAGAGGACTTCAACTAGTAAATAAGTACCTTATGGAGATAGGTGACAAGTGAGTTAACTGTTCCTGGGAAGGAAACAGATTTAACTGGGCAGAAATTTAAGCAAGAAGTAACTCATTCCAGTTACAATAGATATTTCATGTTAGATAGGGACTAATTAGTAAAAGATACTTGCTAGTATCAAACAATTAATAGATAATATGTATCTTATTACACACTTGTTAAACATCTACAGAGCAGTTTTAAATAATGTATTGGCATTTCATTCACATAAAGCTGTCTTACTAAACCTAAATTAAATTCTTATTTGAGAGACTTAATTTAAAGTGTGACTGTTTTCTCTAATGAACTACCAATTTGTTTCCCCACATTGCACGTTCTAATTTGTGCTTATGATGATGTTTAAAAACATATGGATACCAAATGTGATTATGTCTTATGACTATCATCTTTGAGGCACGTTAAAGGTCCCTTTTGAGCCTTTGCAGTTTTCTCTCTAGAGATGTTAGTTTACACCACATGACCTAAACCCCCAATATTTTGTCAGAAGGATTTATTGTGATGACCACAGTGGATAGCTCTAGTTAATCTGTCTGAATACTCGCTACTCTTCAGATAAGATCAATCCCTATTCTCATAATTTACAAATTGTTCCCAGATATCAGACATCATCAGCCTTGTTATTTTCATATTGCAGTAAACACAAAAGGAGAAGGAGACATAAAAGGTAAAAGGCTTTTTGCGACATAAAAGAGAATGCAAGGTTGATGTATCCTTTGCTCATGGTATTTTTTGGCAAAAGATACAATAATGCAAGTATCTTTCTGATTGATTAAAGTATTGAAGCGTATTCTTTGCTTCATAAATAATGCTCTATTACTTTTCTTCAAAGACAAGTAAACCTTGACAGACTGACCTTTTTCAGGGCAGAGAGTTGTTTCAGTGCCATAAATTATACTGTAAAACGAGTGGAAATGCTACTGAGAAGTGTGTGACAAAATAAGATTAAAGATTACTACACACAAAAGATTGTTGTTTTATTAATGGAGTCCTGTCAGTAGGATGAAAAATTCTCAGCTTTTTACTGGATGCTGAGATCATGTCAAACAGAAAATTATGAATGCGTTTTCTAAAAGGCAACAAAATGTGTCAAAATAACAATATACTGATTAGTTGCCCTCCTACTTTTATGTATTCACTTAAAACAATTTCAGTGCTTTTCAAATAAAGTTTAAGTGCTACAGTTCAGCTTGTAATTCTAAAGGATTATACAGCCTGTTGGGCTCTGATGTTACAGTCAGGTGTATGAACATTACAGGAAGACACTTTCCCGGAAGAGAACCCTAAACATCTCCTTTGTCAGGATATATTATACCAAAAGAAAAAGCATATAGAATTTTTGTGTCATTTAATGTAACCAATAAGCACTCAATCTGAGAAAGACAGAAAGAATTTGAGAAAGCAAGAAGGAGATATGCATGGAAAAATTATGCTAACTGAAATAAGTAGCATTAGGCCTTTCTTAAATACTGTTTGATAACTTGACAAATGCCTTTGTCATTCTAACATGTAAAACCTTGTTAAAATTAAAAGAAGCAGCATATAAGCTAATTTTAAATGAAATAATTTGATGTGTTTATTTACAGGAACTCTGTGGATTTGGGTTTTTTATGGTTTTTTTTCTCCCTCTCAATCAATTTACCTGAAGGTTCTAATCAGTGGCCTTTGGATCAGTGACATTTATTGAAATGATAAATAATGTTGGGAAGTAAAGGAAAATGGAATACAGCATGGAGTCTTAGTGAACAGTATAAAAATCAGAGATTTTCTTGATGTCTGAATCAGTGCAGTTCACTCAAATAATAATTAAAAAATTGTAATAGTGCCATGGAACAAACCCATGTTACACAAAGTCATTATAAATCACTACCCAGTACAGACCATTATTAAGATGATTGGATAAGATGTCCATATATTGGCTTTCATTATCGTTAGCAACAAAGGCCTGGATCAGCATTACCCCTATTACTGTAAGCCCTACAACAATGACAGGATGTGTCAGAAGCTGTAAACACATTTCAAAAGACATGACAGTTCTTGAATACAAAAGCCAAAGGCTAAAATAATGATTAGAATGGATGGGTTTGCTCACAACTCACCAGCTAATGCAAATGCTACTTTGTACCTGGGGTCAGCCTTGGGCATTACACTGCCCTGGGCAAATGGCAGGAGATAGCCCCTATCCTCTAAGTCCACTGGTCTTTCTCCTCACATTTCTTTTCCTCTTTTTACCTTCAGATTTCTTATTTAGTTGAACCTACTGAGATCAAGTGTCTTCTAAGAAATATGTATATAAAGCATGCTACTGTACACAACCTTTCTGTTGAATCTTCCTTCTTTTTATATTTCCTATAGGTCTTTCCTTTTCTGTTAGCAGCATATCTGATCATACATTTTCCACTCTGCTTCTCAATATTTCCCTTCAGATTTATTCTCATGAAGAACAAAATGCATCCATCTTTCTAAATTTCACCAGCTACCTCCACTTTCTCACTCTTTCTCTGTTCCATGATCTCCAAACAAAAATCCCCATAGTCCTGGCTCTCCTATTGTTGACTGTCCTTCCATATTCTCCTTTGTAGATCTGCATGTGAACACAGACCTGGTGTTTTCCAGCTCTGCCATCTTCATAGCACATAGTCTTAATTTTCTAAGCAACATGCAAACACAGCTACTGTTCCCTTCACCCCATTGCTCACCATATCTGTTCATTCTTTCTAGGAAACTCCTAAATAAATTAATAAAGAATTGCATCTGAGTTTGAGAACTCTACAGATGACTTTTTATATTAAAAGATCTCATTCTTTATTGTAAGATTTTACTGGTACATATCTGCAGATTTCCACACAGCTCTGATGATTGGGTACCTCTTGAATACTAATTTATCATACACCCATACTTGACAGGATACTTCTTTTATATGCATGAATCCCAAGTACATTGCTGTGGGAAAATTGGACAGTATTGTCCCAAATTGGTGTGCTTATCTTGTATCAGCTTTGGGATATGAAAGCAGGCTAACTTAGTGTGCTTATCTCTTCCTGACAATGAGCAGGCACAAAGGGCAAACAACTTGCTTATCTAAGCCAAGACCCAGTCCAGATGTTGGAAGTTCTTGCAACCTGGCAGTTTCAAAGTTTTCACAACCCCGGTAATTCATGCTACCATTGGGATAGGGCGGAGGTCCTGTAGCAGGAGGCAAAGATTGACAGTCAAAGCTGTGTCAACGTGACTGAGAAGGAGTCCACATCCGTAGCAAGCGCCGGTTCTACTTCCTTCCCCCTTCTCTTAATTAATAACACCCTTAGCCTACTAGAAGCCAATCAGCACACAAGATATGACCAAGTCCCACCACTTGAAGAAGTAAAAATTAGCCTTTAGAATTCTTTATTTTTGAGGAAGAGAATTCCAATTATTTCTAGATGGGTCGATGGGCCTGGACCTCTCTCGTCCCCAGGCAGGGATGCCTCCTCGGTAAGAAGTTGCACCTCTACTACATTGCAGATGATACCTGGGTGAATTTTTGCTATAGTTTAACTAAATTATTTAGCTAGCTTTGAGACATTTTGCGCTAACACAGTAAGTGTATTCATCAATGGCAATTCTGAACTTGTTATATCTGCCACCTTAATAAATTAACTATCTTTACAACTTTGTGAAATTGTCTCACTGGAAGTCCTTGGTGGGGCTCTGAAACAGGCAAATGTTGACTCTGATTTGTGGCTACACACATACTCCTTTATTCATAAACAGTTGACCAAGTCTGGGACTAAGACTGGATCCAGCTGTACCTTGACTCCTCTCTGAGGGGTTTACAATGCAAGGGGGTCCTTTCTGAACCTCATGACTCAGCAGGAAGGCTTTCCTCAGCCACCTTGCAGAGGCATACTTTTTTGTGCAACATCTGCCACACTGTATCTTCATTCACAAGTACCCCAGATGAGATAGTTTCCCACAGATTTCCATCCCTTTGTTCACAGAATACCTGCACTCCCACAGACTGTAGTCTTTACAGAGAAGGCTTTCCCATGTGCCAGGAGGATGATCAGAGAAATTACTACCCTTCATCCTTCATCAAGTGAACAGTGTTCATCTCACCTTCCTGAATGTCATGGCTTGAATGAACCCCAACTGGTTAGTTGGATATTTTGAATGAACAAAGACATATGAAGTCTAGATCCCAGGTCACTGAGGGCTAGGATTAATCAGAAGATTTATGAGGGTAAACGACTGAGGACAAGAGGACAATGGGGTGGAAGGAGGTCTCATGTTCTAGTACAGGGCTATAGCATGGAGACGGTGTGGTTTAGGTATAATGGACTTAGTGTAACTTTAAAGACCTCTTCAGGGAGGATGCAAGCTTGTCTTTCAGCTGGTTTTAAATTGGATAAAAAATGTGTGTTTATTTGAAATAAAATATGAATTTTGCAACGTTTGGAATAACATGTTCGAGAGTGCATTTTTCAATGTTCAACCAGCTCTGGTTTATTTTACTTGGCCATATGGTTTATTTTCCCTCTTGCCTTCTCTATTCTGCAGCCACATGGTCTGTCTGTAGGGTGGAGTCAGCTCTCTTTGTTTCAGATATTTAGAAAAAGACACAGACAACTAAGCCATATACACAGAAAGGAAACTTGAGCCTGGTGGTGCAAGAGCTTCACATTTGCTATTTCAAAGCTTCTGTCATTTCCTATCATTACACATTCCTCCAGCAGTTTTTTGGAAACCATGAGTTCTCACATTCCCTCTATGCCAATCAGTAGTGATCTGTTCATCCACATCAACTATAAGATATTTTGATACTAGATTATAACTTATAAACTCTTATAATTTTGCAGTGTTTATGTCTCAAGGAATTAGAGTGCATCTTTGATGATAAGCCTTGAAAAATTCATAGCCACAGCAATGACTCAAACTGTAGCTGGAAAAAGAACATTGCTGTAACCATGTACACAGAATGAAGTTGAATGAGAGATACAAGATGTTACTCTGATAATGTCAAACACTGGAACTTTGCTCATTCTGGTTTTGTACATAACAAACTTCAGCATCTTTCAGAATCATATATAAATGTTTTTTAATGTTTTTGAAGTCATAATCATTTAATGGCATTTTAATTCACAGACACATGCTGTCTTTCTCTAATGTTTCTCAGATTTTTACAGAGTTGACATTTTTCTCCAAACTTAATTGCAGGTATCTAATTAATGTACAGAAATCTTCTGTGTGCACTTAATGGTCACTTGTACTCTTTAAATTGATAAACAATTCACATGCTTCATTATGCTGTCCAATACATTAAAGGCATAGAAACAAACATCCTTTCATGCTGTGCCTTTGTTTAGACAATGCAGACCTACTTCAACAGAAGGAATGATATGTGCACAGGAGCCATTCTGCTCTCTACAACCGATACAAGAGAGTGCAAGTAAATTTCCATACCATCATATTCTTAGTCACATAGAGAAATCACAACTGCACTCTTTACAAAGCAAATAAACAATATTCAGCTAAATTGATCCCAGCCACAGTGGGGTGAGAGCACAAACAAATTTGTCCTACTGAATTTTAAAATAGATGTGTTAAGATAATTTCAAGTTATATAGCATTTTATGATTCCAAGAATTACATTCTGACTTGGATTTGTTTTGAAACATTATGCCAGACATCAGAGCCAAAAGATTTATAAAGGGGATGGAAATGCCGTAAAACTCAACTTCATTTTATTATTCTATCAGCTTAGCTTTACCTACAGTAACCAGGCAAAGGGTTTCTATTAGACAGTTCCTCACTTGCTAAATAAATTGGACCAAAGATGATTTTCTTGACTGAGAAAATTCTCTAATATTGGCTAAAGAATTTCAGCTCTGTCTATAAATATTAATGTACTTAGTAATGAATTACACACATGAATGGCACTTTATTACTTGAAACTAAACTATTAAAAGCCTTATTTAGATTGCACAGAAAAAAATAATGTAATTAAGGTCAACTAAGCAAGGCCAACCCTACACATACTAAGTGTCCTGAGCAAAATCTGGACTCGACCCATGTCCCTACTCATAACCAAGTGTTTTTCCAACACCAAACTCCCTCAACTATCAACCCAGTATTCCAGCTGCATATTTTCCTCCTGTAAAACATTTATTTCTGCTCACTCACATGGACCTTTCATTTCTGCTTCTGATTTACAGTTTGTGAAAGGACTGTAAGAGGGAGTGCTGAAATAAGTGTGCTGAAAAGGATTCTGGGATCCATGTGAAATCCAGAGATATCCACGCTTCATGACAGAGAACAATCCCTGAGAATCTCTGTTCAGAAGAATGGAAGAGCTGGAGGACTGATGGAGAGAAATCTTTAAGAAAACTGACAATATAAGTTCAGTGTTGACTTTATTGTGAATGGGGAAAGCATTTCCAGCGTCATTTCAGTGCCTGTGTGTAAATGTGGCTCCTTAAAATCTACCAGCACAGACAGCTGTTAAAGGTCTCTCTCAAAGTAATTAACAGAGAGGAAACATGTCTTATAAAAAAGAATTACATTGCTTTTCTCTGTTGAAGTGTGTTTCAGAGTAATAGTTACTATGTAAGCATGCCACCATCTGAATAGATTTGTGCTCCTCTGTACTTTTCTAGTTTCATCTAGGGAAAAAACACATAAAAAACATAATTGGGATTCTCTTATTTCTTGAGCTACATTGTAAAAAGTTTTCGCTCTGTTCCAAAACTAGACCTAAGGGCACTCCTGGGCTTGCAAAACCTGTATTACTAGTGATGTATGGAAAGGAAGACTCCAAACTCGCTCTCAAACATGCGGCTGAATTTGAAAGGGTAAAACAGATACTTAGAAGAAGAAAATGTGTTTTCACTGATCAGAATTTACTTGAAAGTAGTGAAGAGCTAGAGATAGTGCACGCAGATGCCCAGCTGTGTTTAAAAAAAGATGCTTAAGCATCTCAGCTAGCAGGAACCCAGTAATTTTTTTAAAATACTATTAAGTGCCTATCCACATCTTTGAGCATCAAAACACTTTTAAGTGCTGCCCCTGAGACTATCACCATGAAGCACATTCTTTCAGGCTGTCTTAATTTCCTATCCTTCGGGCCACAAAACCCCTTGGTGTGAACTGGACTTTCAAGCTATGACTGAAATGAGAGTGTTAAAAAATACGTTATCTTACATTTTAGCTCACAACCAGTACTAATGGACAAATGCTCTGTAATTACTTATTCTGATTTGTGACAAATTATGAAGATTAACTGTTATAAATCCCTAAAATAATGAATCCACTCCAGATCCATTCCAGGAAATAGTAAGTAATGCACAGGTTAAAGATTTAGTATGAGAATAATAACATCTTGCTCTTCTATACGATAACATCTAATTTCATTTTAGTAAGAACATAAGAACATTTCTCGTGTATCAAGAAATGTGTATATACCAGGTGACGATTTTTACAGAATATCACTGGAGCTTACTTGTTGTTCAGTGGAAACACTGCATTTTCATTTGTTCCTAGATTTTCACTTTTAAAGTTTCTAGAATTACTTGAAAATAAAATTAGATAGTAAAAATGTGGCCATTTAAATACAGTAACTAGTTATATTTAAGATGATGGTTTATCTGTCAATATTCAGAAACTGGAATACTCTCTGAGTCTGATATTCTTAGATCACTGGGCTAGCTTCTCTGCAGTAGATAGAGATAAACTGTAAGAGGAAAAAGAAACAGCAGTTTCTGGCAGTTACTTCTGTTGAATAGGTGACTTCATCTTTCCCTTAGTCTGTTTGTAATTCTAGGACAATTGCCAATGACACATTTTTCACAACTATTCAAAGGTATCATTCAAGACTTGTTTACACAAAAATTGCCAGAGAAAACATTCACCTGAAACACAGTTCCCCTTTCTCTGTGGTCAGTGCTACCCATCACAAGTGCTATGATTTTTTTTTTCTGTAGCAATTAATAGGAAATTGCCACCATCCATCATTTTTTATACAACTGATATTCATATCCACTAGGGAAATATATGAAAGACAAATACCCAAATTGCTTAAGGTTGATCTCAAGGTCAGTCAAAATGATCCACAGGAAACATTTACAGGCAGCTGAAATTGCTTATAATTTGTCAGTAATCTTTTGGAGCAGTCTATTGTAGATAAGTTGTGTCTTGATAATTTGGAGTGGCCAACATGAGTTTTGATTCAAAGAGACAGGTTTTGAGTAGGTTAAATGAAAGAGAACGCGTTTATGTAATCTTAAGCCTTCCAAGGCAGGGAGATCAGTGGTAGACATCTCCCAGTGGTGCTCTCTTACGGTATGTTGCTTGATGCACTAGTTTGATTTAAGACCAGATTATAGAGCCATAACCTTGTACTTCTTTTTTGTTTACTGAAAAAAAAAGCACAGTGATTTGCCAAGATGTCATTTTGTGTGTGTTTATAGAAGACCTGTCAATACAGCATATTTGAAGGAAATGTGTTTCATAACCATAGCAAATCTGTAAATTGGATGTTCAAATGTTTTTAATATACATTTTGAAAATGTCATTATTTTCCCCATATGAGATTATGACCCACCACTGTAGAAGTTTTGCATGCAAGAAATAAAACCCTAAGTAAAACAGAACCATTGTATCACCATAGCAGGAAAACACATTGAAAATTCAGGAACATAAGCTCCTTGTAGAAAAATAAATATGTAAGTTTTGTTGGGCTCCAGAGAGGAGCGATTTATGGATCAAATCACCAAGGGAGTCAAAAGAACAGTCAGAACAAGTATTAATGTAGTGGAGCAGTCATCCAGTGTTAAGATTAAGGGAAGAGAACTAGAGGGCATTTTCATTTTTTTTAATGTTAACATTTGTCAGCTATAAAGAAGGATAATATCAGATACAGTCAAAAAGATTCTATGATTTTGGACATTACACTCTCAGCGCTTGGAATTAACCTTTCAAAATTCAGTCCTTTGGGGATTTTTTTTCTCCCACATGCTTTCTTTCACCTTCAAACAAAACCACCATGCCTAAATATTAGAGGACTGGGCTCTTCCAAGCAGCAGAAGATATGTACATGGGGGCAGTTATAAATTAATAGCTTTTTTAAAAGTCATGAGAAATCTCTGAAAAGTGCCAGAATTTAAATTCTCTTGTATAAGAGATGCTGCATATGTTGATGGAAATGAATCCCTGTGCCGTTTTCCTATAGCTGCATTGCAGTCTGCATGTAAGTGAATTCAATCTGAAGAAGATGAAAAGAATGTGCTAAAGCCCCATTTTCTCAATACTTTAAGTTTTTTTCATATTTATTAAAATTTCAGATTATTTTTTCATATAATTTTCAGAGCATCACAACCTACTAGGGAAAACCTACATAGTTCATTTCTGAGAAAAAGCATCTGTTCCTCTCATTGCCCTGGTTGCTGTTCTCTGCACCACTTCTAGCTTTTACCACCTTTTCTAGGAAATGGGAAATCAAAATTATATGTTATGTCTATTGCCATCAGTACAGCATTTTTGTTTCTACTGGAAATACCTCCCGTACTTAATGTTACAAATGCATCTGTTCTATTTATTTGATTTGCTGGTTTATGTCATGCAATTTTGGCAACTGAGAAGCATCCTATGTCAAAGTAATTTATCCAGTCCTTCCCTCAGCCATTTCCACATGCTGCCTCCCATTTCTTAGTGCTTGAAGTGTATAAGTCCACAAACCTCCACTTCATATTAAGGAGTTTTAACCCATTGTTATTATTCAAATACTTGGGATCCTCTATTTCTAACACCTCTTACCTTTGCCAGCAGATTTCATCAGTCACCTTCTATTCTTTGTACCAAAGTCATTAATGAAATTTAATATAATATTGCTCCCAGCACTGACCCTGTGGGGCTCCAATTGCTAATTTCCCTCTGGCCAATGTTTTCTTTTCACCAGCAGACTCTTGTCATCCTTCCTGTAGCTAGCTCCTTAGCTGTCTTATGATCTTTCCACTCTGCCTGCTCCAATGTAACTAATGATTTTCCATATTGTACCACATCAAATACTTTACTGCATGGATACAGCTGAGATTTTTGTGTTGGAAAAATCTGCTATCTAAAAAAGGGAAAGATGCCAGTTTAGTATGACACAACATATCTTTCATAAATTTGCATTTCATTATAAACTCATATCTACATATTATCAAGGTCTTGAATTAGTCTCTTCTTCAAAATGTTACTTCCACAGCTGGAATAAAGTAAATATAAGGATGAGAAATATGTGGTGAGCCAGGTCATTTTCCTTTCACTTTTAAGTACAGAATGTGTGTTTTCTATTTTCCAATCATAAAAAGCATGATCTACACATAAGGATAAAGAATGTAATTAAAAAAAAAATTCACTTTTGAAATTAAGTTCATAAAGACTGAGTTGATCGTTGTCTTATAAGTGAAATTTCACCTCAGTGGAAGGCAGCAATTTTAATAGCTACTTATACACTCCACCAAGAAAATAAGTATTACTTAAATGATGTGTAGGCCTTTCCCCATTACTAATCGCATGATTACATTTTTTTACTATTGAAATATTAGAAATTTGGCATGAAATATAACAGATTTTCTCTAAATCTTGTTACTCAAAGAATGGAGGCATCCTTTTTTTTCTCATGTTGCTACTGATTTCTTTTTTAATTTCATTATTATTTAGATGCAAATAACACTTCATGATTATGTTTCTTCTACATTACTATTAAATACTTACTGATAAATTCCTTCAAAGTATGGTACCTTGTCTCAACCCAGTAACAACAAAATTCTCTTTCCTACTGAGAGCTACAACATAGCCTACACATCACATACGTACTACTTGTTAGGGGCTGCCAAATCTGGCAGCAAGACCAGAGAGGGTGAGCATGCGTTCCCAGCAGGTACGTGCACACATACCACACATATATATCACATACATACAGATATATATATGACTGGCCATGCAGGTCAACACCAAAAGACACACAGAGCAATCGCACGAACACAGCACCAGAGGCTTCATCCTGCATCTCTCTCTAGCTGAGCAAGATGGAGGACCACTAGTGGCAAATACGTGTGTGTTTGTGTGTGTAGGCTAGCATACACACACACACAAACACGCACACACACACACACATATATATTGCTAACAATCATGCCCTGATCTACAAATGCTCTCTCCCTCCAGGCCCGGGCTCCATGAACACATGGGCTCCCTGACTCATGGTCTGATTCTGTTTGTTTAGCACTCACACCTCCAGGCACACACACAGACACACTGAGCAGGGAGTCCCTTGCCTAGGAAAATAATTAGACCTGGAGTTTAAGGAGAAAATGAGGCAGACGGAACTGATCAAACACAGGGCATGGCCAGACAAGCATACCTACCAGGAACCTGCTCACACCCAACCAGGCCAATGCTATCCCCTTATGGCTCATTTCCCACACTTGTTTCTCTCCAAACCACCTAGATCCCTGCCTTTCCTGCCTTTAGTTCCTCTCCTAAACAACCCATAGTATGTCTTGAACAATCCCAAAGTATTTGTCCCTTGTGTTCTCTAAGGAGTCCCATACCCCTAGGCTATGCCCCTTAGTCAGTAAAGTGCTCCAGAGAGTTGCTCCCCTTGACTCACCCTAATGGGTGCCATCCCTGGCTCATGAGTTGATCACTCTCCATCATAGTCCTATTAAGCCTTATCACCTTAACAGAGGTGAATTTTCACCTGAGATTGTGAGGCAATATTCATCTTTGCCTTTGCAGGCCTAGCATTAGAAATAAAAAAGTACCATTTCAAAGGCTGTGGCAGTTTTAGGAGTAGGCAAAGGTTCCATCCTACCTCTTCACATTCATAGCATGACCATAGCTGGAAATGACTGATCCCTGAGCCTGTACAAGATCAGCCCAAACTGGAAATGTCTGAGCAAATCAGAAACCTGTCAGGATTTCCTCCATTTCAGGCATGAAGTGCCCAAATAACATATTTTGATAACCAGTGCCCTTGCTTGCTGTGTCCCTCTTCAGTAGTCTTCCTTTGACAGCCTACCCCATGTCTTCTCTTTTAGAAGATGTTATTTCCATTATGAAGATCAGCAAAAGCAGATCTGAATTACTAGCTTGAAGAAAGAAGTATTGCCCTCTGAATTGGCTATCCCTGTCGTTTTAAGCAGCCTTTTAGTACTAGTTCAGTATCTAGGACAAAGCCATGTGAGCTCAATTTACATATTAACTTGAAGAATTTCCAGCTGACTTTTGTGCCTGTACCTGTGTTAAGTTTGCACTGAGTTACATGCAGTTGGTCCCACACATTTTTGCAGAGACTGAGTCAAATTATTACTTATGGCAAGACCAGGACTGAGTAAAAGGCTGAACAATGGGTGAATAGAACTGGAGGGAGTGAGAGGAATTCAAAAGATTTTGGAAAAGCTCAGGAAATCTGAGAAGAAGAGAAAAGATATCAGCCTTTTTTTTTAACCTACTTTTACATTTTATTTCAATCCATTTTAACCAGGAATTCTATTTCTTGGCAGAACAATTGGACAAAAGTAGGTCTTGTGTAAGTCTCTAATGGTGTTATAGTGAGTTATTGCACATCTGATTCTAACTTGGATAAAACTCAGTGAACTGTTAAATAAATCAATGGTTTCTACTTCTTCGTAATAATACGGTCATGGAATAATTTATAATTACCATAAGGCTTCTGCAGTGCCTGTCAATGATCAAATGGCAATTTCTTTTGGGTAATGCAGACAGCCATCAAAATCTAGTCTGATCCACAGCAATATACAAAAGCAGCAAGAATGCCCTATCAAATCTCACCTTGTAAGGTTTTACCATCTGCATGACGTACATTTAAGGCTTAGTTTCTGAATTCAAAATAGGAAAACCAAAAAAAAACCATGGAGATTTAGCCTAACAATTTTCTGATGAGATTTCCAGAGATGAGATTTCCTAGGTGAGAGAGAGTGTACTTCTGGCATTTGCCTTTAGCAAACACCAACTTACATTGTGCATGAGCATGTCTTTCCACTATTGTCACCAACACAAAGTAGTCAAAAACATACAGAAATTCCTGGGTAATTTTGAAGCCAGAAGGTACCATCTCAGTGATAAGAGAGGATAAGGGGTATCTCCTGAAGGTATTTCAGTTTCACCTCAACTGTCATCTCTAACACGAAGGCTATGTAACTGCAGGCAAGAAGTGAGGGGGGATTCGCATGAGATACTGAGCTCAGAATTCATAATTAATATCAATATCCATAATGACTTTTACATTTATCTAAGAATGAACACCTGTAAACCAAATTAATTCAATAATTTTGATAGATCAGACACTCCTGAAAAATTCTTAAACACAATTAAGAAAGACTTCAAATTAAGCAAAGACTATACAAGACATGATATTTGAAAACTTCAGGACCATATAAAGTTTACAAAAAATTTAAATAAATTAAAAATAAAATGTAAATATTCCCATACTTATTTTTTACATTTATAAGAAGCTTTTCAATTAAATGCAACTACTATACAATTGTTCATGAACTAGAGAAAAATATTAAGTTTCCTGTTTGATATCAGCAAAATAGAAGTTGAATGTGTAGAGCATAACTACGGACTTAATGAAGTGCTGGTAGAGATAAGGAATTACTAAATTTAGTATGGATGAAAACTAAATTTAGTATGGATGAAAAGCCTAAAATAACAAATATCTGAGGGAATATTGTCAGACTGTACTGAGAAAAAGAGAATCTAAATTAATTTAATCAGCTGACGCTTATTACAGTTGAAATATTTGTTCTTATAAAATATTGTCTTCTTTCCTGGCCTTCTTGGTGTGACTTCTGGAAGTCCCAAAACCTCTTTTTTACCACTAAAATGTTAAGATCACTGAGTAAATAAACTAAACATAGGAGAATGATCCATTGCCTTTCAGACATAAATGCTGAGCTGTGCCTTGTGATCCTGAAGGACCCCATAAAAGGATTACTGAAGACATGTCATAGACTGCAAGGAGAAACTGCAGATACACAGAATTATCATGAAAAGAAAGAAAATATTCTGACTACGGTGTGAATTTGGGTATTTGTATGTATGGTAGTAAAGTCCAGATCCAAAGCTCTGACCTTTTCAAAAATGAAACTGTGGAATACAATATTCAAGAAGACGTATAGGAGATGTTCTGGGCCTGAGGACCAGGGTTGACTCTCATGGACTTTCACAGTGCTACCATCCTGGCTCTTTCTCCTCCTGTTAAACCTTGTCCTGTCATAATCATATCAGCAGCTCCGCATCTCAGTTCAAAGACCGACTTACAAGAAAATATTTTCCTAACCCAGTAAGTGAAATTATTAGGTGAGATATATTTGACTTATATCTGGACTACCTTTATACTTAAAGTTGAATTTCTAACCCATTCAGCTGGACCTGTCTTTGGTCAAGAATACTCTTTTTTTAAACTTCTGTTTCAAAATTTTGCATGGCAGCATGATAACCAGTTGCAACCATCCGTTCCTGCAACACCTAAAGGGAAATCACATTTTCTTGCTAGATTTTGTCCTTTGTATGTAACCTCAGGCAAGTATCTCCATGTCTCTATGAATTAGGATTTTGATGTAACATGAGATTAAGAATGATTTCCTATCTCTCAAGAAGCTTGCACGAATAGTCACTCAACATATAAAAAAGATGAATAGCATTAGTATCAGTTAAAATGGTTAGAATGAAACACTGACAAAAGAGAAAATTAAGATAAAACTTCTTTTCTGTACTTATCTAGTGCTGTTTTGCTGAATATGGAATATATTATTGAAATTAAAGTAAATAACATTAGAAAGTTGAGAAAAATACTGCACCATGAATTAAGTTTATAAATTTTCCAGTGATATTTTTATCTTTTCCCCTGTGACCACGAAATACTTATGATTCCTAATTAAATCATGTCACATTTCTCTGCTGCTGTCACAAAAATAAAATTATTCATAAACTTTGAGCTCACACAAGGTTAAAAAGTACAGAATTAGGTAAAGAATTTTTTGTTAGGAGGAGCAAAAATAGAAGGCATATTGTGTCAATAAAAATATCCTGGTGCTCTATTTGGCTATACAACTGACAATCCTGTTCATTTAATCTCTTCTGACACACTGTAGTCAATTACTTTGTATATATCAATTTTGACAAAACATGGTTCACCTTAACATTTTATTTCTTAAGTGCTAGCTGTACTTTGAGTTTTAATTGTGGCTGCACTAGCTAGCATATCTTCCTGTATTTGAGTTAAGGCATTAATATTTCAAATCATGAAATGACAGGACTCTGTTTCTGTCTTTTATAATTGGTAGCATTATTTCCAAACAGTGCCTTTTATATGAAGCACTGCTTCATACAAACTGACAACTTGATCACTGTGATGTTGCAATATTAACTTATATTTTGGCAGGATGACATTTCTTGTAACATCCATGCATTGTATTTATTTTTATTTTATTCTGAATCCAAGAAAAGTGCAGAGCTGTTCTCTCACTGGAGGAACAAATAAGGAATTTTATTGCAAGTATTCCTTCTAAAGATGTTATTTCTAAATAAATAACACACTAAAATTGCTCATTACCCCAAAGCATAATCATTGGGCTTAGGAAGATAATTTATAAAAGGGCTAGAATTTGCCTTTTAAAAAAATATTACAATAATTAGTGTAATAACAATATTTAAATGCAAACAAAGTAAAATTTTCTGCTAACTGTAATTATAGACAACAGTGGGTTTTTTTAGCTGAAGCTCACTACAGGTCAGGTGATCATGCAGGTCAATATGGATGCTATTTTCTTTGCTGCAGTTGGGTAGGTTTCTTATCTGGTACTTGTACCATCTTTTCCTATATTGTTAGTTCTGACAAACATATTTAGAAACCTGATTGCTCTTGATGGTAGATGCATTAAAAATGCCACAGGGTAACTGTGACTATCACAGTCTACCTTGCCAAAATCAATGCAGATCACCTCCTTGAGTCCTGTTGAGTACCCTTTGAGTATTAATAGAGGACTGTCAAGTAAGGTAAAAAAAGCTCTTTGCTAAAAATTTTAGCTTTCAAGAAAAATTATCTTTACCTTAAATGAAGAGTTTATTATAGAAGTTTCACATGTACCTTACACATACCTACATAGGATATTGATTTTATGTTGTCTTGAGGGTCTTAGTAGCAACCACAAAATTATCTTGACCAAGATAAATGTGTCTCCACAGTAATTCTGTAGGTTAATAGGCTACAATCCTGACAGCATACAACTTCTGTTAGTACCACCCAAACCAGGACAATCTTGGAAATCAGATTACTCAATAGGATGAATGAATGGGACTATATAAGAAAAAGCACTCTCTGCCCTTTCAGAATATATTTTGGGCAGTAACATTCACAATTAATCATGAAGCTCTCTTTAAGTACCGGGGTTGACTAAAAAAAATGAGCTGTTTCCCAGTTCTTAACACCAAATCCTTACCAACTGTGGCTCAGTAAATGAGAAAAATCTCCGCTTTTCTCAGATGTTTGACCATTCATGGACAGAGAACAGATTTGGATTACAAAGATGAACTCTGAGACTCTCTCAGTATCTGATATTAGATATTTTGTAAATTTTGTACAATTACACCATCATTATTTTCCCTTGTTTTTAAATGAGCAGAGAAATAATTTGCTGAGATAGTCTTTAACTGTCTGAAACTATCTGGTATTAATCTGTCTGAAACTTGGTCAGTGCTTAGTTCCTCCAAATAGTGTGTGACTTGTCTGTATGAACTGAGACAGAAAGTGAAGTTCCCCCTTGTGCTGCAGTTTCCTTCTAGCCACCTACAACTGCAAATTCCCTAAAAAGAGATGTAAACATTCTAGTCCCACCAAGTGTTATGCTCTCTAATAACAAGTGCTGACAAAAGGCTCCACTTAAACACCGCAGTGGATTACACCACTCATGTCTTCATGAACAACTGTTGGAAATGAGTCTTCAGACCCTAATAATTGTTCATTAAGCTGTCAGCTATTCCTCCTGTGTAGCTATCAATTTTGTCTCTCTGCAGAAGAATTAAGGGGGAAAAGGAGGCAATGTTAAAAGTAGTAACAACAGGAAAAAGCAAAGCTGTACTATTGCTGAGCAAATAATTCACAAGAGATTATTTACCTAACCCGCTTAACCTCAAATTCCATTTATACAATAATCAAACAAAAGGGTTTTTTTCAATCAAATAAATTTGTTACTCAAAACCAACCACACTTTTTGCTACATTGTTTTTAACTGTAGATCAAACACAGAAAGTCTTCTGCAATTATTCTCTGTTTAATAACCTCTATTTGGTCAATGTTAACTAGTCATCACTTATTAAATAGATCATGTCATTGTCTGTTTCCCTATTACACACAATCATATTTGGTGCAAATATTTGCATATAGAAATTTTGAATTTGTTTTTTAATTACATTTTTGTCAGTGCTTTCTCATTAGCAAGAAAGCTAATGGAAAATAAACGCAGAAGAGGTTCAAGCATGGCTGGAGCAAATCCCATTTAAAATGTGAAGGAAAACTTGTGCAACAAAGCTAACAGTCTACTTCTGTATTAGCCTGGCAGAATTTTTAAAAAATACAACAGCAAAACAATCAACAGCCACCTGTAATTTGATTCACAATATAGTTTTGAAACATTGCAGCAAATGCCAGTCCATATTATGTTAATAAGACTTAATGGAGAAAGTGAAAATCATGGAAATGTAGAATGGTTTGGGTTGGAAGGGACCATCTAGTTCCAACCCCCCTGATGTGGGCAGGGACACATCCCACTAGACCAGCTTGCTCAAAACCCCATCCAACCTGGCCAGGGAGGGGGCAGCCACAACTTCTTTGGGCAACCTGTGCCAGTGTCTCATTACCCTCACAGGAAAGAATTTCTTCCTAGTATCTCATCTAAATCTGCCCCTTTTGAGTTTGAATCTGTTTTTCCTTGTCCTATCACTACATGCCCTTGCAAAAAGTCCCTCTCCAGCTTTCCTGTAGCCCTTTCAGGTACTGGAAGGCTGCTATGAGGTCTCCCTGGAGTCTTCTCTTCTCCAGGCTGAACAACCCCAACTCTCTCACAGCCTGTCTTCATAGGAGAGGTGTTCCAGCCCTCTGATCCTCTTTGTGGCCCTCCTCTGGACTAGCTCAAACAGCTCCAAGTCCTTCTTATGTTGGAGACTCCAGAAATGGACACAATACTGCAGGTGGGTTCTCATGAGAGCAGAGTAGAGGGGGAGAATCACCTCCCTTGACCTGCTGGTCACTCTTCTTTTGATACAGCCCAGGATACCGTTGGCTTTCTGGGCTGCAGACGCATATTGCCACCTCATGCTGAGCTTCTCATCAACCAAAACCAACAAATAATGAACTTCATCCGTCCATGGAAGCTTACCAAGGAAGTTAAGAAATCTGAGCATGGTGGGAAAAGCCCAAAGGAAAGGACTCCTAGCTTTAAGAATGTGGTACAACCAGGCTGCAGTTATGCTTAGAGAACTCAAACTTAAGTAACTTTTTCTGTTTTGGAGCACAATGTGTTATATGTAGTTCAAACCTGTGAAACCAGTATGCTAGCAAAACTGGATTACAGGCTGGAAGCCATGGCTGGATACAGTAAGAGAGAAAGTTCTTCCACCAGCAGCAAGCAGAAACCAGGAAGGTCTTAAGAGAAGTTAAAAGGTATGTAAAATCAAGGCACAACATGGCAACAATGAAAAAGTTTGTAACACAGAGAGATGGCAAAATGCCAGAAGGCCTTGTAAAGGTAAGGACAGGTAGGCAGAGGAGCTGATGAGGTACCCAGTAGATGAGGAAGATATCTCATTTTGCATACCGCATGTACACATCAAACTATTGCTATCCTGTTAGGGGACTTGTCTACTACATAATGTATATTATTTATTAGGAAAATTATTTCTCTCTCTTTAGTAATCATTAAAAACCCAACATTTGCAACCAGAGGTTGTACATTTGTCATATTTATATTTATTCATTCTTTACAAGGAAAATGTAATATCTTATACAGCATTTTAGTCTTTATTGGCAATGGTTATCACACAGTTATTGACATTTCCAAAGTATCTAAAAAGGACAAGTCAAATAAAAGATTTTACTTATGTCACCCTTAAAAAAAATTTAAAAATCCCCAAAACCCCACCAGAGTTAAAATGTATAGTAGGTGAATTTCTGTGGAATACCAAAAACAAAATGTGTGTAAGTCTGTCTTACATGAGACAGAATTTTCCTAGAAATCAAACTGTTGGCATGAACATGCCTGTGTGGATAGGAGCAACTTGTTTTTTGCAGTATTGCACATGAATCAGAGTCATCCTACTTGAAAAGTTTGCAAAATTTATTATCTAAAGATACTTGAATGGTTGGGGATACTTGAGGTACTGAATCCCAGTGTAAGGAAAGACTTCTATTGAAAAATAATTCTGGGTGACATGGAGTGACCTCATCTCACACAGACACTGCATTTTCCGTTCTGCTGAGAACTGATCATCAAGCCGGGCTAACTGAAATTGTCAAAATATTACCAGACCCAAATATCATAGCAGTCCTCCTGATGTCTTCCACAAGTCAGCTCAAAACAAAGGTGAGTCATGCAACCACAAGCATTTGTTCTAAAGGTTCAGCCAAGCCACAGATGATTTTCTGTGAATGATTCTATGAAAAACCCTTTTTTATTTCCTTAAAACTTCATTACATTTGACAAGTTCTGGCTGATTGTCTTGCACAGAACATAAATTGACCTTTCTGCAACACAAGAAGAAAACTTAAGGAAAAGGAAAACATGTGGAAATGTGGTGTAATTCACCCAACAAAGCATCTGAGTAGCTGAAAGATGTGTATTGTGCTGAAAAGCAGGTATAACATAGACAAGGTGGATGCTGTCATCAATTTCTTGCACTGAAGTGCTGCTGCCTCTATTTTTTGCCCTTCTTCATCTTTCCCACACAGGGTTTATGCAATGATTACTCAGCATTACAACTCAACCTGTCCAGTGGTTAGTGGGAATATGCACACTGTGTGAGCATTGTGAAGCTTAGATTTACAGAGCTTGGTGAGTCAGCTGGCCCTCAGCTGGAGTTGCTGTTGGTTTAACATTATTTAGATGTATGCTTAGCAGCTTCTCCTAATGTTTCTCATAATGTATGTTTTAGCACTTTCTCATCTGTTTCTCATAATGTGAACTAATGTGTCTGACTAAACTAATAAGGGAATGTGGAAGATGCTGAACACAATCTGCCAGCCCCCACTCTCTTCCCACTCATCACCATCCTTTCATTCAGCTTCCTTTTAAGTGGGGAAAAAAAGAGTTATGAGTATATTAAAAAAGCAATTAAGAAAATAATCAAAGAAATTAAAACATTAGAACAAATGAGTGTGGTCCTTGTATATGTCTGATACCTGGTTATACATTTACTTAGACTTACTATCTTTTGAAATTGCTGCATTTAGTGACATCCATCAACTACATCTTCCATTTAGTTTGTCTTCTCTGCCTCATACACTGCAATCAAAAGTCTGTGCTCCGTAGGGAGCACAGCTGGCACCAGGAGACTCTGCATGGTTATAGAGATTTTCTTAAACAGCTCTGATCACACAAGTGGTCTACAGATTGCAAATCCTTTGGTTCATGTAGTTTCTTCTCTGTCTGCTTGTCAAATGCCATGCACATCTACTTTCTCACATCAGTAAGCCACTACATGGAAAGAAAAGACTAAACACTGGATTACAATACCTTCTTTTTGATTCCATATTTTCTACTCAGATGTGTAGCACTGGTGGAAACTTGGAAATAGCACTTCATTTTTTTCTTAAAGATATGTGGTCTGAGAACAACAGTTTTTACAACACCACTTAAGCAATCTGATTTCAGTTGTTTGTGTTGCCAGCTCTTTCAAATTGTGATGTGGTCAAATGGTGTGTGATGGGGGTTTGGTCAGTTGTGCAACTTTACTCATCTTCAGAAACCTCTTCCACTGGCTGACCAACAACAGAAGACTGTCAAACAAGCAGATGGGTTGAGCAAGATGGCCTAAATCCAAATGTGTTTGAGCACTATGAGTTTGAAACCACCTCATGCTTTGTGGAATTCACATTCAGCTTAAAACTGAAAAAGAAAATTGGAAAGCCTGAACAAGAGAAAAGAAAAAATGACACATAAATAATTGGGAATGGGATACAACAAAATATGGATACTGTAGGAAGGAAAAGAGCAAAGAAAAGAAGAAAACTTCTAACAGGAATAAACATAATGATACCTGCATTCAGATCAGCTAAGCCTTTCAGTGGGTGACCCATACCTAATACATAGTAGAAACATCCTTTTAGCTGAAAACAAAAATGTGACAATTTTTCCTTTTAGAAATTGAATCACACCTGGGTTACAATTAAAGGGAAAAAAAAAGTGAACCTGCACCACACAGAAACCTGCCTCAAGCAGCAGCATGAGCTGCTGACAAAACTGGCTGTTTACATAGAGATCTTCCAGCAACAATACTGTGTGTCTGTAGAAAGGCTTCCACTGACTTCAGAGAACTTTGGATCAAGACCTTCCAAAATTTCCAAAAAGATCAAGTGCCTGTCTTGTGTAAACTCTATTAAATGGTCAAGTGTACACATGCCTAGCCCTACTTGCCATTTGACAGCTAAAAGCTTATTTATGCAGATTAATACTCATTTAATGTCACAAGATGGTGTGGGAGACGTTTGTCCAGATGTTGCTGCTGTAGCCAAAGGATCGTCAACATCAACTTACTCAGTACTTGCTCAGTCCCCATGGTCTGGACCAGCAATGACATGAATGCATCTCCAGCGACATGATGTCTGTACCCAGGCTAGTTTGAAGTTACCTCAGCCATGGTCAAAAGCTGCAGTCATCTCTCTGGTCAAGACAAAGACTCAAAGGACCTGGAAACTAAGGACATTACCAGGCAGAGGGATGATTAAGGATGGAGTTTTCAGACTCTCTAAACAGCAAAACAGTCTTCTCTGAGTGGGTGAGGGTTTTAGGACTTAATATAGTCATATTTGCTCTGTTCACAGTTGGGTAAATAAAAGACTATAAAATTTTCTCACATTTATTAGTAAAAATGAAATTTCTATCAGTTTTTTTATGAGTATTTCTTGGTCTCTACATGGTTTTTCATCAGCTGTGAGCTTTATTACTCTGAATCTGCTGATGAATTTTGATCAGATTCACAAGACATATAGTTTGTTTCCTGATGGGTTCAGAGTAGCTGTTCGGATAGTTAAAATTAGTCACTCATGCAGTGTTTTGAAATATTTCCTTTGTTCTAAACAAAATGTAGAAATTCAGCACAAGAAGCTGTGCTTGCAGTAATTTCAGCTGGAAAGAGAGGTACCTTAAATCCCATCAGAAAGTATGCTCTTGTATTATTTCCAGCTCAGTTTTGCACACTTGAGGATTGGATAAGCTTTGGATAAGCTTATCTGAATCAAACCAGAACTTTGAACCTCTTGAAGACTTCCCATCACTAATTCAGGACAGATTTGTTTTTCAATGACCACAACTTCAAGCAATGTCAACAGCAGTTTGATTGTGCAAAAGCAATGATATAAACTAGTATTGACTTCTTTTTTTTTTTTTCACCTATCAGAGGAGGTGCTGGGGATATGGTTGTAAGCATTCATGTTTAAGGCACATATTCCTTGTGGTAGTGTGATTGTTCAGAAATATTTCAGTGTTACCTCTATTCCTCTGGCCTTTTGTACGTCTTGTGTAGAAATTTCCACAGAGATTTTAAGGACAGTTTGGTAGGAAAGAACCCTTAATTCTGGTATCTACCTAAAATTGTGCAAAAATTCCTGAACTGCAGTGCAATATGTGATTTGACAATTTTAAAACCCAGTGGGAACCAATGTTCCCTCTCTAAGGAAAAGTGTTAACATTCAAGGTGGTCTGCAAGCTAAGGTGCCAATCAGCTGGAATATCAGTCACAGTCACCACTGCCATCATCATGACCGAACGCTAATAAATTTGAAGTTCCTGAAGTCTGGAATGTGATCCATAAAATTAAATTCTGTTATATTTCTATATCATTAGTATTATCATGAAGAAGGGGTTTTGAAATGACCTGCAGGAGACATGACATGCATTTACTGTAAGGTTAAAAATTATTTTCTAGCAGACAAAATATGATGCAGGGATGGAATCTGGCAATACAAGTACAAGGATGAGTCTCCACCATTGAAGTAATCAAGTCATAAATATCTATAAAGACTAACAGACTTAATAATGTCATGAATACAACCTATAAAATCTAGATCAGAATAACAGAGGTAGTAGGAATGAAGTTTTCTATTCCTGCATTGGTTCACATTAGCAGCAAAGTTCCCTTAATTTCTGGAGCACAAGAAACACAGAGTCAAAACATGCTGGCAAAGGTGAGCAGTACATCTTTGAATCACTGTGCCTTCGGAGTATTATGCAATAAATTGTACCTCTCTTCCTGCAAAGATGTCCTGACTTCAGTGCCTGTGGGGCAACACTGAAGCCCACAAAGATTATTTGGTCTGTGAGACAGGAAAAGCACAGAGAAGAGAGTCAATGTAGTCATTCTTTGGAATGTGTGTGCTGAAAAAGGTATCTTCCTGGATTACATTCAGCCAACAACCAAATTCTTGTTGGGTAAGGTAAGAAAAGACACTAGGGTTTATGTTGTGGTTTTTTTCACTTCTAAAGGATTTGCTTTTCTATTAAAATAGGACTGAAAATTTTCATAGAACCACGGAAAGGTCTAGGTTGGAAGGGACCTTAAAGATCATCTAGTTCCAACCCCTCTGTCACAGGCTGGAACACCTCCCACTAGACAAGGTTGCTTTTACCTTTCCACTTACCTTTCCCTTGGGAAAGGTAAGAATTACTTCCTTACTTTATATGATATAGATTTCATAACTAAGTAATCATCTGATGTTTATCTATAGTAGTAGTAATATACTATGGGCCCACAAAGTATCATAATGTTGTGGCAGTATCGAAACAAATTTCTGCCTTGTTAAAGGAAACATTCTGATGTTTCAAAGCAGAATTTCTCTTTTCAGAATGACTTTCTACTAAGACGTTTTAAATTTCCACAGTCCATCACAATTTGAATTAAAACCAAGTTCTGAAATTATGATCTGGTGGAAGGAAATTCTTTATTTTCTATGAAAGGGAAAACCCTTAATAACCACAAGCCATCAAGCAGCTGCTGCTGCTCTGCTTAGCTTATCTTAGTTCAACAGCTCAAGAAACCCTCTGCAGCACTACTTCTTTCTTATACCAAAGAGTGGGCTGTGGAAGATCCTAATAATGATGAATTTCCTCACCCAATACTTACCCTGCCTCTGTCACTGATCCTCATGTGGTTCCCCAGCACTTCACCTTGCACTTAAAAGGCTGTAGTCCTACAGCAAGAAGTCTGACAAGGACTGCAGTAAGTGACAATTTGGTGCATATTTTGTATTAGCTACCCTTGTAGTCAAATAGACCTTGTGTGTGCAATTATGTTTTCAGCCTTGCATAATGCAGTTTTCCTTGTAATTGTCAGGTTATTAGCACAGTGTTTTAATTTTGCCTTCTCCCAATTATTTGCGTGTTTCTTAATTGCTAGTCATTAACATATGTAAATACTCCATTTCCATGGTGTTTTGCAGCATGAGCTCATTGTGTTGAATTAAATAACCCTAAATGCTAAAAGAAAATCAGTGTGTACGTAGAATATATTAATATATATCTAAATATGCAGGAAATTTGTATACAATATCTTTTGTGCACTGCTTAAAATTAGTTAAATGAAGCACATCTATGATAGTTTCTAAATATATTTACTTTATTACATAAGTGATTATAAGAATCCTGTTCACACATACAAATAATAATATCTAAATTGCTTGCTTTTTGACAGAATTACATTACTTTCATATTGTAACATAAATTAGTGTTTGGCAGCTAAAGAAGATACTTAACAAGTTAACATTTGCCAAAGGTTAACACAGTTACCACAGATGCCTCCCATTCAGAACTGAGTGGAAAGCTACTGTAAAAATACTGATATTTATTGGAAATCAGACTTTCTAAAGGAAACCACAAGAGAAAGTTTAGCCAATGCCTCTAAGAGTTGATAGGTTAGTTTTATATCCTCTTAAAAGAATGTGTGATTCACTCTGACAATTCAAAGCAAAGAAAAAACAGCTATAATAGCCAGGATTTTTAGTTAGACTTGTTGGACATGATTAGCACTGCATGCAGTAGACTTTCTGCTTACAGGGCACTTTACAGTGATAGGCTGTTGTTTAGTGGACCGGAGAAGTAAGGACTCGATGTGTGACCTTGGCACATGACATCAGAATGGAGGGCTGAACTGATCAGCAGAATGGGCACAAAAATATTAACTGAGATGCTTGAGAAATTAATTGATCAATCATAACGAAGTGCTTTAAGATCTGTAGTTGAAGAGTGTTCTGTAAAAGGAAAGGATGAAGACTGTTACCAGCAAAGTGTGGCTTCCGGACATCTGCATGTACAAATACTCCAGTATATCAACTGGAATGTGATAGTATTCTTACTTAAGTTAAAGAGTTTTCCATGAGATTCAACAAAAAGAAAACAAAAGAAATTTCACCCTGCTACTATTTATCAATTTGCCTTTGTGAAAAATGCTGCTTTCTGAGGAAGCTTTCCTCTAATCCTGCCCTCAGAGATTGCTTAACTGTTAACAGTACCAGGCATCTAGAGGTAGTCCCTCTGTAATTTGTACATTCTGATGAAAATTAACTGCTCCTGATGGAGGTTTTCACCTACCTAAATTCATTTATCTAGAATAGAAACTGACCACATCATATTTTTCTTGTAAAACAGTGGTGGTATGATTGCATTTACAGCTCATCCAGTTCCCCACATATGTTTCAAGAAGAGCAAGACAAGCTATTGGTTCCTGCCACACACATCTCTAACATGCCGGGGAATGTTACCCACTTGTTTAACACATGACATATTTTTCATCATATGCTTGCTGTAGGAAGTATTCCTATGCCATAACTGCCTAAAGAGCAGTGGTATTTAAAAGATCTATATCATAAAACTTCTGCATATATTTTGTATTAACCTTTAAAGACTTCCCCGCACCGACCTCAGTTACTCATTCTTGCTGTATTTGCCATGCAGCCCAGCTGTTTGTCAAATCTAGTCAGACAAAAGCATTGTACAATCCTTCTAACAAGTTCTAAGAAAAATAAAGTAATTCAAATGGGAAAGAAAAAAATCTTTTTCGATTAGTTCCTAACAAAACTATTCAGTATCAGGATGATGCTTGTGTGTACCAGAAAATTCACAGTAATTGTTTTGTAATAAATAGCATAGGAAATTTTGCCATGCCATGGTATTTCAAGGTACCAGAACCATCTAATCCCTACTTGCCGGCTTTCCAGCTATACAGCATGGGGACAATTTATTTAATAAATAAATATATAGCACATTGTTCTAGGTATTCTTGAGAAAGGGAGTTAATAATTTCCACAGACTTGGGGTTTTTTTATTTGTTTCTTTTGCTACTTCACCAGGCTACTTTTTATGCTTATTAACTTATACATTCCCCTCTAGTACATTCAACTGTCTTAATTTAGAGAAGATCAGGTTTCTAAAGCTTTTTCAAAGCTTTTTATTCTTGGCCTTCTCTCCTTTGTAATGCCCCTTTCTAACCTAGCCAGTAACAAGACCTGACCATCAGTTCTGTAGTTTTCTGCTGATGAATTACTGCTTTATTTCTCTGTGCCAAATCATGTCTCTAGTCATTCTCTGGAGTCTCTTTGGCTATCTCTCAGGCTTTCAACCTGAATATCCCAACAGTATCTCAAATAGACCATATTAAAATCTAATTCCTTGCCTTGCTTCAGCAAAACCTAGCCTGCCCTTTCCTTTTCTCCTATTTCAAATATGTTTATGGTCTTGCTGTTCATCCTGTTCCATAAATAGTTTTATGTTTGATACTTCTTCTTTCATGCTTAGTTTCAAACCCCACTTCTTCTTCTATCCAGCATCTCCAAAATCCCTCTTCCTCTCTCTTTGCCTGGATGTGGAGTTGGAGTCCTTGTCCAGAATTTGTATTTATCAAGAGAATAAACCACTGATCTTTTTTCTCTGGTTTGCACTCTACATTCTGCATAAGAAAGGATTTTGTTACTCTTTGTAAGGTAAGGAAAGGCTTCTTAAGATGTCCTTACCAGAGGACAGCTTCTCCTTCCCTCTGCTGGATGTCTGGGCCCTGCAATAGCCCCTCTATCTCATTGACCTTTCTCCTTTTCATTTGGCTAGTGGAGAAACCCACTCCATCACTCCTTCATTTTAACTTCTTGCCTTTTCATTTTCAAAATGTCCTGATAACATCCATTCCTCTACAGGTTGAGTAGCCTCACTTCTCTCTTTTCACACCTGTTTTAAAAGTGTACTAAAGCAGGGATGCATGCATTCTTACTTCAGCTTTCAGAATGGGCCTGATTTGTATTTTTCAATTTTTATTGAAATTTTTTTGAACAATATGACATACAGTATGTCTTTAAAAGCATTTAAGACATCAATATTGCTTGATAAACATTTATTATCTATCTTTCATTTTGGAAGCATGTAAGTAGCATAATATAATTTAAATTAATGTGTGTAGTATTATATATGTAGCAGTAATATTTTTAAATTAGAAAACAAATCAGGCTCTTCATTATCATCTAGATAAGCCACAAAACAGTAATCACACTTGACATAGCTGTTCTATAGGGGAAAAAAAGGTAAATTTTTATTTGTTATCAACATCAGCTCTCACTTAAACAATGAACTTCAAAATCTGTAAAACTACTTTCATTTCTAAGGGAAGTTTTCTTTTTATTCCTGGATATAGATGCATTCTGAAGATGATTTTTCTTGCATCTTCTAGTGAACTTTCTTTTGATTATTGCAAAAATGTGACCTTGATCAAAATGTGGAGATTGGACAATTGTTCCAGGAATGTGTAGTTTGAACAGTTAATATATTCAGCTCTGTAAAAAATCCCTAATCTTTCACACAAGTGAAGTTGCATAAGCCAAGAAATACATATCCCACTACTTTCACTTTTATGATTTTGGAAACCACTAAATAGCAAAAAAAAAAAAAAGGAAAAAAAAAAAAGAACATTTGAAATGCAGCCAAGTAGTCAAGAAAAGAGGACTCTGTGTCTTTAAGCTGGGGAGGAAAATAAAACCCAATCATTCCAAATGTATTGCTTTAGTCATCTGGTTTCATTCTATTAATGACCTTTAACATCTGCAAAAATATTGTGAGAAGCTAATTTTGTTTGTACTGAGGTGGTGCAGAACAGTTTCTGGCTGTCAGTCTAGGATGTGCTATAAAATAAAATTGTCTTTCTGGGAGCCTGACAAAAACCTACTGTACAGATTCAATTTATTTACAACAGCATGAAATGAAAAGAAAACAGAATTTTACAACATGCCAACATTCAAAAAATGAATAGTACTTACACATTTATATATACTTTAGTAATAATTTTTCAAGATAGCTACTGAGATTAAGGGATCTATTTTGTATTTTGTGGTATTCCACAAAAAATTTAACCAGTGCAAAATATTTCTCTGAAAATGTTCTTCTCTGAAGTTGTAATAACCCATTACCCTGATTTTAAACAGAGCCCTCCTTAAAAATGAGAGAATTAGCTAAGGCACAATAGGCCTTTAATTAAACAGAAAGCCTAGCAAAGAAAATATGTCTGTTTCCTGTCTTTGTATCATGGTCATAAAAAAAAAAATGCAGTCTGGTAAAATGGGAGTGCTGCAAAGCTGTTCCAGAAGGCAGAAAACATTTACCTCCTCTATCTCCTTCCAGTTCAGATAAGACTCAAGGATGAGGCAGAGGAAGGATTGAGTGAAAATCAAAATACATTTGTATCATACTCTACCCAAAGAAGGCAAATTACAACAGTTACCACCAGATCTGGAGATCAGTAGCTTTGTTGGTGTCTTTCCCTCATCAGCAAGCTGCACCAGCCAGTCGGTGGTGCTGCTTTGTCCCTCCACACACTGAGGACAGGGGAATCTCAGGGAGGTTCTGCTCCTGGCCTTTCAGAGTCTGCTGAAAGAGAAGTGTGGAAACTTTGTGGAGTGCAAAAATCTAATTTTAGCTGGCCTGGAATTGAAATGCAAACTGACTCCAGAGGGAAACTCCTTCCACCCATTGGAAAAAAAAGTCAGAACTTGGCCTGGTGACTTCAAGGTGAAAAGTGTTGTATCCTGTTTGCAGTCTCAAGGTCTACTCCACATCAAGCGTTGTACCTGACCTAATGTGATAAAAGCATTACTTCTATCTGTTAGGGGAATTAAGTTCATTAAGAAAGACACTTAGATGACTATAGAAATCTTTTTTCTTACAATTTAAATATGACCGTAAAGTGACATCTTGATCCATTACTTTCTGTAGTGTTGACTACAGTCTGGGGACCTCTGTGAACAACATATATACTCTTTCTCTCTAGACCAACCCAGTTCTATCCATATTTCCTTAAGTTATCCAGAATAAAATAACAATTTTTCTTGTGGATTCAGAGACTGACCAGGCTATTAAATACTAATAAAGGCAAACAGACATCGTAAATTGCATTGCTTCATAAATTGTGATGTCTTAGAGTGTGGTGCAACCAGGAACAGCATTGTGCAAAGTGTCTGTTTGTCACCTGAATCATATTCATCATCTGAATTCCAGACAAAAGATGAAAGTAAGAACAAGTTATGTGTTTCTAAGTGCATAATTTGCGGACTCATGTCTAGGACAATGGAGGTGCTTCCTCTACACATGGCTGTGGTGAAACTTACACTGGAATCCTGAGTAGGGCTGTGTTGTCCATAAGTTTTAAAGAACACTAAAAACTTGGTGAGGATGTAGAAAATAACTATAAAATACATTTGATGCCTAGATAAATTGTCTTGTGGTATGTTTTAAAAAGTCTGATATTAAAAAATAGTAATAATGTTGCAATGCCCTAATTATGGTATGTTATGTATTTTCTGGGGAAGGAAACAGTGAACATGAACTTCTTAATACAGAGATCAAGGATTAGCAAGAACTAACGGCTAAAATGTCCTGACAAAGAAATTAATATCGGAAATTTTGTTGAAATATGCTGTATATAGATGCCTGGAACAAAAGAAATGGTAGTTTGTCCAGTTTTTATGTCATGTCATGCCATTATCACAGAACTCTGACAATGTTATTTTTGATCTGTTCATGTAAATAACTTCACTGAAAATATTCATATGTGAATTGTCTCTTTATGACTATATTCTGCAGCTTCATGTGGTCTGTATATGATACTTTTCTTTGGGGGAAAAATAAGTATGGTGTCTTGTTTACTTTGTAGAGCGTAAAGGGCAGCTTCTATCCAATACTAATTAAGGCATCTTATTTTTGACCTTAGATCAAAATGTCACTATTCTTTGGTGCAGCAAAATACTTTGTCACACTTACACTTTGAATAAAAATGGAAGATAAGCCCCTTGTCTACTAATTAGAGAAGCAGATGCTTTCAATGTCCTTGTGTTAGCCTGGCATCATTTTTCGAGGATATTGAAAATAGCAGCTCCTCTAATTAGTACACAGAGCTGATTATGTAAATTGCATGCATCCCATCTTGTTCAAAATAAGTTGTATGGACACATAATCAACAACTTCAGGGAAAAACATGCTGATCCAAAAGGATAGATGGCTAGCACATAGAATCTAGTACATACCTCTGCTATCCAAAGCAATAAAAACACAAAACTGTGTTATATAAAAATGTTTACAAAAATCATCATGATGAGTTAAAGACAGAAACATGAAGTTAAACGTAGCAAACAAAAATGTTCCTGGTGCAGTCCAAGAACTGTACTGAAATGTTGCATGGTAAACAAAAGAACCTAAGATTGGAAGTTAATGGACCAAAATTTTATCAGAAATTAGACATAATTAGTGGGCAAAATAAAGAAAGAGTATCATATTCTACTCATTGCCTTTTGGGGGAGTCCTGGATTTGTCAGTAATGCCTAGGGAAGGGGTGAAATAAGAAGTAAAGTCTAGCACCCTTCTCATATATGCTAAACTCCACTGTGACTACTTCAGGCCTCCATCGTACTGATTTACACAGTAAGTCTGTCCATACTAAGCTGCAGAGAACAATTCAGACAGTGTCAGCACCTCTCTCAGTATCTTCAGTCACGAAGACCCTTTACAACTCAGGACCTGGGTTGATAATTTTTCAATTTTGGCTACTCTAGCATAAGTCTGACTTAGCCAGCTATTACATGTTGGCAGCATGTACAAATAAAAAATGATGGTAAGAATGAGCTCTTTACACAGCCTCACGTTGGCACAGATTTTGCCAGATAAAAGTATCTACGCTATTCTGATTATATTTTAGGGAGGTAAGACTGAAAAGTTACACTGTGAACCAGAAGCAGATGTTTCTTTACATCGCTTCTTATTCCATTTTGCATTTGTTTTTCTCACTTTGTCTTCAGGACTCTAATATCAATAAAGCAGACAAACCTTGAATGTATTTCTTTTTTCCATAAACTATATGAAATCCTGTCAATCAAAGGATTTTTCTTCAAAAATTCTCCGCTCTTGAAGGGAATGGGAATAAGGAATATTATTAAAATAACAGACTAAATTGTTATGCTATATTACAAATGTTTTGTCTCTCATTTCTTCTTTCATATAATATTTAACTTTGCCTAAAATACTTGTATTTGTAATTGCATGTCATGGGACTTAACAGATCAAGTCCTCTGTAATTAAAATTTGATCCTTTAACATCTCTGAAGCCTGTCTAGTCCATCAAAGTCAATACAGCAAAACATTTTAAGTACAATACAGAAATCTCATCTCTTTCCTATGTGTTTCAAAGATTGTTCTTTGCTTCTTTTGATAAAATTAATTTTTTTTCAGTAATTATTTTCCAATTGAAAACCATGTATTTTGTTTAACAGGAGTATTGTTCTAGTCCAGTATTGAATCACATTATGTTATCTGAGCAATTAGGAAGAAACTGTTCTATAGTTTCTGCCAGTCTGCTAAATATGTACTTGCTTTGCACATTTTCTCAGTGGTTATCTCCAGTAGTTTCCTTTTTGAAGATTCCTTCACAGACCTTTTGACAGAGCCCCGAGAACTTAAAAAAACATGTTAATGAGTCAGTGTGTAGGCTGAGGAAGACAGTACAACTATCCATTCTTCATGTAACCTTGCTGATGGTTTTGGCAGCTCAGATCTATCCAGTTTCAGACAATGATACTGAAACACTGTATGATGGGGGAGAAGTGGCTACAAAAAATAACCCAGAGACAAAGGCTGATGGGGTTGGTTTTTTAGTCATTTCCTTTGCTTTGGAAACAACACACCTACAGTAGCCTGTTTGATGCACAGATGCTGGTTGCACATCTATCAAAAAGCAAAGGGGATGATTTCATTGAACTTTCTTCATTCTCGAAATTCTAAATGAAGATCATGCTCTGCATAAATTATGCATTGCCTGTTTTAGCAATATTAGATATTAAGTCAAAGATAAACAGATAAAAAGAATGAGAGAAGGCATTCTAAATAAAATAAAAAAAAAAAAAAATAAAAACCCAAACCAGATGAGTTCAAATATTATATCATGCTAATGCTCAAGGAAGAAAATCTTTTGAAAATACAGTTTTTCTTTCCTCAATGCAGTGATCTAAACCCATTCTCACAACTATTAATGTAACTTCATTGGCTTAGCCAATTATTAGTTGCACCTCCAGTACTTTGTATACTAATTTTGAATATGGTCACATTTTTAATAAAGGAGCTGAATGACTAGGCAGAAATCTGAACTACTAATCCTTTGGGACCTGTCATCTCATCTTTCTAGGCATATCTCTGGAGAGGCAATATAAACATATTATCAATCAAAAATGTGTGCCATATGGCCCAAAATGTTCCTGTCCTTAACACTGTTACTTAGTATCAAACTAAGATTTGTGGCTGTTCAACCAGGCTGCTCTGTAGCTCTGTGTCACCCCTCCACCAGTCACCTCTACCAATTGCTTCTGGGAAGACAGCCATGGAGCTGCTCGCTGCCAGCCTGGCTCAGTGCATAGGGCTTCCATCCTTCTTGGGTCTTGGTTGTGGAGAACATGCCCATCCCTCTCACTCTGTCAGAGGAGCCGCTGTTGCCATGAACCATCCCAAAACATATTCATTCATTGTGTGGGAGGCACACACAGCCTAAAGAACAAATCCTCCAGAATATCCAGAGGATCTTGTGCCTCAGCTTTCATTTCACTTACATTGGGGAAAAGGAGAAATTCTTCCTTGTTCTTAGTAAAAATGAGGGATAGTTCAAGGGACTGATCAGGAAAGATGGACCAATATTTTTAAAATTAATAAATAAGAAAACTTACTAGCTTCATGTGTGAAAAGAGAGCATAAGATTTTTCAGAGGGTTCAGAAAAGCAAAGCAGAAACATGTATTAGGGTTAGAAAAACTCACTTGAGATCTGTGCTCCCTTGTTTGGAGATCTCTTTTCATTAAAGCTCCAGTCTATAGTGAGTAAAGCCATATCTCCTGATGTATATGAAGGGGGGGAAATGGAGGATGGTAGGTCCTTACCCATCTTCAATGGGAATTAAAAGGAGACTTAATCATCATTTGTGTATATACTTTTCTATTAGCTGGGGAATTACTGTTTTATACATGGCCTTGAAAGAAAAAAAAAAATTTTTTTTACTTCTTTTGTTGTATAATCTGCACATTGGTGGGGTTTATACCTTCCTTGGAGTCACTGGGAGTGGGTCCATGACAGAGGCAGGGTATGGAACAGAGGGTACTTGCAAACCTGTCTAATCATTTTTTGCAAATGTTCACTGAAACAACTCTCCCACCCACCCATGGTTAAATCTGTTGCCAGCTTTAAGAGAAGGCAATTTTCCCAGAGATTCAGATGGAAGTGATGACGGGGCTATCTTTGCTTTCCTCTGTAGGGGTGCTCATAGGATCTTTGGGGAAATTTTACTAATGAAAACTGGCCTTGTGTGCACATATGCCCCTTATTCTCTTCTGCTTTCTTCCTGAAACACAATAAAAGTTCCAGCTTTAGGTTTTGCGTTTCAGTCTTAAAGTTGTTATAGGGTGGGTGAAAAATAGTTTGTAACAGTTCCTATGAATCCTTTTCAACTCTGTATTTACCGCTCATTCACATGATACAGAATCGACATCCAACATCTCCCACAGTTTCTCTAAAGATCAGAGATCAAACAATCCTGATTTCTTGAGAAAGCACAAAAGGACTATCAGTGTGGTATGACCTTTTTGGGGGAAAAAAGTAACACTTTGATGTGCAGATAAGCAGTCCACGTTGTCAGTAACATTTTAGATATATTAATGGTTTCATAAGGAAAGCTTTTGCTTTCAGTCTGATACAGAAACTAACATTTTGGGGAAGATCCAGGAAGAGTTAGAAAGTTCATTCTTTTTCTTTCTGGGCAGTCACCCAGTTATTCAGGCCAAAAGACAAGAACTTGCTACACTTACAAGCAAACCTCTCTGGGAAACCTGATATTTAGATGTCAGTTGCAAAGGGTCTTTCACCTCTCTCCAGAGCAGTTTATATGGAGTGGAGACATTCAAGATTAGTGGAAAAATAAAATGCACCAGCTCCACAATGCCAATGATTTTTCATACAAAAAACTAGGAGTTAAGTGGAAAAAACACTGCTTAAACCTGACACAAAACTTTAGTTTTATCTTTTTTATCAGCTGTCAAAGGGGAGGAGTTGGAAATTGAAAACTTTCCTCAACAGTCTGGGAACAGCTGAACTTGCCCACACAATCTCTGTATCTTTCAGAGATGAGCTCTTTCTTCCAGTTCCACCTTCACCCCATAGAGGATATCACCATAAATTCACCTCACTCAACACAAGCCTCACACTTTCAGCTACAATTCCTTTAAAACTCCAGAGAAACACACAGAGGACTTTCACTTGTAGCTAAATGATCTCATGTGACTTGTTGGACTTGTTGTTATGCTTCATAGGAAAAGGATGCTACAGGTGGTGGACCATGATGCAGGATGATAATTTCGCCCATCTAAGTGAAGAAATTGTGGTCATTGTTACAATGTCCAAATAACCCACTGTCATAATTTATTCACTAATGGAAAACCTCTTACCTCTGCACCTGGTAAGATCATGGAGCAGATCCTCCTGGAAACTATGCTAAGACACATGGAAAATAAGGAGGTAATTGGTGACAACCAGCATGGCTTCACCAGAGGCAAATCATGCCTGACAAATTTGGTGGCCTGCTGTGAAGGGGTTTCAAAGCCGATGGATAAGGGAAGAGCAACAGATGTCATCTACTCGGACCCATGCAAAGCATTTGATACCATCCCACATGGCATCCTTGTCTCTAAATTAGAGAGACATGGACTTGATGGATGAACTACTTGACAGGTAAGAAATTGGCTGTATGGGCACAATCAAAGAGTTGTGGTCAATGGCTCAATGCCTAAGTGGAAATTGGTGACTAGTGGTGTTCCTCAGGGGTCAGTATTGGGACCAGTTCTCTTTAATATCTTTGTTAGCAACATGGATGGTGGGATTGAGTGCACCCTCAGCAAATTTGCCGATGACACCAAGCTGTGTGGTGCAGTCAACATGCTGGAGGGAAGAGATGGTATCCATAAGGGACCTCAACAGGCTTGAGAAGTGGGCCCGTGCAAACAACACGAAGTTCAACAAGGCCAAGTGCAAGGTCCTGCACCTGGGTTGGGGCAATCCCAAGCACAAGTAGAGACTGGGTGGAGAATGGATTGAGAACAGCCCCGAGGAGAAGGACTTGGGGCTGTTGGTGGATGATAAGATCAACATGAGCCAGCAGTGTGTGTTTGCAGCCCAGAAAGCCAATGGTATCCTGGGCTGTATCAAAAGAAGAGTGACCAGCAGATCGAGGGAAGTGATTCTCCCCCTCTACTCCAGTCTCATGAGAACCCACCTGCAGTAGTGTGTCCATTTCTGGAGTCTCCAACATAAGAAGGGCTTGGAGCTGTTTGAGCTAGTCCAGAGGAGGGCCACAAAGAGGATAAGAGGGCTGGAACACCTCTCCTATGAAGACAGACTGTGAGAGGGTTGGGGTTGTTCAGCCTGGAGAAGAGAAGACTCCAGGGAGACCTCATAGCAGCCTTCCAGTACCCGAAAGGGCTACAGGAAAGCTGGAGAGGGACTTTTTGCAAGGGCATGTAGCAATAGGACAAGGGAAAACAGGTTCAAACTCAAAAGGACAGATTTAGATGAGCTACTAGGAAGAAATTCTTTCCTGTGAGGGTAATGAGACACTGGCACAAGTCGCCCAAAGAAGTTGTGGCTGCCCCCTCCCTGGTAGTGTTGAAGGCCAGGTTGGATGGGGCTTTGAGCAACCTGGTCTAGTGGAAGATGTCCCTGCCCATGTCAGGGGGGTTGGAACTAGATGCTCTTTAAGGTCCCTTCCAACCCAAACCATCCTATGATTCTATTAAAAGAACTAGAAAGTCAGAAGGCAAACTTATAACAAATGTTGAGGTTTATCAAAGAATTAATTGAGACCTTTCACTGTTAAATTATCCAAAAGACACAAAACAAAAAAAAAACAAACACAAAAAGAAAAACAAAAAATGGGGCCTCTAATTAGTCAGAGTGTGTGTTATGGCAGCTGGAGCAACACACAAAATGGATGGCTGAAAACATCCTCCTGTTGAGTGGTATTGGGAAGGAAAAATGTATAGGTTCTAACTGAAGTGACATGTGAAGAGCAGGACAAGATGGGCAGAAAGACTGGTCATGTCCTATTGATAATATATTCCCTTGGACAGAATTAGATGTAGATTAATTTTAATCTATCTCTACTTTGCCTATCAGCATGGTTCAATCCAAAAGGTTATAAATCAGTGGAAAAACTGCCACAGTCTTCGTAGATATTAGGTCCAACTCTGAGGGCCATAAAGCAATCCATAGCAACATTCATATAATAAAAAAAGAGAAGTCACTTGAGTTCAGTGGTAATTGCTGGTACTTAGTTCAAAAAGAAAAGAAGAGCCTGAGCTGAGCAATACTTTGATCACTGATCCGAAGGATCAAACTCTTACAAAGTTAGACCCTGATGTTTCCCAGGAGCTGAGCTCTCTCTTGTTTGAATAGAGTGAAACATTATGATAATCTTTTCATAAAGCTTCTTGCAGTCTTCCTACCCATATTTTTTTGAAGAAAGTTTCTTCTATCATTTCCAGAACAAAAGAAAAAAAGTCTCTTACTGTAATTTTCACTTTACCATGTGTGCATTGTTTCCAGCAGGCAACTGAGTATTCAACATTATAACATTGATAGTTTCTGACTTTTTAATTGCCTATGACATTAATTTTAATTGTAATGCTTTGATGATTAATATTTATTATATACAAAGTAGTGCTGCTTCATTATGGAGAGGAAAGAGTCATCTTACAAAAATCTAGTTGGCCCACTTTCATAGGAACTTTGTTGAATTTCTTGTAGCAAGGGATTTGAGGGATGTCTATTGGACATTTTATCCTTCTTTGAATCTGTCAAAGGTAAAGACACCTCTCTTGTCATCAGTGTGATAAGCATAGCTCTGTGTGACAGAAATGTAGTAGATTTTATAGCCAGGAATATTGGTGCCTATGGACTTGAGGCAGCTCCTCAAGGCTTCTCAGGATGTACATTTGGACATAGTGGCAGTTAGATGTTTAAGCACCTTGATGGATTAACCCTTAATCATTGAGATAATGTTTGCCTGACACAATGCAGTGTCATACAAGGATATCCACAGGAACTCCAAGGCAGGTTGGAAACCAGAACCAGAATAGCACCCCTAACATGGCACTCCTGTATCTCTGTCAGATATGAGTCTATACATACTAGTATTAATCTAGCAACTCTAGTAAGCTGTCCAAAGAGGTCCTAAATCTACAGTAGATTCAGCCTTCAAGCTGTGAAGATTGGGGCATACAGAAAAGGTACAACTCTTTCAGAATCCATTCTCTATGAATCTGGACCAGTTCTGCACACTGTAGGCAGATGCAAATGTGGGGGAAGGACATGGGAAATGCATTTTGTATGGAGAAATTTTTTTGTGTGCAAGGAGTTTCATTGTGTTAAATGGCAGCTGTTTATTTGTTGGGTTGCAATGTTAGAAAAAAGCTGAGCACATAAGTAATGTGTAAAGAGCAAGTGAGGTACTGAAATAGTCATAGGGATGTTTAAGTGTCTTCAAAATCCAACCATACACTAACTGTGGAGTAAAGTACATGTAAATACATGGCTCTAATTTATTAAAATCTTGTGCTTGTAAAGTGGAATATATATTTCCACAGCTCTGGTTCCATTGTCCAGTTTGTGATTTTTGTAGTCTTTTCAACCACAGAATTTTACCACGTAAGTACTTGATGAAGGTAGACATCGTGTAGTTTTGGTTACAATATAGTTCTTTCTTATGTTCTCTAATTTTTCATATTCTGAAAATAGTCTTATAGTCTAGGACTAGAGAAATTAATAGCTTGCACATTTATTATGGTACCTCTGAATCTATCTCAAAGTCAATATCAAATCAACACATATAATTTAGTAATAGAAATAAAGCACTGTTATTCTATGAGTTTGGAAACTCAACAGTGAAAAAAAGGGTACGGAATTTTGCTTCTAATTTTGGTGCTACAAATATGCAAAACTTATTGATTAAGTAGTTAATCTAGTTTATGCACCTCAGAACTCATGGTGAAACAGTTACATAGCAAAGAATCTAGTAACTTGCTGCTGAAGACCTATGTCAGGATATGGAATAAATCTTAAACCACCCAACAGCTAGGCCTGTAGTTAAAATTAGGAGACAGTTCCTTCAGATACAAGCTAGTAGTGAGCACAAATGGACTTGAGTATTTTGACTTTCAGAGCTACAGTTTAACCCAGATTTGAGTTTCCAGTAAATGTAACAGGTCAAGACATTTCACATTCAGCACTCCATTTGATCTATTGTTGATAGCAGCCAAAAGTGGTGGTTGTAAAGGGACCTGCATGATAGAAATTCACAGTGTTATTCAAATTTCCTATGGACTAATATCTTCACAGTTATGACAGGTGGTGTCAATAGTCTTGACAGACACATCAAAGATTTAATGATATGGAAGTTACACCGTTGTGGTGTTCTGAAGTGCTGGCTAATGAGAAATCTCTGTTGGAGCTTGAAACTGAGTCTTTATCAGGCAAAGCAACAAACAGAGAGCTTGAAAGACAGAGTGAAACATGTCTGCTCTCCTTTTTAGCTAATAAAAGTTCTGACTCACTAGCAAGACTATTCTAGTAAAGGACTGCACAAGAGTGTCACATCTATACAGAAAGCCCTCAAAACTGGATCTCCTTACAGTTAATCTCTTCTCTAGAATGTTGGTATGGTAATTTTTGGGTAGTCCTTGGATATTTTGCAGTGTGGAGGGGCTCACCCCAGACATTTTCAAATGCCAGATCATCCTAGTGGAACTGTTTTGTTAAAGGTTGCCTAGTGATGTGACCACAAAAATGAAGCCTTCTTATACATAAAAATTAAAATCCAAAATGTGGGGATTCCCAAAATATTAGTTCTTTTTAAAATAATTTATAGTTGTGGTTTTATAAAACTCAGAACCAAATATTTAACTTAGTAGTTTTCAAAAAACTTTTTAAAAAGTTTAAAAAAAAACCAAACAGTTGCAGCATCGTGGTAAAAAATAAACAAATAAATTGCACTGATCCATTTAATCTTTACTATATTCTTCATGCCCATAGACAACACATGATCACATAACTCTGATAGTTAACAGTGGTCACAATTTTAGGCTAAGGTTAATGTAAAAAAAATAGGATAATGTTTAGAAATGGTTGACACAGAAGTTGATTGATAAGTTCACATCGCTCATTTTTTTATATTAAAGCTGCTTCATGCTAAGAATTTGGTGACAAAAGAAGGGCTCTGCACTGAAGATGTATTTGTGCAACATTGAGCTCCATATCGCCAAGTGTACTAGGACTTCTTTGCAACTTTGCATCTGAGGTTTGGGTAAGCATTATCCCTAACAAGTATAATATAAAATTAACTTCTTTTCTGTTATTACGATATTACAATTATATTTCTAATAATTTTACTTGAATTTGATGTTGTAGTTCACTTCCATAACAACAAAAATGAAAAATTTCCCCTCTCCCACAAACATTGTCTTATAGTCTTTTTTTTACAGGCCCACCTGTGACCTGACCCCAGGTTCCACCTTTGTCCAGGAAACACTGGAAATCTTTATGTTGGCTGGAGTTAACAGAATGTTTTCAACATGATGACTCAACAGAAGCTGTCTTATTCATACATATTTTATGCTCTGGATAGGAGCATAACACAACAAAGCAGCTCAGCTTCTGTAAAAAGAGTTTGAGAACCTAATTTTCCTGTTTGTTAGTCCAGTTTTATACTAATAGAATTTCAGCAGCATTTAATGTAAATAACATCATGGTAAATCACTTTCTGAGATTATACTCCCTGCGTGCAGATACATTAGCTAGAAGCTCTTCTATTTTCAAATCTTTTTATAATCAGGATGCCTAAGACTGTAAGACACAAGATTTGTAATATTTCCACTAGCCTACACACATACACACACACAAATAGAGAGAAATAAAAGCTATAAAGCACAGATAGCACTGAAGCCTTAACTGGCTGAATGTGTGACATTTGCTTTGTGGCTATGTTTTCCACAGAGTTTTAAACTATCTATCTAAAACAAGTAAGCAGCCAGTAAAAACAGAGAAGTAGATCTTCAATTAATAGGAATTATCTGTAGGAAGCATTTTTTTAGCTGAAGAATAGCTGAAGTTTTTAGGGAAAAAAAAATAACAGGCTATCTTTCATCCCAATCCTGATGGTGGTGGGGCAGAAGATGGTAGATAACGTGCTTAGCTGTGTAAGCAGAAATAACATTCCTCTTTCTTTCAAGATATTAATTCCACTCTTTCATTTACAAATATTTTATGTTAAAAGTACTGATTATTATGCAATCATTAGGAGCATTTAATATACACTAGCATAAAAATCTAATTAGTAAGGAAGGCATCTGTGCCTACAGGCAGGCACTGATAGGCATCAGTTGCTGGCTCCTACCTATACCTTCCAGCTGACACTGATAAGGTAAGAGCTACCCTAAATGTTAAATGCTTGTCTCTAGCTTCTGTTGTCCTTCATTCAACTTGCTTATTTTCCTTATTGCATAGAAGAAAACATGTATAGAAGTCAGAGGATTTTGGGTATCATTTGCAGTATTTTCACCTTCTGAGTGTCTGTTACGCACGAGACTTACAGAGCAAAGACTGAGGAGCAGTGAAATAAAGAAGACTAAGAAGTTAAAGGGAATGTGGTTTAGTTTTCTTTTGAAATGCATAAGGAGTGCTGAAATTCTGATATCTCATTCTCATGAACGATTGCAATAGTCACCAGAAATGGTACGTATATGGCAGAGCAATCAAGTGAAGCCAGAAAGTGACAACTTTCTTCCCTGGAGTGAGTCAAGGATAACAACTAGAAATTGTAACAAGTTTCTGATGCCAGTTGTGGAATTTCCAGGCATCACCTGGAAAGAAAACCTGACACAGAAAAACAGGCAGGAGGACAGAAGGAAGGCAAGCATAGCTTAAGCTCTTGTTAAACTGAATTAGTTTGTAGATGTTTGCAGTCAATCCATCAGCCAAGCACTCAATCGTGCATCTGAATGAGGCAAAATTCTGTAGCCAAATATTTCACTGAAATGCCAAAACCAGCACTTAACTGAAATGTATATGCAGAGGTTTTTTGTTTTTCTAGTTGCATTCCAGAGTTGCAGTCCAGCTGTTCTTAAGTATATTGGGTGCATTGCCACAGAGAAGTGGTTATAAGGTAATATTTTTGAGGCAGTCAGAAGAATGGTACCTCTATGAAATTTCAAATGTGAAATTTAAGATACAGCAATTTTTAGCCTGAAAATAACAAGAAATGGAAACACTTTCATCAATCAGGCTTAAATACATGTAAAAATTATTTATGATATGCTTACCAACAGATAAATTATCCTGTGGTGAAACACAGAATTTGTTTAATAGGTAAATCTTGTTTTAACATCAGAGTGGAAAGATATTTTGGACTGCATCTTGTCCATGGATTGATTCAATTATTAAAAACAAAAACAAAAACAAAAAACCAACCAAACAAAAAAAAACAAAACAAAACAAAAGCAAAACCCAAACACTTGGTTTTGGAAAAGCAGCCAATCACCTGTTTTGTGACAGAAAAAAATGTTGCCACAATATTTAAGGTGATCTTGCATTAAGAAGCCTTTAATTCTATCACAGTGAAATAATTGCCATTAAACACAGGAGTTTATGTCACTATCTAAGCAATTCTGCCATAACTTGTAAAAATGAGTGCATTTGGGAAACACAGGGTCAAAAAACCCTCTCTGCCTGAATTCTCATTACAGCCCATTGCTCCCCCTTATTGCTATTAGCCTTTCATAATGTAAAACATTTCTTCAGTTCCAACAGATAATACTTTCAGTCGAAAGGTAATTTTTGAAGTCTATTACTTGCATTCTTAGTGAAGAGTACAATGTAGCATTTTGTTCTAATATGCCATTGAAATTGTTTGAGTAGACACACCATGGAATCAAATACAAAATGTCAAAATGGTTTCCATTAACTATGCACATTTGCACTGCTTCAGTTAATGGGCATGTTTTTGTTCTTCTCCTTCATCTTTGCATCTATAAGATGAAATGATTCAGTTAATGTAACTGAAAAGTACATTGAAAAGGTAGAGCAAATTACAAAAGCATCAAACCACAATTCCACCCACGTACTTTATTTTATAATGAAGTTTAATAATGACTAAAATTGTCTGCAGATTTAAACATCAGTCATTTCTGCAATTGTGGTTAATGTGAAAAATCTCACCCACAGTAATGTTTTAGGAAAACATGGTAGAAATTGTACATTATATTTTATACTGAGATGTCATAATGAAATCTTATCTAGATATTGAAATATATAGTATGTTAAAAGCAATTTGCCACTACAGGCAGGACTGAAACAGGGACTATGTCTCCATCAGCATGATAACAGGTAGGGAAAGTTCTTTTTAATATTATAAAACCTCAATTATGCTTCACCACCATTATGTGAGAGAGTCTTTGATACTAGGTATCATCTAAAATACTCTTATACTATCTAAATTACTTGATTTGTACTGGTAGTGTCATAAAGAGTGTTTTATGAAAGGGAACGTTAATGAGAATATTATTTTCTCAGAAGGACACAAAATGGATGCATCTTCATTTTGAGCACAGAAGTCTCTTACAGCAGCAATAAGATATTTTTGAATGGTTGCCTTTCCTACCCTTGCCTTGTAGGGCTGTGATATGCCACCTAATCCTGAGACCCCGAGTGGGCCATATTTGGGAGTAGGATCCTTAGGAATGTCACTGGGCTGCCTCCTACACCCCAGCAAGTGTTTGAGTAGCACTAATTGGCTTAATGATTATATAGGTTTCTGCTGCAGAGAGCAAAACAGGGGAGAAGAAACATTCTCACACAGCTCTGCGTCTGGTTAAGAGTGGGCTAAATACTGTCCTTCTCTGGCTGAATGAATTTTTAGACATTGAAATTTAATTTGGGTCAAAGTTGGATTAACTGCCATGGAAACTGTATTTAAGCCACTCTTAAAAAAAAAAAAAAAAAAAGAAAAGAAAAAAAAAAAGAAAGAAAAGAAAAAAAAAAAAGAAACCCGATGTTCTGCATATTCAGGTTCTCTGAGTGATTGAATGAATGAGCTCTCCCAATAATTAAATTTAAAGCCAGCTCTGCACAACACCTCTCCCTAAGGAGGAGGAGAGGCAGCCCAGGTGTAGTGCTGGCAGGGAGAGGAGGGAGAGGTGCCCCTGCCCCAGCAGCTGCCTGCCCCTGCTCCCTCACCCCTTCCTCACCCACTGACAAGGTAAATCCTACATTTGTTAGGTTTTTGTTTTTCTCTTCGAGATTAAATTTTCTGGCAGCGGTCACCAGATGGCAGCATTATATCATCAACCCCTTTCCCCCAACGACCTCTTAAATCACAGATCAAAAAAATAGGTTCAAGTGGCCCATGGCTGGTGCCACTGAGCAGTGGTTCAGGCTACTCCCAAATCAGAGTGTATGTGGCTTGCTAGGATCGAGCTTGGAAACAGCATTCTATGTCCTTCTGTCCTCCTGAGACAAAAGTATCTTAAAAGAGATGCTGTGTGGCCTAGCTTTCAATTCCTAAACTCAGGACTTTCCGTTGAACTGGACTTTTATATATGGCAAAGGTTGTTTCTTTGGGGAAGGAGTAAAAAACATCTGTGTGTCTGTGGTGTTATATATACATGATATATATATAATATATGTGTATAATAATATATGTGTATGTATATATTTCAGATACAGTTAGTCTCACAGATGAGCCAAAGAAGAATGAAGTTTTTTTACAAGACTGAGTAATTGCCGCTTCCACTAAATTTGATGGTCAATGTGCTGCTAAATATCAGAAAGAAACTAAATATTTTATTCTAGCTTGATTTATTTACAATATATATTACTTCTGCAGAACATAACTTTCTATAGGCCACTGTACACCTGAATTGTGTATGACCTAAGGAACCACACACTTGATTATCTTACCAGCTGTCTGCTCAGACTCAGTCCCAATGCTCTTCAAGTCCAAGTTTCTTATAATGGAGTTTTTTTCTTTTCCAGTAGGCTGTATGATTAACTTCCTCAGTAAATTAAAATGTACATAGTTTAGATGTCCATAAACACTGAGTGAGTCACACACAGTGTCTGGGATGATGCTGTAGTATCCTCTGGGGTCATGTTGCTACACAAAATATGTGCTTTCCACTGTTACACACATGGCCACAACCTGCAGTTAGTTTGTAAACCTTCCTTTCTGCCTCTGCTTCAGTGCAGCTGAAAAGTCTGTAAGCAGAAATAACACCAAGGTTCTTTCTGTATGTGACAAATACACATCAGACTTAAAATCCCATGTTCATTCACTTGAATGTCACTTTTAATGGAAAAGTTTAGGACTGCAAAAACAAAGTAAAAAGACAAGCAGTCAAATGGTCTGTAGTCCTCCTTATGCGATTCCTGCAACACCATCACTACGTAGATGTAAGAAGACAATCTGCTGTCAGCGATACTGGACCATAGCATGGTACCATCAATACTGATATTGATGCTTCTTTTTTGCAGGTCTGTGTCTTCTTCAGACAATGACCAAAAGATGACAAGATCATCATGTGCTTTCTAAACCTGGAGGACATATGCTGCTAAGATGGCTAGGCATTAACTAAATTATCTGCAATACTTTGACACATGAATCCTGTTCTCACAGGTAATATCATCTTTCCCTCTTACAGAGGAATGTGACATGGCAGAAAACACCATGCTCTCTAATTGTGTGAATTAACTCTCCAACCTATGGACTAGTTCTGTTAAGTCACACCCACAAGGTTTTATGTGTGCCCACAGGCACAGCAAATAAGACACTGCTAGTTACTCAGTTTCCACTCTATTCTGGTAAAATTCTTTGCCACTGAAATCTATGAGTCACAGCTATTGTACTCAGGTCATTGATTTTGTATACTGCTATAACAACTAAAGATACTCTATTCAGGGCTCAGCAACACATGATGAAAACTGGCCTGGGTTGCTATCAGCTCCTCCTGCTCCCCTCAGGGAGTATGTGTCATTTGAAAGGTGTTGTTCCATGAAATAAAAGGAAGCAATTTGTTTTCCTAAGAAGTTCAAAGGACAGGAGGGAAAATTCAAATGCAAAACCTCTTACCATCATCTCATCACTAGACACAAACTACTGCTGGGTACAGGTGGCAGAAGAAATAATGACTGAAAGTAACTCCCATTGGGATAATTGGTACATTGGGACCCAGTTACTGAACTACAGGGCAGACCAAGATTCAGATATGCCACACCTTCTACACAAAAAAACTGGGTCACCTTTTCACAGCTATGTTTTGAGCAAAGTCTAATCTATCAGTTATTACTAATAAGAGTCTGACATTTGCCCGTATCTAACTCAGTATCACAACATAGCTGATATCATCTCATTAAAAGCAGGGTAGCATTAAAAAAAAGTAAGGTAGCTGTTAATGCCCTTGGGTGGAACCATTTATTATTTACTTATTGAGCAGATCCATACAGAACAAGAAACTTGGCTTTGCCCCAAGGAGCTTGGTATATGTTCTGCTGGAAAAGCAAGTAGTAGATCTAGATAATATTAAAACTTATTCCCTGCTACAACATGAAACAATTAAGAGCTGGATTCAGGCTAAAGGTACTGCTGGCTTACTTCTTTAATGAAGAGATGCTTAGGAGCCTCTGTGGGCTTTTTTCTGGTATACTTATTGGAGCTTTACCTTTCTTGTTTTTAAAGTAGAGTAAGAAAGACACCGAAAAAGAGAGACGAGTGTGGTGGGGTTTCTCGCTTGGATGCTGACCAACAGCTGAAGCTGAGCATGAGTTATGTCAAAGCACCTTTCCATTGGAATTGGCTGATATATTTTAACAGATGAATGACAGCTCTGCTAGGTAACGCAGGGGATGAGTGTTTTAAGAGGGATGTGAGCAGAGAAAAGGTATTATTTTCATGCATAAGGCTGAGAAGGAATCCCTTTAATAGTGGTCAGCATGAAACATAAAAATACACAAGAGGGAGAATATAAATGCATAGATAGAGCTAAATGTGAAGATGGAGACTGACAAATGCAGAGAAACTGGAGGCACAGGGACACAACAGTGCAGGAGTGGAAGAGAGCTATATTTCTGCAACGAATGGGAACAAGTGGGATGATTTGAAGAGGAGAGTATCGTCATGATGGAGGACGGATGAATCAGAAAAAAAATCCCTCCTTGTCTTTTGTTAAATATATTTGTCTAAGTAAGGTTTTTGTGCCTTTAGTTGTGCTGACAGTCTGTGGAACCTCTGTCACCCTATATTCTTACAGAAGATCCACAGAGTTTTTCTGGTTTTGGAAGCTATTTGTCTAGATAAATTTTTGCAGTGGTTGTAAAGGCATCTCAGCATAAGGAGCAAGGATCCTTCTGTATCTAAGGATAGTACATTGCAAAGGTGAGTAAGAAGTTCTCATCTAATATACCACAGATGCAAGCACAATCCTCCTTTTGGATCCCAGACAGTCTTTACACTCAAAGGTGCTTCTTAGACTTCAAAGACTGGGCATAGAAATCAGTTACACTGCAGAAAGAGATCTATTTTAAACATACATCAATCAATCTCATTTGCTGTTTGGATTCTGTGCATGGATTTTCATGTTATTTCTTAGCTGTTAATGTTCTGCCAGAGTGAAGGCATTTGCTTTTTTAACACAATGTGCTATGTGCATAAAAAAAGGACCTCAAAAGTGGAACAAAACTCCTGTTGTCAGAACAAAATCATAACTTCACTGAGGACATAGCCGAAGATGACACACATCTGTTGCTAAAAGGTACCATTGTTACTCCTCTACATTGAAAGAAAAACAAATTTAGAGAATTACCATCTCATTAAGCTATTTCCAAATGGAAATTAAATGACATCAACAAAGCTAAGTAGTTTTTTGTCTGGGTTTTTCCCTTATCCTTTCAATGAACACCCCCAAAAAAAATACCCCACAGTGTGGAAAGTGACTCTTCATTATTGCTTAGATGTTTAGGTGACATACCCAACGACTGGTGACATGGGACCTGTTAAGCAAACATTTTTCTTCTTGGTTATGGTGCTGGTGATTGTCAAAATAATATTTCAATAGTGGAAAGTGCTACAAGACGTGTAATGTGCCAAATAAACATTAAAGAAAGATTAATAAGCCAGGTAATACTGTTTCAGTCTTTTTTAATGAAACCTAATTACATTGCCATAGTATCCCATATGACATTTAGAAGAACTGTGGATCTAGAGGATGCTGATATTTTGTTGTAATTTCTCCTTTTTTTACTTTTCCTGAAGCAAACATTTAATTTTCTCAACAAATTTTTCTCGACAGCAAAGCATTTGACACTGTCTCCCACAGCATCCTCATAGATAAGCTGATAAAGTATGGGTTTGGTGATCAGGTAATGAGGTGGATCAAGAACTGGTTAAAGGGAAGAAGTCAGAGAGTTGTAGTCAATGGGACAGAATCTAGTTGGAGGTC
>VZRW01008933.1:5747-27405 GCA_013398125.1 Aegotheles bennettii | reverse complement strand
TGAAGTCTCCTTCGCTGGAGACATTCAAAACCCGCCTGGATGCGTTCCTGTGTGATGTACTCTAGGTGACCCTGCTCTGGCAGGGGGGTTGGACTAGATGATCCTTCGAGGTCCCTTCCAACCCTAGAATGCTGTGATTCTGTGATTCTGTGATTTGACTTTGCTTCTCATGTTCCTGGAGCAATCCTCCTAACAGAATAGTTTTCCTCATGATTAGCAAGAAAAGTTTTTTTCTCAGGTTACATTAAAGTGCCACTAATACCTTAGAGAAAGATTCTTCCCAAGTAAGAAATATGACTGGAGATCGTAAGAGATGTCATTGTCAAATGGCTACAGCTGCATTCACATCCACAGCTGGGTAGACTTGGTAGGTGTTTAATGAAGAGTATCTCCTGAGAGTACCCCTACACCAACTTCTAAAGATCAAGCAAAACAAAACGAAATACAAACAAACAAACAAATAGAGAGCAGTACAGACCTGACAGAGTTTGCAAGCCTGGCTGGTTAAAGAGAAGATTTTCTGAGATTTTGTTTTGTTTTGTTTTGTTTTGTTTTGTAAATTAGTATTGAAATAGTTATGTTCCTTGCTGTAATACTGTTAACCATCTAATGCATTAATTTGGCTGAACATAATCATAAAGTAGAGAGAAAGCTTTGAATGTGGAAGGGAGAAGGGACAAAAACCAAAATACACCAGCGTAGTGAGTCAAAAAGAGACACAAATGGGCATCCTTCTTACAGTACGGATTTTGTGAAATGGTGAAAATACTCCTATCATTTATGATTTCCTGAAGAATGGACACCTATTTATAAATGAATGGCTCTGTAATAACTCAGTGACACCTTCATAAATCTCACCAATGTAGAGCAGTGTGTGACACATCTGATGAGAAATGTGTTTACTCCTTTTGGATTAAAAATAGAAAAACAGAATAGAACAAGTTCATTGGCAGGTTCAGGTGGCCACTTAGTATATAATAGAATCAGGAAATGAAAGTGCCCTGTGGCAGAGAGAGAAACACCACTAGCACTCATTTTTAGAGGACATAAGCAAGTGTGTTACTGTGGCTTGTTGTTTTGTTGTTTTTTTTGTTTTCAGCATTTAAGTACTAGCAACTGTACTCCTTTACAATAAACTAAATATTTATTCAATTCTTCTGCTTGTTATTTCTTCATTAACAAGGTTTTCCCTGCTGTGCAGTGGAATATGTGAGCAACTTTGCAAATGTCAAAAGCACTCAATTTGGATCAACTGGAGGAAGTGATAACAAGAGTCATAATCAAGTGGAAGTACAATAGTGGCACATTTCAAGCTGTGAAATAATAGATCGATTCAGAAGACACTTTCTCATGGGATAATACTTCCATTTGTCCTCATTTTGAGATTTGTTTTGATTCACCATCTCCATGGAATGATGTATTTTGCTTTTATCATTCTATTTGGAGGCAGTAATTTAAATTATATTAGACCACTAATTGTTGTTTTATAAAAGAAATGTAATATTTTTAATAAAGACAAACTCAAGCTAATATAAGGAAGGTTTAAAAAGCTTCGGATTAAGTACTGAGAGTCTCACACTTCTTACATGTCTGTGTTCTAATGGCAGGGAGTTTTAATAGCATATTGAAAAGTATTGAGCTTCCCGTTTGACAAGAGCACTGCTGAAATTTGCTCTGGCAGAAAGGAAGGATAGCACAGCCAAGATAAACAGGGCTATTATGAAAATTGGACTTTTAAATTTGAAATTACACAATTTGCACCTTACATTATAATCTATAAAAGTGTTGCAACAACATAATTTAGTAAGAAAATCTAGAATATTTTCCTTTTGTCTTCTGAATCTCTGGATTTCTAGTCTGTGGCAACAATAAAATGACATTAGATTAATTTCATTGACATTGCTTACTGTTCTCTCAAGATCCTTTTGCAGTGCAATGACAGGTTAATATTAAAGTCTGGTTCTATTATTTTCGAAAAAGAATAAGTGAAGAATATTGTCTGAAAATTACAACTCAGAGGTCTTTCTCCATTTCCTGTTTGCTAATCAGTTTGTGACTTCTGAGTCATTCTTTCATTTCCAAACTGAAATGAATTAGATGTGTTCTGTTGTTCTTTCTCAATGGGAAAAAAAACTATATCAAATTTATTAAACATGTTGGTCTTTATGCAGTAGGCCCTTTTGCAGGACTCTGTTGGTTTCAGCATGATTATTTATTTTATCAGAGGCTACAAGATTGGGTTTCTCTTTGATTGATGTATATTTTTGTTCTCTTTTGGCCAAGGAGATGCTTTAACATAATTTCCACTTAAAAACTTACATCTGGGACAAATCAACCCCCTTAGCTTTAGGTATCATCTCCTGTATCCCATGTGGTTGACTGGATTCCCTGAGATCTGACAAAGGGATGGGAAGAGGCTCCTTCAGGGAGCAGTTTCTCACAGCAAGGTCAGGTTCAGATTCAGTCACCCTTTAAGAGGAAGAATTTCCTCTCTCCCAGTTTGGTTTTGTCACCTGAGTGATGGGGAAAAAAACTCCATTTCAATACATCACTAGATATTGAATCCTCAGCTAATAAAGACATTGTTTTCTTGAAGTCATTGATGATATGCTGAGTTAAACCATCAAAGAACTGGCCTCACAAAGTTTCACTTCACTTTCACTTCACACACCTCCATGCAGCTGGATGTTCCAAACTTCACTTTCTTTTTTAGAGTAAAGGACATTCATGAATGTCCTGTTATATGGGGTTATCAAGTTGAAGAAAAATTGGTTTATTTGTCTGGAATTGGGCTGTGTAGTGCAAGATATCTGCTTATAGACATCTCAACAAATGTCTTGGACATCTAGCTGCATCTAAACCTCTTTCCCTGTGCCACTCTGGAACAGGAACATTCCCAAACCAGATCAGGAGTGGAACTGAACCTTTTAACACACTCCTGTCTCAGTTGCCTGGTCCTCGAGATCATTCTTTCACAGTCAGAGATCCACATCTTAATCTATGCTGACCTTCCCTTGGCTCTTCACATGCCAGGGAAGTCACTGACACCAGTGATTTAGTAGGATTTGAAAAGGATCATGCATTTATACTGGCAGTAAGTGTGGTTTAAATTCAGTTAAAGAGGATTTGTTTTAAGTTAGGAAGGGATATAAACCTTACTGCTTCTGAAATCAGTGAATTTGTAGCTGCTGGATCTAGAAAGAGTTGTTTTCCTCTAGGCAGGGACACTGCACTGCTGCCATGTGAGAAGCTCTGTACCTTCCTGCTGGTGCTGGTGTCTCCTGAAGGCAACACCAGCAGCTTGGTGAAGGGACATGGTTCAGATTTTGCCTCAAAGAAGGGCAGCTATATGGCAAAAAGCACAGTGTATCAGATTTGGGCAAGCAATCCGTGTGACTCAGAAAGCCAAGAATCCTGGGATCAAATATCTGTGCCCACCCATCACCATACAAAAATTTCAAGGAAAATTGCGCATATCAGTTCCTGACCTGAAAGTAGTTCTTTCTGATTGGTTCTCTGAATCTACCTAGAGATTATTTTGTTAACATTAACCTGGATGTATGATCTGTGACATGGATAGGGGATGAAGGTAATATTTCATGCTCTGAACATTTATCCTCCAGATGCCTGTGATACAAAATAGCTAGCAACCCCATAAAAGGTGGCTAGTGAAAGAAAGGATAAAATGCAGTTATTAATATAAGAAAAAAAAGATTACACACAATACATAAAAATTCATGTTCACTGCCCCTCCATCATTAACAATCTCCTATAGGGATAAGCCAATTTCCTCCAGGACTGCCATCTGAAGGACAGAAGAACATGAATTTATTTTTTTTCTATGCTGCCTGAGAAACTTTATAAGTTAAGAACTCAAGTTCCTTCAGATCAACATGACATGAAAACAGATGGCCACTTTTCTCATTGTATCTTGGAGCTGAAGAATTTTTTTAATCTTTCTGTTCTAATTTCTTCTTGAAACTTTGGGACAGAGCCTTCTAGGATGTCACAGAAGGAAGCCAGTTTCTTTTGGAGAATAGTGAATTACAAGCAGATTTTGTGGTTTCTGCTCTGGGCTATTGTGATTGTTTTAGCATCTGTTGTTTTTTAAAAAAATTACAAATATTATTCAGACTCTATCTGCTGAAACAGAGTATGTGCTCTTGCTGTCCAAGCATCTGGAAATGGAAGTACAATCTACAAATATTAAAAATCCCCAGACAACATTATTCTCACCAGTTCGGTATAATAGAAATTAAATTATTTTTAAGATAAGTAGCCTGGATGTAGAGCTTTGATTTTATAATTTATTTTATATTGTGTGATGGCATGGTCACACTCTACTAAATATAGACCTTATATGAGGGGGAAAACCAATCTTCCTGTTTTCACTGATCTGCAATAGTCCATCGACCATCAAACTCTCAATTTCCTTTAAATGTGATGATAGTTTTATGCAGAAATCTAGCAGTACTCTGAACTGGTTAAATCATAGATTGCAAATGTTTCTAAAATTGCCTTAGAATATGTCTATTTTCAATTTATAAAAACAGGTTACAGTAAAAGTGTGGAATAGATATATATAAAATTTCTAACAGAAATGGTGATATAAACCTCGTGGTTTATATTGCACACACACAAGTCATATATTCAAAAAAACAGGCTTTCAAAGCATTGGTTAGGAAATATCAGAATTAAAGTTGCCGTCATAAGGTTGTGTGTCCATTTTTCTATTATTATCTTTAATTATACAATTACAAATAATTCCTCACACACCACCTAACTCATTTAACATGCAAAACAGTTTTAAGAATAATCTAATCAATATTCTGTTTTTTCCTTATTGTTCAGTCATCAGCCTCAGGTCATATTTGTTGCTAAAATGTAGACTTAAAGATGGAAAAATTATTTTTTGTGTCAGAGGCACTCAGCACTTCCATGAAAGAGTGAGACATAAATATTAGTTAATTATTTTCACAAGTTTGTGAGCTGAAGAGTGGCATGAGTATTATTTTATAGCCAGACTGCCTGAACACATATATGAAAACATATATTTCCAGTGATGTGTAGACAGAATTTGAGACACAGGAAGTTCAGACCCATCAGAGCACTTAACGTCATATAGCAGCTTATGTAGTCCTAATGACTTTAGCTGAAGTTGCGTGTCCCTAGTACTTTTCTAAATCAGATTCCCTGGTACTGCAGTAAAAAATAGTGATGAGCTGTGAAAACACCAATCTGATGTGGCTTCCTGTTATTTTACAGCTATATGTTTTCTTGTTTGGGAGCCTAAATTTGTCCAAATGGTCTGGATTTAAGTCCCTATTTAAGAAAAGGGTTTGAGCTCAAAAACAAGGAGCAGGGTATGAAAACTGTGCTGCTGTATAACAACCCTAGCTTGGCTGCAACTATGCTGCTGATTTTATACAATTCAAAGGCAGAAGGAGATTTGTAGACATCTACCTGCTTGGGCCATGAACACACAAGGCAAGAAACTGTAGGAAAATGTTCTCCAGGCTGTATTCAAGAGATTTTGGCCTTATTTGTTTCAGTATTTTCTTGCAGATCCCTGTATCGGTCATCAGACAACTGCAACTGGTGCCAGAGTCACCCTTGTACACATCACTGGTCCATTCCCAAACTGTTCCTGGACTTGTACAGGGAATGTGAGAGTACTTCAGGAGACTAAAAGGGCAAAACAGCATGTAATAGATGTCACGATACTTATTCAAAAAGGAAATTTTAATTAAAATTGCACAGTGAACCTTGATTTTTCAACTTCCTTATTTCTGAAGGTTGAATGTGAATGCTGAATATAAATGCTGAATATAAATGTTGCCAAAGAGGTGACACCAAAGGTGAGCCTAGCCCCATGTCTCCATTAGGGCTAGGCTCCATGAGAGAAATAATCTCCATCAATAGCTGACTGACTTCTTAGTCTAGAGGTTACAGTTCGTCATGTGTACTAGCCAATAGTGGATCTAGCCTGTATTAATTTCTCTGATTCCCTTCTCAACTCATTTAGAAAAGTATATCTTTTGTGCATGAAAAGTATACCTTTTGTGTCTTTCAAAGTCTCCTTTGACAATTTCATTTGGTGGTGTTACTTGTACTGTGAGAAGAATTGCTTGCTATTGATCTTCTCTATTCTACAAATTTCCCTCATATTCTTTGTCACCTTTTCGTTCCAAATTCAGATTATTTTTTATTTGCTCTGTAGCTGTATGGAAGACAATTCACATCTCTGTTTATTTTTGTTGTCTTCATCTGGATCCTCGGTAATTCTATTATACCTTTTTCTTTTGCTATGGCATGCTCAGGACCACAAGCTCAATTTCTTAAATTTAGAATAATGAGATCTTGAAATATTAATAGATGATTAATGTACACTGAGACATGATTATGCATTCTCTTAGGCTTCTAATTATTGTCCTAATTATTCTTCAAATTTTACTTACATTTATAGACACTGCTGAACCCTGAACTGTTGTTCTGAAGAGTAGATTGCCATGGCTTCAAGATCTCTTTCCTGAATGATGGTAACTAAAGTGAAGACTGTTGTATATTAATACATGTAGGTTATTTCTTTTTCTAGGTTTCATATTCCACTTTCTAACAATTAATTTCTTCTATCTTTTTATAATCTACTTTTAAGTTTGAGACAACTTGTCAACTTCTCACAATCAGCTTTAGATTATCCCAAATAATTCTGTATCATTTTCAGATTTTGTTTCCTTATCATTCAAGTGATATCCATTTATAAATATGTTGAATGGCACATTTTTCATATGTAGAATATGTTTGAGCTCCTTTCTTTCTGAAAACCAGCTACCCACTCCTATCATCTGTTTCTTATGTTTTAACCACCACTGTTTCTTATGTTTTAATCCACCACAGGGCATTCTTTTTTATCCCATAGCAGCTTAGTGTCTTTCAGTGATTTTGCACTGAGATGTTCCTCAAAAGCTTTTTTAAAATGCCTGTATTTTACCTCACCTGAACCATATTCTTAGTGGCTCCTCTAAATTTGTCTAACTGATACATGAGTCATGACTTCCCTATGCAATGGTTATGTTGGCTTTTCCCTACTATGTCATATTTTGTTATTTTATTATTCAGTATGTTCTTACAGAATGGTATGTTCCTATAAATTTGCTCTTATACAAATACAACTTATCGGTTTGTAAGCATCTGTGTTAATCTGGAAAAATTTATAAAATGTTGGTGTCATGTTAACCATTTTCCGTTCTTGAGGTAACACAACTCATTTAAATTATAGATTATTCACTGCTAATAGTTCATCAGTTACTTATTTCAGTTGCTTAAGAATTCCTGAGAGAAACAACCCTGTGTGTTTATCCTCTTGAAAAGAATAGTTCTGGGGTAAGAATCTCTCTGACCTCTTCTGGAGTACATGTTGACACAAAGAATTAATTTTGAGATTTTTTTTTTCCAATAGCATCACCTTAGTGAATGCTCCTTTTACAACTTGATCAACTATGAGACCCACATATTTTCTTGAAGACAGATGCTTTTTATAAAAAAAAGTTTTAATTTTGTTATCTTTTTAGCTTTCCGTCTGTGTGTTTTTATTTGTGACCTCCTGGGCTTTTTAAAAGAAGATACCAGATGAAATTTTATCCTGTGACAACAAATGACAGATCTGGAGAAGAACTCTGGATGTTTTAGCAGAGAGCAGATAGCAGCAATGAAGTTCTTGCAGGTCAGCTATGGAGCTCTGAGATAACAGTTGGCCATGGCATTGTCATTTTTACTAGCAGCAGAACAATAGTGAGACTCAGAATACTTGTGTTCACCCAGCAGTGTGCATATTGAGCAGAGTCTTTTTCCTATTCCTCCCTTCTTTGACCTTTGAACCTTATGTCAGCTCATTTGAACTATTTCAGTCGGCTTTTTCCAAGAATTGCAACCTCCAGTCAACATTCAAGATGTAAAATATCAGCCCAGACAAGTTGGTAAATTTAGAAGTCACTGAAAACAAATCTTTTTAATGGAAAGTGTGAAACTGGCATAGTAAGAGACAACACTACCATTCTGCCTAAAATTGCTACCATTAAAGAAACCCATTTCTTGCTATTAATAAGGGGTGGCATTAATAGGGAGTCACCACAGGATGTCAATGGCACTATGGGATTATAGCTTCCAAATTGTTACTGATTCTAGATGGAAATTATTTCATTCAAGCAAAAACCACGTCAAAATTTGACATCTTTGTACCATCACTCCACAAGCATTTTCCAAAAAAGGCGCATATAACTTTATCTCTACCACTCTCTCTTTCTCCCTCTCACTGAGATTACAGAAACTTCACACTGGAAATCACTCCCCAAATACTTCTTCATACAAATGCTGCACTGTGTGCTATGAGCCCTTGCCAGGGATCTCTGGGAAAGGATTGGTGCTTTCAGAGTCCTAACTTTCAGGGAGGTCCTCTGCAAAACCGTGAAACTAATCTGAACCCTACACTTAGTTCAAGTTTCATTCTCTGACCTTGCACTGCAGATCCTATGAATAGAACATTGTCCTATTTGTGCAGGCTCAATAACTGGACATTTTCTGGGTCCATGGATTTGTACAATGAGATATCTACTCCAATCTGTGTGCATAATGCTCCAATGCCTGACAGGAATGGCTGCAATATTGATGTCTTTCAATGTAGATCACATCATTCTCAGAGCAGAGTTCAATAAAATGATACTGTAGTTAACAAGTTTTCCAACAGAAAGTTGCGTTAAAACATGGAAGTAATCAGGAGGAAGCCTGTTTATGCATGTCACAGTTACACTGAATTGTCAACAAATAAACAAAGATTTGCTTCACCTATTGTCATGTATACCAAGTAAGTCATTAATCTAAACTAATGAAGCTTAAGTTATATGACAGGCAGTTTTTATGGAGCTCTTCCTTAATGATATGTTTGCTTTTCATTATAACACCAAGAAAGCCCATTATATAGAAAGCAGCACATTATAGCCAAAAAGCCTTGAATCCTCTGCTTCTCTCTTTGTTCCTGGCTCACAATAAGTAGTGCTTACACTTACATTTTCACAGAGTTCTCCTGGATGAATAGCATTACTCAGAAATGAATAAAAAATCCAGATAAGAATTGCAACAAGAAAATAATGTGTCCATTGTTTCAACTTCAGTGAGTTATTTATTTGGTTAGAAAGCTAGTTAGATAAGGATTTTTGATCTGTCCTGGAAGACAAAATTGAAGGCTGAATTCAAACCGTTTCATATGCACATCCATTTTAAATTTATGAGTGTCGAATCTACAAAGCTTTAAGTTATTGCTTGCTGTTGACATAAACCTACCTTTGTGATGAGGCAGCACAGAATAAACCCATTAAAAATGTTTCAAAAAGAAAGCAAAAAACCTCATAAGTTTTCCTGCAAGTTTCCAAGAATAAGATTATTGGTTTCCCTCCATGGATTTGCCAGTTTGATATTACAGAATAGAAAAATGAAATGGCAATCTGTTTTTCATTTCCTTCTGAAAACAATCAGAATTAATTCAGGAAGACCAACTATTAACAGATCAGCTTCATTTCCTATTGTGCAAGGCGCTCAGACATAAGTATTTAGTGCCAGTTTGAATGTCCTTGGGTATGAGACACACACCCAGGACAACACCTGTGACACTGTTGTGAAGAGAGATCTATCCTTGCAAAACACCTGGAGATCAGATCACATCTTCTATACCATCTCATATGGCATTAGACACCCTTGTTTTGGCTTCTGAATCAATCACAGGATGCTTTCCACGTTCCTGTGATTGAGTGATGGTGTTTCCAGAAGTAAATACTAGATTTTGATTGAAAATCTCCTTTTAAAATCTTCATATTTCTCTTGGTAGTCTGTATCAGAAATTAATTACGTAACTGCTAAAAATTATTGCCCTATTTCTAATTTCTCTTAAACTCCTTTAACACCTAGACATTATATCTTGCAATGTTTTGCCAGAGTGAAGACCCTGCTTGTCTGTCTATTCCCCTGAACATGCTAAAATGCTTGAGTGTTTAGTATTGACATCACTCTGGGAGCATTGAATGTTATTTCATAGAAAAGAATATCTTGTCAAGTGTTGGAGATGTTCTTTTCACATAAAACAAGTTTGCATTGATGTTACAACTTCCATTGATCCAGGTTGCACAAAGGTGGTGTGACCATTTGGGAAATACATACATATAAATGCATATATCCCATTTCTATGTTGTGTGTTCTTTCTAGTTGTAACCTTTCATTCTGGCTTGGAGTTTTCATTGTATAGTAAGAACGTGACACCTTCTAGAGTCACTGTTCCTGCTGAGCATTGAAGTGACTATGCCCAGCTGATGGTTGTTGACTTCAAAGAGGTCTGTACTCAGATAATAACAGAAAACTGAGGTATGAAATTCCTCAGTGGAATTTCATCAGATCATTAAATAAACAAACAAACAACAAAAACAAAAAAACAAACACAAAAACACAAGAAAACACAAAAAAAACACAAAAAACACAAAAAAATAAAAAAAAATAAAAATAATAAAAAACAAACAAAAACAAACAAACAAAAAACAAGGAAAGTACAACACAAAATTCTCCAATACAAACTTTCCAAGTCAGTGAAAATCAATAAACTGCCACATGCAAACTGGACAGGCTAAAAAGACTCTAAACTTTGACCACTGATGGTTTTATCGACTTAGGCCGCCATTCAGTAAAGAGTGAAGTATTCAGTTAACATCAAGTATGGATGTATCCCATTAGACTCAGTATGTTACACAGATGCAGCAGAATGGATATGTATATTGAGATGTAAAGGCTTCAGTGCCTTGAGTAACAGCACTCTTTTAGAAATCTCTTTCAGTCTAACATAAATATGATAGCAAACAAACACTGAGAATATCATAGATTTTCAGTCCTCAAGCAAGAATTCAAAAGAAGCTATCCTATACACTGAAATTATGTTATTATAGGAATTAGATTATATCCAAGGATTGTTGTTCAGCACTTATTTTTCAAGAAATGTCACTTTCCAGATGCTAGGCCTGCACTGGCACTTACCATTTTTAGGTACCTCTTATTATGACACACCACCCCCAACTCCACCCTTCAAACTAACCTCTAAAATACCTCATATTTTCTTTTCCCATTTTGGACCATAGAGAATTCTTTGTGCTGAATCCTTAGCTCCTATGAACAGAAATAAAATGCAACTTATCAGGTCTCTTTCACTAAGTAGAGAATCTAGTCTTTAGAGCTGCTGTAGGACTAATTCAGGGTAACTGAGATTTTCATTTAGTATAAGCCATCTGAACATCCCATCCTAGCATAAAATGGTTCTGTGAATCACTATCACAATCTGTCTGGAGTTTGTTCTACATTGTCACTGATGCAATGCATGCAGTTGTAAAATTGCCTTATGTATAAAGTATAAATATTAGTAGTTTTTCAGTACAAATTGCTATCTAATAGGTATTAGAGAAAGCAAACTCTGGAGACAAAGTGGGTTTTTTCAAAGCTTTGCTATAACTTTGCAGTAAGAGGGTTTTTTTACTTTTTCTTTTATTTTCTGGGATTAAAAAAGAGTCTGTTTTGTTTACTACATAGACATTTACATTCTGGCTTTGGATTTTCAAGAAGACAAAAAGTCTGTTTCCATTAACACTAAAACCAAAGAGAGGTTTTCACCCTAGAAATGTCAGGCACCATTACTTTCTGTAGAGTCTGAAAGTACTGCATCTGTTGATGTCAGAAATGGGCAATATGTCTATCTATAGAAGAGCAATGAGGCTTGTGAAAAGAATTTGTAAAAAAACAGGCAAAGTTGTTTTCATAGATGGCAAGTACCAGCACTGGTAAGAAAAATACCAAATTTCCCTTCCATAAGGAAGAAATACATGACTAAAAGAAGCCACTTGAGATGAGTTATTTATTTTGGAGGAAAGAAAAGTAAATACTTTGTATCGTTGAGGCTTATGTGATTTCCAAAGTTTGCAACACACTTCAGATGCAATAAATGAACGCAATATTGATGTGTGATGTTCCACTTCAAGTAGCACTTCAAATAACTAATGTTGACTTGAGCTAAATGTTGTTTGTTGTATACTCTAAAATCCATTTTTTCAGAAAGATATTATGCGTAAGAGACAGATGTTAAACTTAAATCACAGAATCGTAGAATCACTTTGGTTGAAAAAGATCTTTAAGATCATCAAGTCCAATTGGTAACCTCGCACACTGCCAAGTCCATCACAAGCACCACATCCACATGTCTTTTAAAAACCCCCAGGGATGGTGACCCCACCACTTCCCTTGGCAGCTTGTTCCAGTGCCTGACAACCCTTTTGTTGAAGAAATTTTTCATTATATTGAATCTAAACCTCCACCTGGCATAACTTAAGGCCATTTCCTCTCGTCCTATCACTTGTTACTTGGGAGGAGACACCAACCCCCACCTTACTCCATTCTCCTTTCAGGTAGTTCTAGAGAGCAATAAGATCTCCTCTCAGTCTCCTTTTCTCCAGCCTAAACAACCCCAGTTCCCTCAGCTACTCCTCATAAGACCTGTGCTATAGACCCTTACAGGTTTGTTGCCCTTCTTTGAACATGCTCCAGCACCTCAATGTCTTTCTTGTAGTGAGGGTCCCAAAACTGAACACAAGTATTCCAGGTGCAGCCTCACCAGTGCCGAGTACAGGGGAACGATCATTTGCCTGTCCTGCTGGCCACACCATTCCTGATACAAGTCAAGATGCTGTTGGCCTTCTTGGCCACCTGGTCACACTGCTGGCTCACATTTAGCTGGCTGTCAACCAGTACCAATATCAACCAAATATTTATGAGAAAGTACTGGATGAATAAAATACCAGAATTGTTAGCATGCAAACTTAACCTTGCAAATTTTTTATTATGTAAACAACTCTTGTTCACACAACATTCTCACCTTAACTTTGATAGAGGTATTAACATGTCTAAGGATTTGCAAAAACATTCTACATGCATTTTCAATTCATATTCAACAGAAAACCTATGCATGCATCCTTGTGTTCTTTTTCATCTGGCTTGGACACTCATGAGTAGTTGTTACATACTTCACTTTTACACTGAGACCATACTGTTCTCAATAGTCAGATGCCCTACATGTATGAGTTTTTATAGTTTCTTCATCTCAAAATAGATGTGGACTAATCAGGTCAAAAATTATGTGTTCCAGCAACACGTACCCTCAGATCTGCCCTCCTATTTAAACATTTTTGAAAAATGTAGTCTGTATCAACATAACAGCATGCTCATGTATTTGGGCTAAAACCATTAAAAACCCACAAATGTACATGGGAAGGGGCTCATATTTCTCACAGCTATTAATTATAAATTTATTTTATTGAACAAGCTAAACTGACAGTAATTTTAGGTATATTGCCGTATCTGTTGCAAGTACATTTGATGACTGCAATTGCCATCATGACCATGAGTCATATCAAAAAGGGATTTTTTTTTCAAAGCTGTGAAATTCACTCTTCAACTGAATTGTAAATATTTCATTTTAAATACAGGTTTTTCTTGGAAAATTCTTGTAACACAGCTCTGACCACCCACTCAATAGATTCTATTAGTTTTGAACTTAAAATAAACATAGTTAAATAAAATTCAGAAATTAGTAAAAATGAAAGGATAATGCTGAAAGATGCCCCTGAGAGTTCAAATAAAGACCTAACCTAATCTTTTTTTTTGCAGTCACTGGAGATAGTATGATATGGGATGCAATTTCCCAGCCCCGGTAATCAAATTATTGAGATGAAGATCTAAAATACCACTATCTAGTGTGCGAAGTACTCTCGGGATTGTGCCAGGAACATTCCTCCATTGTCCCATAATCTCTTAGCATCTTTGTCCATTGGGGAGAGAGAATTGGAATATGTAGATATTGGATCCACTACCTATATAGTAAAAGCTGCATTTACTTCAGAATGTCTGGATTTCACTCAGTGTCTAAAACCACTAGTAAAAGCTATTCAGGACCTTGGATATAAACATTGCTTAAAATTATGGAACTTCTCAGTAGGGTCATTTAAAAAAAACATGTCACAAATTCACAAGTGCACTCTGTGTTGAATATATTATGGTAATTGAACTGTCATCAGTGTTGTCAGTGTGCATCTGTGACTAATTGAAAACACATTTCATTGCAGTTTTAGCCATAAACAGCATGTGAAAAGCCTTTGTTGGAGGACTGGGGGATGGGTTATGCAGCTTTGGGTATTTTTGTTTGTTTGTTTTGGTGTGAGCTGTAACCAGGAACACCATAAATGAGAAAGCAGAGAATTAAATGCATAAAATTAACCATATAATTATGAATTTTGAGAATCTTCAGGTTTAGCTAAATCTAAAAGTGATCTTCCTGTCACTAATACTAGCATCGATCTGAGCAGAAGAAATTTATTAATATTTTTCCATTGTAGATAATTTTAAAAGAGTTATGTACCTTAGGCCTAAATACCACATGCAATAATTCATAGCAAAGCAATTCATATGCTACACATCTCTGTCAAGTGAAAATGCTAAACCAGGAGCAGATGAGAAGAGTAGATTTATTGTAACAACATATTTTGGATTCCTTCTTTGCTTTTCTCACCAGAAAAATTCTACATACTAGATATTATTCTGAGGTAAATAGTTATCCATGTCTTTATGTCTTTTCCTGGTGAGAATTCATCTTTTCTCACCAAGACGCTCATCAAAGACTGCCCAAATCACCAGTTCAATATTCACTTCAAGTCCTCCTATAGGTCATGCAATATTTATTGCTAGCCATGAAGAAACAGAAATTAATTGAGTAGATGGTAAATTCAAATGTAAGTCTACAAGGGAATAGATCAGAGTATTGTGGGTATTGTTTTAACCTCTTGTTACAAACTGAAGTTACTAAAATAAAATATATTTGGCTCACTCATACAGGCAAAATTACTTAACTTTGTAAATATGAATAAAATAATAATTATTTACATTTTAATCTGAATTAAATCATAAGTATTGATGAGTTTGCATCAGTGGCTGTATCTAGAGTCAGAAGGGCACACTTGCAGATTGGTCTCACTCTTGTAGCTTGGGGACCTAAACAGAGCATGAGTTGCTGACAGTTTATGTGCCCTTGTCTCCATCTTTGCTGACGTAGTGGAACTTAGGACACAACCTAGGTTCACACACCTGTCCAAGAGCCTGCAAACAGTCCTTCTTTCCCCAGCTTAGGCAGAGACCACGTGAATGTCAAACCCCCAGTCATGTAAAGTTAATCTTGCTACGGCTGATGTGAAACAAACAGGGTGCGTGGCTCTCCTTGCAGCAGTTAACCAAGAAGTCTTCTCTTGCTTATCAAAAACCTAGGAAATCCTGCACTTCTCTCTTTCATGTTACCAGTGTTTGGCTTATTCATGTCTGTTAAACAAAAAAAGAGCTTTGCTTATTATTTTCAGCTTAGTCTCTTGTTAAGGAGATAGGAACACCTTAACTGAAGAAGTGGACAGGGTTTTCAATGCCAGTCTTTCTCAATTGCATGTAACCAAGCAGTGAAATGCACAAGGCACATGTTGACCATTTTGATTCATCACTCAGCACTTCACTGACCCACTCATTATCATGTACTGATATACCTGATTAAGACCAATTGCAGTTGCTGCAATGACTTTCAGACACATCTTCATTCTTTCATCTATCCAGAGAGTGAAACTACACTTCTGCGATCACTACATGGTTCCCTATCAGTCAGTCATGACTGTGGGCTTTATTAATGCAAAATAATTCTCTCATCCTCTTGTCTCCTGACATCACTTTCCCCTCCTGTTTAATGGTGGAAAGCAATGAAGAAGTACTATAGATATAGCATGTGTCAGATAATCGTGGTAGCTACCAGGCAGCCAGATCATCAGACCCTTCACAGAAGGAAATAGAATTACTGATATGAGAAGGCTGATATCAGATGAAGGTGCTTTGTCTAGAAGAAACAAAATGAGCTCTTATAGGTTAAGAAAAAAGATAGCTGATGAAAATATACACTAGAGAACATCCATAAGCCTGCTGAAGAATATAAATAGACAACAAAAAAATAATGAAACCGAATGTCAAGATTTATACATAAATTGTAAGCAGCTCTATGATGCCTACATATGTGGTGATATTGGAATATTGCCATATTTCCATCCCATCATCTATTTTCTTGACATTTTTTTCAGTTAGATAAAAACCTTTTTCTAACTCTTAGCACCAAAGGTATATTTAATATTGGCTGTTGTTAGAGGCAGAGTTTCTGGATAAAAATATGACAAGAGAATTCTAAATTCCATAGTTAAGCACTCAGATATTAGAAATTCTAAAATGGAGACTACTATTTAGGTAGTGGTACTAAGACCATGAATTTCAATTAACAGGTTAGATTAAGTACATAATACTCAATTTAAAAACATTGGGTTTAATGCATATAATGTACACACATATAAGAAAAATATCTGTTTGGCTTTGCAACCAAATGTTAAGATTCCCAGTGAGTTTGGTATAAAGAACAACCATCTTTTTATAAATATTGCAACTCCGGTATTTTCATGGATATTTCAGAATCAAGGTCCTTTAGTAAGCATGTTTTCTTTTATACTACTTTATTCATCCCCCATTTTTATTATATGCAGCCTTAAATACTTTAATGGCATAAAGTGCGCAGTGCAAAATGGTGCAAAATTATTTTAGTACAGTCAAGATCTTCACATAGCATAAAAGATTTAACAGGGTCTACTAGGCAGGTTTGTCTCCAAATATTCTTTGGAAATGTATTACTGAAAAGACTAAGTGATCTAATGAATGTGAAAGTTCCTTAAGAAAAGGTTGGTGTCTCCATGCCTGTGCAGAAAAAAGTATAAACAACAACAGAGTTAATACTGGTAAACTGCATGCACACTTAAGCTTTGCTTATGGTAAAGACTCAGGATTTAGCAATATAGTGTATTCCAAAAAGTCAGAAGTATTCTTGTTTCAACTCTACACAGTATTTATTACAAAAACAGTGATGGAGTAATTGTTCCAGATGAGGGATTCATGGAGGGACTGCTGCTCTGGTACCTCAGCTATGGCGTAACTCCAATAGGGTTGCAAAGCAGTAGCAGGTCACTGAGTAGCTCAGGACAAAGTAGTGAGCATTTTGGGAGGAACCTGGAGCTAAACAAGGACAGTATCACTGACTATTGATTACTGCTTATGCAGAAAAGTAAACCAATGCTTCTGTTAAACTGCACAGAGAAAGGAAATTGAAAGATTTCACACTATCTATCCAAAACAGAAAGAATGCTGAAAACATGAGAGTGGGTGAGACTGAAAATTGAAATGAAGATGAAATGGGCATATCACTAATTGATATATAACTTATTGATTCAATGTGCAGCAGCTGTAAAAAAGGTGACATGTTGCCCTCTTGCACTGAAAGTACTCAGTATTGTACTGGGTGGATGTGGCAACGTTTTGGTAGAAGTGGGGCTACAGGGATGGATTCTGTAAGAATACACCAGGAGCTACCCCTTGTATCCAATTCCAGCTGTCTTCAAGATGGACCCAACACTGCCCAAACTGAGTCCATCAGCAACGCTGGAGGCACCTCTGTGATAAAGTATTTAAGAAAGGGTAAAAAATACTGCATGACAGCTCTGAGACAGGAGTTAGAAAACATGAGGGAAGCAACTATGTAGACACCAACATAAATGAAGAAGGAGGAGGAGGAGCTGAAGGCACCAGAGGAAAGATTCCCCTACAGTCCGTGGTGAAGACCATGGTGACACAGGTTGTCCCCCTGCAGCTCATGGATGACCATGGTGGAGCAGATATCCACCCTGCAGCCCATAGAGAACTGGACATTGGAGCAGGTGAGTATGCCATAAATGCATCCTGTGGAGACCCCATGACAGAGCAGGCTCCTGGCAGGAGCTGCAGCCCAATGAAGAGACCTGACACATGAGCAAGTTTTCTGGCAGGACCTGTGGCCCACAGGGTACCCACGCTGCAGCAGTCCATTCCTGAAGTACTGTACCCCACGAAAGGGACCCATGCCGGAGCAGTTATTGACGTATTACAGTCCATGGGAAAGACCCACACTGGAGCATTAGTGAAGGACTATATCCCATGGGGGGGATCCCACACTGGAACAGGGGAAGAGCATGAGAAGGAAGGAACAGCAGAGAAGTGTTATGAACTGACTGCAACCCCCACTCCCCATCCTGCTGCACTGCTTAGGGGAAAGAGGTAGAAGAGTAGGGAGTGAAGTTGAGTTAGAAAGACAGGGACAGGGGGAAGGCAGGTTTAGTTTTGGTTTTCTCTCTCATTATACTACTCTGTTATTAATTAGCAATAAATCAAAATATTTTTCCCAAGTCGTTTTGCCTGAGACAGTAAATGGTGAGTGATCTCCCTGCCCTTATCTCAACCCACAAGTTTTTCATCGTATTTTCTCCCTCTGTCCTGCTGAGGAGAGGGAAGTGATGGAGCAGCTTGGTGGGCATCTGATGGCCAGTCAAGGGCAACCCACAGGTATATGCAAAACATTAACTAGCTCTGAGAAGCCATTTTTGTTACACTCTAGAGAAATGTGGATATTACTTGAGAGTAAGGGGATTCTAAAAAAAATAGCTCAGCTTCTATGCAGAAGTAGAGTGACAGAAGTCTTCAGAGGAAAATATGAGGTATTAGTGAAGTATATATCCCACTAAATGTCACCATGAAATAAAACTTGATGAGCTACTTGTGATTGCTCAATAAACTAGAGGACTACTATTTAAGTGAAAAAGGAACACATAAAAATGTATAAACCTATTGTATAAACTCATAGATCTGATAAATAAACACATCATCTGTTGTGACACCAATTAAGTACTGTTTATGTAATTAAGACAAAATTTGAATTATATTTTTGAATCCATGCACTTAAAGGGAATTAGCAATTAGTTTGTGATTGGGAATGACTTGCTTTAATTTCTTGGGAAGACATTTTAATCAACCTTTTTATTTACTTTTTGCAAGAAACTTTTCTGCCAATAAAAAAAAATCCAGAAAATCCACAAGTCTCTTTATTTTCTTTTTCACACTAGCTGTCCCATATGGAAGATAATAAATAGATAAAGAACTGGTCATGTTATACAACTGAGCATAAGTAGGCAACTCTGAAAGAATGACACGTTGTCTAGAAATGATCTTGGTGGAAGTAACAAATGTGAAATCTTCTGTAAAGATTGTACAAATGACACAAATAAGCTTCAGTGAGTAAAAAAAAAAAATCTATCTCCTACATTCAGTTTGGATCTATTCCTCCTGAGAATGTCAATAAACATCCACTGCTTTCAGAGCCTGAGGGTAACTATTTCCTCTAATGAAGAAGCAGAACCTCTTCTCTCATGTTTGTATAAGCAGGCATCCCCATGTCTCAGCAACCCAAAGTTATGATAAGTCTTCTCACAGAAGCCACCCAAACTCTGCAGATACCAAATGTAGGCAATGATACTGGTCCTTGCATCTCACTACTATGATGGCAGATGTATTAGTCACTGTGAGGCTTTTAGTTACTGAGGTGTCTCAGGCCAAAAATACCAGGCTGTTGTTCCCAATTCCTGCCTTTTGTCTTTATTTCCCACTAGATGGATAGCAAATATCAAACCCAGGCTGGTGGACACAGCCTGTACAATGACCCTAAGATGCACTGAGTGCCCTGGGCTCCTCTCCTGCCAAAAGCACCTGCAGGCCAAGGTGACAAGCAGAAGTACTGCACAAATGCCATCAGCTCCACATGTCCCACCACTGTATGCAAACATGTGCCAGCTCCTCAGAGAGCCACAAACTCAGGTATCAGTAGGTTGCTGTCCAAAATGAAAGGGCAACAGATTGTAACTAAAAGCAGAACAGGTTGAGATCTAACTAACCCTGATAATTTTCCTTCTAATTTGGTGAGTTTCACTAACAAATTTCCTTTACCTTTTTTTCCTGATATGACACACAAAAAACACTTACATGTTTTTACACTTGAACTAATGAGATCATAGAATCATAGGATGGTTTGGGTTGGAAGGGACCTTAAAGATGATCTAGTTTCAACCTCCCTGCCATGGGCAGGAACACCTCTCACTAGACCAGGCTGCTCAAAGTCCCATTCAACCTGGCCTTCAACACTTCCAGGGAGGAGGCAGCAACAACTTCGCTGGCCAACCTGTGCCAGTGTCTCACCACCCTCACAAGAAAGAATTTCTTTCTAATATCCAATCTAAATCTATCTTCCTTTAGTTTGAACCCATTGCCCCTTGTCCTATCACTACATGCCCTCATAAAAAGTCCCTCTCCAGCTTTCCTTTAGGCCTCTTCAGGCACTGAAAGGCTGCTAGGCGGTCTCCCCAGAGCCTTCTCTTCTCCAGGCTGAACAACCCCAACTCTCTCAGACTGTCTTCATAGAAGAGGTGCTCCAGTCCTCTGATCATCTTCATGGCCCTCCTCTGGACTCGCTCGAACAGCTCCATGTCCTTCTTATGCTGGCAGCCCTTAGAGATCAGCTAAAGAGATCACATCAAGTGCCAGCTTGGAGGAATCAGTTGAAGACACCTGCATCAGCTCACAGTATCTTGGGCTACAATATGAGACAAATGATATCAGGTTGGATAAACATCCCTTAGGAAAGGTGTAGGTATAGCTGATCCTGCTGAGGAGGTGAGCAGATGAACTCCGGAGGTTATTTTCAACCACATTTTCTAAGATTTCCCAAAATCTAGTGATAACATCCATTTCTCACTAACACTCACTATTTGGGCTGTAGAAGGGCAGTGAACAGCCTAAAGTGAAGATATTATCACTGGTGACAGATATGTCTATGGAAAATTCAATCTGTCAGCAGCCTGTAACTCTATCTCTATCTCTTCATAGTGAATATTTTTATTTAATTTTAGCTACATTTTATTTTTGAAACTCAATTCACTCACAGTTAAGTAGCTCACATTCTAGGTTTGTAAATAGCTCGTCTGGTAAATGCAGGAGAGATGCTGGCAGCAAGCACCCACCTTCAATGTTTTGATTAGTTCTGCTTGGCTTGTATCGTCAGTTGACTGAATGTACGATTGTGCACATTAAATAATGTCTTTGTGGTGACTTGGCAATTATTTAACCACTACATTGTACCCCTAACTCCATCTTTTGCAGATAAATAAAACAAATCTGTCATTATCTATGCAAAGTATAACACAATTATTATTGCATACATATAATTCATAGAAAGACATAATAACACACTTTTAATGTGCTTCAAGTTGAACTTGCAAATGCACATCCTGCTGTTGAAAGAACTCCACACAGACATTTTCTGTTGCTGTTTGAAAGTATTCAAAATCTGTTGGATATGTAGATATTTTGAATCACTAAATCAGGCCCTACTTACTGTGATAGCAGTAAAGGAAAAGAGAGGATGAATTCTCGAAGTTTCTCTGCAAAAGGTGCAGACCTATTCAGTTATTTGTGAAATGTTGGGGGTTTTTTCAAGTGATGGATAGATTAGTTCCTCAAGATTGTGGGGTGGAGGGAGACAGATCACGACTTCTGGTATGTCACAGCAGTCAGAACATGATTTTTAGCATTCCTCTGTGCTGAAACAATG
>VZRW01008932.1:514032-578498 GCA_013398125.1 Aegotheles bennettii | reverse complement strand
CTGCTCCAATCACACTGTGATGAAAGTTGGGGCAGAAGAGAGTGGCAGTAAAGCAGGGATCTGTAGGAAATGACAACAGAGAGAGTGTGTCAAGAAGGTTTAAATGGGCAGCTTACATCGGATGAAGGAGTAAATGCAGTTAACACAAAGCATTTTAAAGCCGATGGTAAATGACAACTATGTTCCTTTGCTCCTTATTATTAAATCGTGTTGGATTGATCTGGCATTAAGTGGTATTTCTGTCTCTCTCCTCTATCACACAGATGCATCATCCCTGTGAAGCGCTGGCTGTGGTACGTTTCACATGAGCGTCAACCAGCAGTGTGGGATCAGTAGAGGTTAGAAATGGGTTTCTCTGCCCTGCTGCTCTCATAGACTGTGTTTCTAGATGTTACATGGGGAAAAAAAGAAGTTTGCAAAACTGAGGCATTGTCTATTCATATCCAGCTTGGCTGATTTTGTTCTTCCTAATCAAAATCTTGCTATGTTGGAGAATCACAGAATCACAGAATTCTAGGGTTGGAAGGGACCTCGAAGGATCATCTAGTCCAATCCCCCTGCCAGAGCAGGGTCACCTAGAAATGTTCTCCTTGTGAAAATTGCAGCATACCATCACCAGGCAAAATTGTGATGTTTGACCTTGGAGAAGACAGTAATAAAGAGGTCACCCTCCAGGACATATTTTCTCAGGTGCTGTGGGATGTCTTGGGAAATAAGGAGTGATGGGCCTCAGCTATGCACAGAAACAAACAAATCCTTTAAGAAAGTCCACCTTTATTATGGCCACCCTGAAGAGTGAAAGGAACAGCCCTGAGAGCTGCGTTGCTCCTGTGGAAGTGGCTCTAAGACTGTAAATGAAAAGTCATGGGTACTCTGCAAGATTTTCCACCGATGTCTCAGGTCATTTGAATAACTTTCAATTACTCTCTTCTGGACATCAAAGCTGAATTTAAAATAAAATTTAAAAAAAAAAAGAAGAAAAGAAAAAGAAAAAGTTAAAATAACAGCAATAATTCCTGGAAATTCTCCTGAGTTTTCTGGTATGGTCCCAGTAACATGTGTCAGGAAGCAGAATGACTTCATTCAGTGCTTAGCATTGATTGAATATATAGATTGGTGATGTCTCAACTTCTGTTTTAATCTTTCCATTACCTGTAGTATTTTTTACACGGAAAGCCTTATTATTTAGAAAACAATTTCTATCCACTTCAAATAGATGAGAACCTGCAGCAACTTAATGGAAAGTAAATTACTGATGCTTTCACAGCCAGAGCTTCTCTGGTCTGGTGGAAATGTTAACCATTTAGCACCACCTCAGTCTGCACATCATTTCCCAAGTGAATGAGAATTTGGCAGAATTTGTGGCAATATATTCAGTAATAGGACAAATTTCTCCATGTCTGCTGTGAGGGATGGTTGCTCCATGCCAAAGGGGGCTAAATTTTTAGCAGTGGATATATCCCATATGGGGAGAGCATCTGGTAGGGGAACGACTTGCAGGGACATGTGCATCAGTGGGCCACCCCATCTACCAGTGCTAATGGCCCTGGTCCTGGAGATGGCCATCTCTCAGCTTCCAGATGGGGGCTCTTGGCCACTGGGACAATTCGGGTGATCTGTCCCCACCTCCGTCCTCTGAAGCAAATGAACAATTTCACTTGAGTGCCGAAATCAGATTCCAGCCGAGGTGTCTAGGTGGGGAAGGCAATTGCTTTAATCCATTAAGCTACTTTAGCTCCCCATCTTTATCTGAAACTCACAGACAGAAAGTGTCACTGGGAACTTGATGGACTTAACTACTTAGTGCAATCAGCGTTCCTGGGTGTAAATCGGGATTTCTTCGTTACCTTCTTTAAAAGGGAAACAGTGAAGAAGAAAAGGCTCTATTGCAAACTTGGATGAATCATTTTGGAACCAAATCCTCATCAGACAACCTATGCCATTAAAAAAACATCTCAGAAGAGGATGGGGACGAGAATGTTGTGGAGTGTTTCATCTGAAAATGGCTGCAAACCCGAAAGCTCATCTGTTTTTAAAAGCCAAGCAAATCCAACTCACACACTAACAAGTGTGGAGCTGATTTAATCGGACTGCCAACAGACACTGGTGTGACATGTTGATTTTCCTGCCTCTCCTTGTTATTTGGTAAAGTACAGAGGATTCCCACACCTCCAGCTGTCACAGATCCGTAATTTAACGTGTGCACGGGCATCACAGCATTTGGATGACTGCGAGCGGCATGATGCATAATGAAACACACTTTTGGTGTCAGGCTCTTAAAGCCCCACAAAGCTGTTATTTGGCCTAGATTTTGTTGATGGTGAAACACTAAACCCCACTTCCAGCTCTGCCTGCGGATGGGCAGCAGAAGTGAGGCTCAGGTGACCACCCTCCATCCTGCATCCTTGTACTGCCTCAGCCCCAGATTTCCAGGCGAACTTACAGAGGGACTGGGGAGAATTTGGGAAAGGACATGGAGCTGGCACTGAACATGGGGGCAGCTACCCAGGCTCTCAGGGTAGCAGCAGAACCCCGTCCCCAGGGCCAAGCTCTGGGATAGCCCATCCCCACCTTAGAGCCCTTCTCAAAGGCATCTTGAAACCTCAATCAGGTGTCCCAAAGCCCTCATGTCCCACCCTCACCTACCAGTCAGCTTGATACAAACCTAAAATGCTTCATTACCCTTCATGAGGTTATTAAAGGCAATGAAGTAGGGGAATCTGGGAGACGAAGGCTGCTTCCAGTGTCACTAAATCAGGGAGGGGTGTAACAGCTGAACAACGTGCTCCCTTAACAAGGCTTTGAACATCAAGGGCAGAGGCACAGGGAAGATTCCTCATTATATTGGCCTTTATCACTCACTCAGGCACTTTCTTCCATACGGGGTCCCTTCTACATTTTGCTCTGACACCATGACCAGGTGCCAGGGTGCCCAGTTTGACTCCCTCATTCCCTGGATCAGGAGATAACTGATCTTTGGTAGCTTCATCCCTGCATGCATTTTACTGGGGACAAGCCCCTATGTCCTCCAAATTCAACTCAAAGCAGTCGTCATTACCCAGAGTTTCCCTTCATCCATCCCTTCTGACTTCTTTTTCCTTACATGTTCAATCATGTTTGTTTGGGTTTTTCTTTCTATTTTTTTCCTTCTCATATTTTTCCCTTGCATGTTGCCAAATTCTGGATTTTCTGATCCTTCTCTCACCTTAAGGTCAAGGTTTTGTTCTTTCTCTGGGTGACAGTCACCAGTCCAGGACTTAGCAGGCTGGCAGAAGAGACAGACCAGCAGTGCCCTGGGGGAGAGACCACCGACACTTGCAGAACAGTTTCCTCATTTATATAGCCCTGAGCCCAGCTCCGGTCCTGAGCACAGCACAGTTTTCCCCATGTTTCTCTCATCACCCACAAAGAAGTTCTCCAGCTGTCTCCTAACCCTGTGGCTGTTGCAATTGTCCCTCCCAAACTGAGATGTACTGTGATTTGAAGGGTTTTTATTCCACAATCCAGCCACTGTGCTCCAGACCTAGGGCGCTGCTGGCTGTTGGTTAATGGTAATAGCCACATGGATGAGAACAAGGAATAAATTGAAGGCCCCCTTGAAAACAGGGGAAACAGATGTTCAGAAGACTCATACTCCTCATCGTTGACTTCAGAATGTAAATGCTTGCTAATTCCTCGTTTTATTGCCCAGCCTCACGCTCAATGTCAGAGAGAACAATCCTGCAGGGATGCTTCATATATCAGCTCTGAAGGTCACAGAAGCAATGGAAACATACCTAAAGAGGAGAGGGGAAAGGGGGTGGGGGGCAGCTGTTGCAGACAGTGGGCTGTGGTTGGGAACAAAAGAGTCTCCTGGGTGACTGTGAGAGAAAATGAAATCACAGGATCTGAGAGAGGAGAGGGGAGGGGGGAGCCCTGCCCTGGACAAACAGGACTACTGGAGTTGATTATAGTTAGCTCTATTGCTGACCACTTCTGGTGTCCAGATTTTTCTCAGTAAAATGCCAGGATATTTTTTTGCCTGGAAAGAAGCTTGTGAAAGACAATTCCCCGAATCCAACATGACTTTGAAGAGAATTGGGTCTGTCCTGGAGAGCAAACAAGTTTTCTCTGTGTAGAGGGAAGATTCTTACTACCTGATGAACGGAGATTTAACAATATCTGTTCTGTCATTTTCTCACTCTGTCACTTCTTTTTTTTTCAGATACTTGTTCATACTCTTTCCCCCTGCTTTTCCATTTCAGCTTTCCTTCCCACTCTTCCCAAACACTGCCACTGGTCAGTGCCAGCTGACAGTGACCAGTACTACAGATGTGGTGGTGATCTCAGGGGGTGCAGGGTTTTGCAATCTCTGACCTTATCACTTAGACCTCCACATTGAAGCTCTCACTCCTCGGGATATAACTCCTGTACAGAAACAATCCTGCAAGAATAGCATTCATAAGCAGGTTTTACTGAGGACAACACATGAACAAGTTAGTGGTGTTGCATCTAGGAGGTTCCTGAACTTACTGCAGCAGCTCAGCTGGCCTTCCCTGCAGCAAGAGGGACCTGTCATTGCTCATGGAAGAAGGTGTAATGGAAAGCAAGAGTCTGGAAGACACAAGATGTGCAACAGGTCCTCCAATCCACAGCATGAAGAAGTGGTTTACTGGACCTTGATGCACAGCAGGGAGCACTGCTAATAGTATTAAAGCTGGATTTACAATGCAAAGGCCTGACTAGTGAGCTGTATTTCCATATAAAAGGGTTTCTAGGAATGCATGTGTGGAAAAACAGCAGCATGGATGAGTGGAGTGGAACTGAAGCAGGCAGGTGCATCCAGTGTGAACTATTTACTGTGTTAGCTGGGAGCACTGGAAATTCATGTTCTCTTAACGTCTAGAGTTTCACTTAAGAAGCAGAGAAGAAGTGTATTTATTCTAACCTTTAACTGTGGATATGAGGTATAGGTCAAATATATATTTGAAGACAGCATGACCACAGCAGTATTCCTGGGAGATCTGAGTCATAAAAAGGCACCTAAAAGTTTTCCACTTAACAGTCCCCTGTATAACACCATGGACACTTGTCCACACTTCAAATGTGACAGTTTAATAACTATGAAGCAACTGGAAATAATAATTGAGAAGATGGTTGACTAGAGCAATATTAATTATCTGTAACAAATACATCAAGCCAACATACTGTTGTACACGTAAGATTAGCTTCAGCTAGTACATTAAAAGGTCAGCATAAAACAAGGGGTGGGAAAACATCTCGGATTTGTGGACTTACACTGTAGACAGTGAGGAGTGAGGTATTCCAGCCCTCATCCTGATGTTTACAAAAGCACAGGGGTATGTTATTCTAACCAATCACTTCCTATTTATGAATTGTAGCTCATACTTGTCAAACACAAATAGCGTGCACCTGTACAAAGACTTTGAATAGCAGCTAAGATCCGTTCCTGTTAAGACCACAGCCACAGAGGAACTCCGCAGCTGTGCCTACAACCATGATAGCATCTTGGCTGGGAACAAGCCTCCATTATCCTTGAGGAATAAAAAATGCACAGTAATCAGGCAAGGGCGATGTCCAAAGTACAGTTAATTTTGGTGAGGCATATTGATCATTTTGCAGTAGTAATGAAGTGAGGCAATATATAGAGGTCTCCAAGGGTATGCTAATCAAGAAGGTTTTGCCTTGGTGCTTCAATGTGATGCATTAGAGACAACATGGACAACACAGAGAAACCAGTCAACAGACCACTAAGCAATGATCTGTACTGTGACCACATCCCCTAAGTGCAAGACTCTCATCAATACTCAAGTGTACATAGCAAAGGACCGTAAAACAAACTTGCAAGATGTCAAAGGCTTGTGGCTGAAGAGTCAGGCAAACATGGACTTCACTTCTTCTAGCCACGCCCAGGGTTTGGGTGGGAGGAGGGGTTGCAGTATATTAAGCCTGAAGCCAGCAAGAATTCAGACAAGATAAAACCCTTAACATCAAAAATATGAGTATGCACAAATGCATTTTTGTCATACTGCTATTTGCATGTCATAAAAGCTTTGCCTAGTCTTTTTGAGATAATTTCATACAAAATAAATGTAATTACACCTTTAGTCTAACATTTGGGTCATGAGACGCAGGCATACACGGGAGTCAACACCTCTGAGTTGGGTGTAAGGGTGGAAGTTGGTCTCGTGAGGGACAGGGACTGGTGTGGAAGTGGCTGTAGGGACAGACCAATATCCCTTCCAAATTGTTAACACCGGGCATTCAAGAGTGAATTATCCCTTTTCAACCTTTCTTTTTACTGAATCTTTCTCTTCACCCAAAAGATATAACATGTATGTTAAAAGGGAGTTGAAAACAGTGGGTAACTTCTCATGCAGGGAATTGTAATGCCTTTCAAAACAGAGCTTTATTAAACATGGGCCCCTTGCTTCACGGCAAAGACCTGAGCACTCACTACTAAAAATGCCATGAAGCACAAGGGCAATCTGGTCACTGCCTTTTACTGTTGCATCAAATGGTATCAAGCAGAAGGTTTATTCAACTCATTAATATGAAGAGATTTTTTATCTTGTTTGTCTTTTTAGGATAAGCAGATGACATTAGAGTTTGCTTCAGATTCTGCCTTCCTGATCAGCATAACCTGCTTAACCACAGATAAGTGTGACAAGTTTAATTTATACCACAAAAGAAAAATGATGAAAAATGCTGAATCTAAATAAGATTTTTGACATAGCAGAAGAGGAAAGAGCACAGTAATTCATACATACACGTGCACTCACTCATAGACACACAGACACTGAATCTTGTGACATTATAAATTATGTTTGGCTTTGTTATTTTTAATGCCTAAAATACCTTCTTTGTTGGATGGCTAAATTTAATGTCATACTGGTCTCAGATTTCCCCCTCAGGGAACCTGCAATCTGTATTAACAACCCGATTCAACAAAGAGGCCCATTTAACACTCTTATTAGGTCACTACAAAGATTAATTAAGCCATAATCTCTTCCAAACAGCTCCTCAGCACTGGTTAATAACATGTTTGTTAGTTAACTTCCTAAGGCTAGATCTGTGATGGGGAACGTTCCAGTGAGCTGGTTAACTGTTTTAGCAATTGTCAAAGGTTTTATTGCCAACATATATTGTACTTCACGATTTGTAACAGGAGTAGTGTTCATAAAGAGTTATCTGCAAAAAAGTAGATTTAACCATGTAGACCGAAAGCCAGCCACTTAAGCAGCAGGGGTCTAAGACTCAATTAGAAAGAGGGCCATGCTGAAGATAACTATATCTCTACAATAGTCTTTACGATATTCTTTACAATGTATTTTTAAACGTGCCTAGGACTTCTGCTTGTTTTTTGAATGTTTTTGTTTGCAGCAGCTTTCTACTGCCATCTAATAACCCTTTCCTGATTCCTTTTCCAGCAAGCCCATGTGGACCTGCCAGCCTGAAAGCAGCAGCACGTGCCAGCAGCACAGGGATGGAGTGGGCCAGAAGTGACAGCTAAGAAATAATCGGGATCTGGCTGTATATTGCCCTGCCCACCACTAATCTAGGTCAAAAGCTGCATAAAATTGAATTTTTTAAGGCTGGCAAGAAACTTTCCCAGCTCATGATCAGTAGCACGTGATGAATCGGAAAGCTAACTGAATCTTGCAGAAGGGAAAGGAAAAAACCCAACAATTCAATTTAGTTTAGGGTTACATTGATTTCTTCTCCATCCCTTTATGGGACAGTGTCAGCATTTATCAGATTGAAGTACATTACAATTTCTCTAGGTAAAATACCTCTTTTGGAGCCGCAGAATTTGTGCTTTTATCCCCTGCTTAAAAAGAGTGACATCAGGCAAATCCACCTAAAGATGCAGTCTGCAAACATTCAGGACACCTCTGCCTACAGGCTCCGCCCAAGGTGTGATCAGGGCAGCGGCCAACATGTTGATGCTCCTCATCAGAGCTGCTCCATCTCCTGTGCATGGCTGGGAGCAGCAGCCTGACCTCCATGGCACTGAGACCACCGTGGAGGCACTCAGCTCTGGACAGACTTCTGCATGACAGCAGAAAATCTGCTGCCTGTATTAGTGCAAGTCTAAGGCAGAGGGTTGCCCACTCTTGGATCTGTTCTGTGGCCAGACTAGACTAATTACCCCCTGAAAAACATAGCAAAAACATGTATATGTATTTCAGTAACAATCAGGGACAAAACAATCAGGAACACAAATCAATACAACAGTGATTAGGTACTTTTAAAGCAACACAAAATATTTCTAAAAAACCACCAAAACCCAATCTCCTGATAAATCCTCCTCTGCTGTTCTCGGATGAAGAGTTGAAAACCAATTTCTACAGTTCAGAAGCAAGCAGGGAAGGAAAACATCTTTCCAGATATTGGATTTATCACTTTGGTAGTATATCAATTTAATCATGTCATTCTCTTCACAGTTCACATTGGTTTATACAGGTGAAAATTAGAGTTGAATCTCCCACACATAAACACGATCTTTCCTTTCTATCCAGATGTACACGGCTGAGTTGAGGCTGGAACTGATATATGCCTCTTGCCAGAAAAAAAAAAGTCTGACTGAAATTCTCTAGCTAGTCGCCTTGTTTATTAACTACGCAGTCCATTTTATTATAGGCTCCAGCAATTTAATGCAAAATCAGGCCGTTTTATGCTCCTGTGACATTTGAGCAGTATTAAATTGCTTTTCCTAAAACAGTGCTGTAGTGGGACCCTAATTTGAGCGTTTCCTTATGGAACGACCTTGTGGTTATGCAGTGCTCCTGTGATGATATTTCCATGTAGATGGTGATGCCATTATTCTTGCATTTCAGAAGACACTCGTGTGCCTGTCCAGACACAAACAATGAACACAACTGCTCTGTTTTTCACAGGTTTGGAAATGCTTTAAGAGTGGTGTTCATCAGTCCTTTTTTTTTTTAAGCTTCACATCTGCTAAGATTCCTTGCTCCCACCTGGGTCAGAGGAAGCCATGATTTATTTAAGCTAACCTGTCATCAGACAGCACTCTCCATTTTTTATGTATAGCTATGAATGTGGTGTTAACTAGATCAAACAACAAGATAGAATTGTGCATCATACACCACACATGCTTTAGAGTCCACTGATGAATAGGTGAGGCCTTCTTTATAATTTGTGCATCAAGAAAGGGAAAAAAAAAAGAAGAGGGTTAGATTATAGCAATAAAAATGGAAATTAAAGGGATGAATACAGTAAATAGATTATGCTATCATTCCAGAGCAGACAGTGGAGATGTCATAGTTGCCCATTTACGTTTTGACAGTTCATGCATCAGATGAGATTTGCAAAGAGGGGTACTGCTGCTTAGGGAAAGTGGAGAACACAATAGTTGCTGCTAAGTGTGAATCTAACAGCCTGTTTATTATTTGGGCAATTTGCTGTTTTATAAGCTGGAAAGAAAGCTTTTTGCATAAAGAAAAAAAATAAAAATTCAGATTGTGCAGGAAAAATGTCGCCATCAGGTATGTTTTGTCAGTTTATATCTCTCTTACAGTGGTCCTAACCAAACACCTCAAAGGAAAATTCAAAAGCCACCAAATAGGGTTTCCTAATTTCTACCAGAGTTAGACACAGGCTGACGTAGCCTTCTCAGGAGGTCTTACAGTCTCCAAAAGCTGAGCAGTTTAAGCCCATTCTTATGACACCCTGCAAGATTCAAACATGCCTAGGATGGTTCCCAAGCACAGGAATATGACTGAGTCTGAATGACTGCTTCACTGAACCTGACCCATCCCAACCCAATTTTTTCCCATGCAAATACCTTGTGTGATCTGGTAGCTGAGTCAAGAGCTTTTTCCAACAAGCAGCCATCCTATTTCAGGAGCTAGGGCAGTTTGCTCACACAGAAACAAACTGCTGGGTACCAGGCACTCATAATGCTGGAGAACCTTCCCCATTGTATATAAATTCATATAATATAAGCTGTTATAGATGCAGTCATGGTTTTATCTCCCAGGAACAAGTGTATATACTTGCAGCATGATCAATCCTTTTGGAAATCTTGCTAAGTTTTGGCTTCTGCACATCCTCCAGCATGAACTCCAAGCCTGATCAGGCACCATACAGAAAATAAGAATTTCCATTTTATTATTCAGCTCTGACACCCTTTAATTGTATTTAATACAGTTCCGTCATAAGGAGCAGGAAAAAAGTATCTTCCATCTTCCTTTTAATAGACCACTGTTTCATATACTGTAATCATAACTAAGTTTACCCCTTTCCTTTCTGATGATACAGTCCCAAAATTTTTAATAACTTTGGTATGAGATCTTCCATGCCTTCCCCAGGTTCTCATCTGTTTTGCAATAAACTTTCTTGCACTTGGAGTCTGCTCAGCACAGTTTCTACCTTTACATACATCATCTTTTCTGTATATTCTCCTCTTTTGGGGTTTACGCTTTTCTCTTTACACCAGATTGAAGTTTTCCATGAACTTCTGGCACTGATATTGCTAACTTATGGCACTGTAAGGTATAGAAGTTGATTAAATTTTCCCCTTTCGTGATGTGTCAATTTACATATCTCGAGGCTGACTGGCCGAAGGACTTGAAATGAGCTAAATGAATGGGCCACATGGTAGCAAATGCATCTCCTTGGGTTTTTCTCCAGTTTTAACTGTGATTTGCAAATTTTCCCATCTTCCTTCTCAGTTAACTCCTTCCCAGTTAACTTCCCAAATCACAAATGTACAGGGAGGTCATCCACTGTGAGCTGTTTGTGATGAGATGTGATCATTTAATCCTCTGTTTTGCCTTCTGTTTCTCAGTTAATTTTTAATTCATGTCATTTCTTTATCCTCCCCTTGCTACAGCTTAGTTTTTTTCCAGTAACCTTGTGTGAGACTTTTCAAAAGTCCTGTGAAACCTCTTGCTAATGCATTTTCTGTGAGTGTGCAAGACACAGCCCCAGGAATGCTATCTAAGATAGAGGCAACTGCAGGTTTCATGCCAACACAAAGCACCCTTGCAGCTTATGGAATCGTAGAATCACAGAATCATCAAGGTTGGAAGAGACCCTCAAGATCATCCAGTCCAACTGCCTAGCTACAGCACCACTAAACCACATCACCCAGGGCCACATCCAGACACCTCTTGAACACCTCCAGGGACGGTGACTCCACCACCTCCCTGGGCAGCCTATTCCAATGCCCAATCACTCTTACAGTGAAGAAATTTTTTCCTAATGTCCAATCTGAATCTCCCCTGCTGCAATTTAAAGCCATCTTCTCTTGTCCTTTCACTATGGGCATGGCAGAAGAGACCGACCCCTGCCTCACTACAACCTCCTTTCAGGGAGTTGTAGAGAGTGATGAGGTCCCCCCTGAGCCTCCTCCAGACTGAACAACCCCAGCTCCCTCAGTCGTTCCCCATAAGACATATTTTCTAGTCCCCTCACCAGCTTTGTTGCCCTTCTCTGCACACGCTCCAGCACCTCAATGTCTTTTCTGAAGTGCGGGGTCCAAAACTGAACACAGCACTCTAGCTGTGGCCTCACCAGGGCCGAGTACAGCAGGAGAGAAGGTAAATCTTGCATGCACCTATTCAAGTCCTTAGGGGGTTTCCAGAGTCCATCTTAAAGGAACAAATGGGCAGCTTAGGCTCACCGGTGGTTTTGCTGACCTTCTTTATCTTTTTAGGAGATAGCAATCACAATCCATGATTCTCATTATTTTCGGGGCTCCCTGTGTCTGTAGATTGAATCAAATTTCAGCAAGCATAGGGGAGCAGACCACGACAGACCAGGTAAGAATTTGCAGGTACTACAGAAAGCAGTAAAACCACTTCTCTAGAGCCATGTAAGAGCTACACTCCCTGTTTCCAGAGCTCTTTCACTAGTGCATCATGTGCTAAGTTAGGACACCTAGATCCTTCTGTCTCCATCATTCTGATGAGCGAGCTCCTGGCTTGTAGAAGCATGCAGCCACACTCCCAGGCTGACAACTACAACCTATGCTACTCACTTCTGCCCCATTTCTACTACTCCCTTAAGTACTCCCCACACGGTGCCCCAAGTAACCCTCATATGCATAATATAGTCAAACAGCAAATTTAATCATGAAGTAGATGGAAAAGAGCATTTTCCATTGCCCCCCAAAATGCAAGCTTCCTTAAAATCCCCATCGACTACCTGTTACTTCAATCATCAGTGTTTCAGAACTGCATGCTTGCAAACAACACAACCCTTTCACACGTGATCATACGCTTAAAATCTGGCAGCCCATTGCTTTGTAACTCAGCACTTTGCTCTAGCATGTCTTCTCACACTTCAGTCTTTAAAGATAATACCTCAACTTCATTACCAACTTAAAAAAGCAAGCCTGTGCGTTCCTGGCAGTGAAAGCTCATACCACAAAATTTAACTTTCCCAAAATACACTTATCTTCCCTTTTTCATCTATAGATCCCTACTGATAGGGCAGAAGCAATGATACTGGCTGTTTATGACAAAAACACTGTCCTCTTCCAAAAAACTTCAGCTATGTGGTTTTTGAATGCTATTTTAGCACTTGCCTCTCCTGCACATTTGGACTCCTTTATTGATTTTGATGGGACAGATTTCCACTTTCTGAGGAGGTCAGTTTGGTTTAAGAACCCCCTTGCATCTCCATGCTTGGCCACATTGCTTTATTTCCAAGTTTAGGGCTTTGCTTAGAGCTTTTTATTTTAACAGTACATTTCCTGTTCCCAAGCTGTCTCCTGAAATTGCATCCAAAAAAAAACCTTGGCTGCCCACACAACCTTACCTACTATAAAACGTGTATATCAAGACCAAGCATTTGGTATTATCTCCTTGGGCTTCCCCATAGCATTGAGGCAAAGACCTCTACAGTAGAAAAAACCCCTGTTTTGTGCAAACACCCTTTAAAAAGCGCACTTTGAACTGTTACTGCGAAACAAAGGAGGATCCTGAACTGTTTAAGCTGGTAGCAACTGTTCAAATTGAACACGCAACCTAGCCAGCCTGCTCTCTGCTGAAGGGCTTCTCTACGGTGGAAAAGGAACACAACTGTGTCAAGGCAATTCAAACAAAAGCCTTAATTTAGTAAAATTGTCTAAACTCTGTCTTTTGAGTACACTGTGCAGATGACCCACTGTCAAAATCTGTATCTCATTCCACTAGCTGAAGCAGTAATAGCTTGAAAGTACTATTTGAGATAATGAATGTGACAATACCCCAAGGCACAGGTCATAGCCCCATTTGTGTCTCCAGGCTCAAAAAAATCTGCCGTCTGTGAATGTACTACGGTTGCAAGAGCTGGGCATAGTGTTTCACCTGGGTGAAAGACTGCCTCAGCCTACCAGCACGTGTGGCAGCTTGCTATTCTGCAGTTCAGACTGCACCTCGGGGATGTTTAAAACTAATTTATTATCCAACTAGGCACAGCATGGGCTTAGCAGCCAAAAGGGCTGACATCTCTACTTTGATACAGGGACTTCTTCAAATTTGCTGCCACGGCTTAAAAGGAGAAACCAAGTAGGAATAGATGCTTCTCCACATTTTCAGGCTTAGAGTTGGAGCACACAAGGGCATCAGAGGCACGAGTTCAGACCTGTCCACACATTACAGGCTCCTGTGTACCCTGCTGAAGCCTTGCAAAATAAGAACTGAAGTGGACTAAACTTCTTGCATCTACTCTTTTTCCACACAAATTAAGCTAGGAGACAAATGAGGAGAAAGGAAGAGATGGAAGAGAATAAAAGAGTAGGCAGACCTCCTCAGAAAAGTGATGAATAACAGGAAAGGAGATGGAAGGTCCTAAAGTTCTCTGATTCAGACAAGTTGAAATTGGGATGCAGGCAAATGTCCTTTTCTTAAAGTTATTGTAAAATCACCTGATGAGAGTTTTGTAACTTACATTCCCTGCAAACTAAACACTAGTTTTGTTAAAATGATGAAGACCAAAATACTCATACCCAGGAACTTCACACTTGCTGGGCTCTACATGTGCAGTAACTCCTGCCAGGGGAGAGAGGGTCTGCTCAAAAAAACCTCTTAGTGCTTCCCACAGGAACAGGCAAATTTTCTGCCAGTACCATAATGCACTTCTGCACTCACAAGTACTGCAAACAGAATCAAAACAAAGGCGTGTAAGAGGCAATTTCAGCACCATTTTCCTGTAATTTCAACAAATGATGGTACAGGTCAGCACTGGCTTTGACCCTCAATGGGACATCATCACTTCACAAGATACTCATAGTAGCCCATTGAGCCTACTTTGCATTTCCTAGGGTAATGTTAAATATTCTTCTGCAAAGTAAGTGCATATATACACCTTGACTGTTTTTACAGGAAGAGTGTTTAAAGTAAGCACAGTGTAATTAAATGCCACACAGTGAATCTATTTTGTGTACTGCAGTCTTAGACAAGGCTGTTTCTAGCTATTAAACACTTTTATGTCTTTTAGAGACAAATAGGCTCTAACATAATTGGAAGCAATGATCTAATACTTTCAGCTTAAAGACAGCATTATTGTAGCTATAAAATAGGTGAGAACACATTTAAATACTGAATAGAACACGTTTGTTAACTCCTGCTCAGGTTAAAGTACTAGTGTGTTCAAAAGACATTTTTTTTAATAAGCATATAGAAAATCACCAATGACACTAAAAATAATAGTCACCAAGTCCCTTAAAAATGTTCAACTAGTGAAAAAACTTAGAAAGATAAAGTTTTGACTGGATCACATAGTTTAATAAGAATCAAACAAACAGTAAAAATCTCTTACGTCATTTATATTTGATACAAGTACATATACACTAGCATGGGCACTTACAAAAATATAAATAAAACCCCCTCACATTTTCTTTAACAATTCTTTAAACGTAGTATAAGAACATTTTTCTGAACCATGCTCGTGTACCAGGTGTTATAGGAAAGCATCATAGTAAGAAAGCTTTGTATGTGAACTGAATTGCTATTCATATTTTGGCCATTGCTTCAAACCAATACAACTGTCAGTAATCTCAAGAGATGTGAGACAGGCCTGCTGTTAAACTGCACCGTCAACATCCCAGCTCCGTGTGCTGGTTCCAAGAGGAAAAAAATAGTAAGAAATTAATACAAACTGATCAACAAATTTAGTGGTTCATAACTCATTTTCACCCTAAATAAGAACAATGAAAACAAGTTGCTTTGCAGCAAGCCAGTACCGAACTGGTTAAACTGTGGGTTTCCTTCCCACCCTCTATGAGCAGAATTCCTGGTTTAAATCCAGCAAAAGCAGAGAGGTGTATACAGAGACTTAGCTGGAAGTTTTAGAAGTCTTAGTTTCACATGGAGGCCTCCACAAACTACCTAAATGTACCTGACTGGTATAATCCAAAGATCCCACATGAGATATTAACTTCTCAAACTGAAGACAACTCTTACAAAATTGAGGTCAGGTTTGACAAGTCTTTAGTCAGGCCCCTGAAATCTGTAACACGCAGCAAAACATCACTGCTCACTGCCTTTACTGCTAACATCTGAAAAGTGTGAAATACCCTCAGGCTGCTCCATGGGATTGATCTGCTCCGATACTTAACAGAATGTAAAATATATGCACTAGTCCTCCTTTGTAAGCAGCAGGCACTTCCAAAATGCTGTTAGGCTCATAAATATAGGCATCTGAAACTGGTTGTAAATCACTTCCTGGAAGTTTAACTCCTATTCATCAACATGAGGGGGAGCCTTAAGTGACTAGACTAGATTTTTCTTTCCGGAAATTATCTGAGGAAACCTACACTAAAGATGGAGAAGAGCTAGAGTTTTGTCCAAATCTAGATCCACACCAGAGGCTTCTGTGGTAAGAAAGGGATTTGGAAATTGGAGGCAGACAGATTCTGAGGAAGCAACCTATTTAAGAAATTCCAGATGTGTATTGAGGGTGGTGGCAGAAAAACCCATTTATAATGAGGAAAAAGATACACAAACAGTTTTCTTCAGTTTAATATCAGGTTGTGTTATAAACTGCTAAAACCAGACATCTTCACATTATTACACTTGATGCACCATAAAACAAGTTTATGTTACAGTGTAAGATTTAATATTATAAAACTTGCAGGGAACTTCACACAGAAGTATTTTTTTACCCCTTTCACTCACAATCTAAACCAAATAATTCTTATCTGTATACAAACGGAGTATTTTCTTCCATCTACAGCTGCTTTTCAACCAACCAGTTCTGAACAACAATACCAACATTGGTAGTGGGAAATCAACCAGAAAGTGCCATCATGGTCATTCACTCAAGACACACACACTTCTTGCTGGATAGCCGGTTGGGGAATTTTACTATCCTCTGTCTTTTCCTGCCCAGGAACTTGACACACAGTCTTTCGTTTGAATAACCGTAGACTCAACCGTAACAAGTCACTGTCCATTGCTGCAGAATTTGTGTAAGTTTGTTTTGTTGCACCCTGTTGAAATTACCAAAAGAAAAAAAAAAGTAGTGAAAACAGAGGCTTTTAACATGCAAACTGAGAAATTAGCCTCAAGTACTCTCAATAATTAGAGGTTTAATCATACATATTCACAAGACTTTGAGAATCAATGGCTTTCCTATTAGCATGCAAGATCATAAAACTTACTGTAGTGCAAGAAATGGCAAAAGTAAGTTTTCTTTTAATTTTGAAAAGAAAATTATCTAGGTACTTTTAACTTGGAAGAACAGACTCTCACAATTCTTATAAAAGTACATGGAATCTTAAGCAAGAGAATTATTCAACAATTGTCTTTGAAATGGTATTTTAACCAATTCTTTTTACCATTTATTCTCTAAATGTAGGTGTATTTCCAGAATTTAAATCCCAAAATAAGAAACAGCACCTACCTCTAGTCTCAATCTCCTAACTAGAAAAGAAACACCCTACGACCTCTTTCCATAAAAGTCTGTCCTCTGTTGTTTAAAGGACTAGGTTTGCTCCAGCACAACAAATACAAAAATTATCTCCTTAGAAAGTATCTTGCGTAGTGGAACAGTGTTTCCACATTTGAACCAAGAACTGTAAACAAACCACTTGCCTTTTCATTCTTCATTAGCTGCTTACGAATTGCAGAATCCCTTCGAAAGCACAGCGCTTTACAGCAAGGACCCAGATTACTGAGCAGACCTGCTCTCTCTTCTTTCCGTACGAGTGCAGCCATGTTCAGGGCTCCCAGTTCATGCTCAAAAAGGTTTTCTGCATCTACAAAGAATTGATATTTGCAGAGATCAACACACCCATGGTATTTTGGAACAGCAATATACAGTAATATAAAATCTCTTAAAGTTTTAAAGTATTTCTGCCTTCTAAACATACCAAGGTTTGGGGGAAAAAAGGGTATTGTTGTTTATAGAAAAACACAAATAAATCATTCACCATTTAAAGGGAAGGATGGGTACCCTTGTATGTAGCATCAGCACTGGAAAGCAATATTGAGACAGCAATCACTGAGAGGCCTAAAAATCAAGTGACAGGTCTGGGATAGGCGAGGGGATAATTTATGATCAGATATGTGTGACAAAAGCTGATTATTACTAGCGTTGATCAGAAAGTGGTCTAAATTTCACTTCTTTGCAAGGCATAGGATAACTCTACCAGTGTCAAAGCAGGGTTTGTACAGCTATGCAGAAGTGAAATATGACAATGTAGAATAATTCTTTTATCTGTGGTGGATGAACCTGAAGAACAAGTCAACAGATGCTAATGAACCACACCCTCCTATTGGCTCATCTAAAGCATTTGTTAATACTACTCAGAGTGTCAGGACTAGTCCTTTAATACATTTATCAGAAGAAACAGCATGCAGCTACAACACTTCAACCAAAGACAGCTCCCGAGGTAAGACTTGTTCTGTGACATCTTTTTTCTACAAAATGCAAAGACAGAAAGAGCACATGGCTGGACTGCAGCTCATTGATTTATAACCCTTTTACAGTACAAAGGAAGATTATGATATAACTGGGAAAAAGTGGTAAAGTATGAAGCTAAGCCAAATCCAGCCACATTTATATTGTAAAACATTTGGAGTTTATAGCAGAGAATCTAACACCTAACTAGAGACACCAGCAAACCTGGGGAAAATTTAGCAACTAAAAGCCAAGACTGCTCCAGCAGCTTGGCAGAATGCACACAGAAGAGAACAAAGATGCATTTTTAAACCTCTCAGTGAATTTGTGATGAAGCTGAGTAAGACTAGTTTTCAAACAAGGTGAAAAGAAACAAAAAAGTTACATGAAATCAACAGCAGATTAAAGAAAACTGCACTGAAGTCACCAAGAGAACCTCAATGGACAATCACAACACAAGGAAGTGGTAAGACACAAAAAGGTCACTTCAAAAGCCACTTGCATCCCTCAGGATTCAATTCTAGGGCCAGTTCTGTTCAATATATTTATCGATGATCTGGATGCAGGAGTTGAATGCACCATTAGCAGGTTTACTGATGATACCAAACTGGGATGTGCTGTTGAGTCTCTTGAGGGACAGGCGGCCTTGCAGAGGATCGAGATAGATTGGAGCACTGGGCTATGGTTAATGAGATGAAACATAGCAAGTCGAAGTGCTGGATTCTACACCTGGAATGGAGTAACACTGGACGAGTACAAACAGGGAGAGGAGTGAAGGGATCCAGGGGTGCTGGTCAGCAGCCGGCTCATTATGAGTCAGCAGTGTGTCCTGGGAGCCAGGAGGGCAAACCCCAGCCTGGGGTGCATTGAACACCCTATGACCAGCCGGTTAAAAGAGGTGATTATCCTGCTGTATCCAGCATTGGTGTGGCCTCACTTTGGGCACTGTGACGTGAAGGTACTCAATGCATGCAGAGGAGGGCAACAAAGCTGGTGAAAGGGCTGCAAGGCTTGTGCTATGAGTGGCAGCTCAGGACTCTGGGCTTGTCTAGTTCGAAGAAAAGGAGGCTGAGGGGCAACCTCATTGCTCTCTGCAGCTTCCTGAGGAGGGGATGTGGAGAGGGAGGTGCTGAGCTCCTCTGCCTGGTATCCAGCAATAGGGCATGTGGGAATGGTTCAAAGCTGCACCAGGAGAGGTTTAGACTGGACATTAGGAAGCATTTCTTTACCAAGAGGGTGGCCAAACACTGGACCAGGCTTCCTAGAGAGGTGGTGAGTGCCCCAGGCCTGTCAGTGTTTAGAGGGTGTTGGACAATGCCCTTAACAACATGCTTCAACTTCTGGTGAGCCCTGAATTGCTCAGGCAGCTGAGCCAGATGAGGGTTGTAGGTCCTTTCTGACTGAAATTATCCCATTCCATCCTATTGATAGTAACACTTGTGAAGTTTGCCTATGTGCCAAATGCTGAGCATAGCTAGCAACTAAGCATATCTATATCCTTAGAGGAAACAATTGCATCTAATAGATAAAGGGTAAGTCAGCTACAAATCTCGATTCCATTACATGCTACAGAGTTTTGTTTCTAAACAAAATGAATAAAAAAAAATAGAAATCCCCAAACAAACAAAAAAACCCACTAAAGTAAGCTATTGTTTCCTTTTTTCTGCATCTCAAGTGTATTACAAGAAAATTTTCATCCACAAATAAAAACAAGGAAGGGAATGCCAAACTCAGGAATAAAACAGAGAAACAAGTTATTTCACCATGAAGAAGTCCAAAGTGAAAACACTGCATTTTCACTGTAACGCACGCTGAATATCTACCCCAAATTTGTTCACTTTTCAGGGCACTATATTTGTGCCTTTGTTCAGAATATACGTGCTGTGGCTGTGTAATCACTATACAAGGAACCTTCACCTAGCTGATGAAAGAGGAAATGTACACACTTGAAAGCCTACTGGAAGTTCCACACATAGCAATGTTGAAGTGTGTGACTGTACACATCCCAGGGAAATGAACAGAGGCACTTCAATCCCCTTTCCTCTCCAGAGTAAAGTTCTGTTGAATCCCAGTACCCTTAAGACAGCCCAGGGCAGTGCTGGAGAGCCTCCTATTACCACCACTCCTCTCTGTTTTGTTTATTTCTAGAGAAGCATGCAGGGACTATTTTGTGTATCATTTTAAATAGCCAGGTGGAGTGATTCTGCACTGAAGTTCCTGTTGAAAGGAATCCCTGACAAGAAGCGCTGAAATATACAGCAAAATTAAAGCTTACAGTGAAGAGATACAGTTCATATCTTTACTATATCAGACAGTTTGCAAACTGAGGAAAACTCAATACTGTATCAATTACACCAGTTATGTGAATTCTTAAGCACAAGTGCTGAGATGATTATTACTTTTTTTAACTAGAAGAAAGCTAGTACTGCATAGAAAGTGCTGCAAATATTGCACTGGGACACTCACAGTACTTGCTGCTACTAAGTACATACACCAAATTATATTACCTATGATTTATTAAAAATGTTTGCATTTAATTTGACTTTAAAAGAAGTAGAAGCAGTAGCATCAGCCCATTATTAATAGTTACATAATTTAAATAGCTCAAGCAAGCAGTGACATTCATTGAGATTAACAGGGCTAGGAGAAGTTATTTTTTTTCCTTCCCACTTATGAGACTGCAACATTAGCAAGACAACTGCATGAAGAACACTGTTGCAAAGAATTAAAAAAGTATTGTTTCAAATCAAGAACTAGAATTTACAAAGAAAAAAAAAATCAGAAAAATCTGCTATTGCAGATTATAATATGCATAGAGATCTTATAGAAAGCAANAAAATCAGAAAAATCTGCTATTGCTAAAAACAGAGGCTCAACAGATACTATTATTGATAAGCCATAAATTTTCTCGCATTCAGATCCTGGAATAATATGCATAGAGATCTTATAGAAAGCAAACATTTCTTAGTCCTATAAAAAACAGTTCTACTATGCAAGTTGTTGCAAGCAGCATTCTCTCTCACGCAAAAGCCCTGCTTACACTATGGAACTACAGTAAATGGGCACTGGTACAGTTCCTGCCCATCCCATCTATCGTGCACGTCTTATGCCACACACTCTGTCCAAATGCCAGATCTATGTAGTATTTAATTTCCCACTTCTGGGAGAGACATAATAATCAAATTTGACTGAGATCCTTCATTCTGACCCAAAATCCTACCTACGCGTTCCAGAGAGTACCTTCAGAATGAAAATAAAGAGGACATGCAGAGGACCTTCAAAGAAAATAAGAAAACTTTTTTCTTTCTCATAATATTACCACTAATTCACTGCAGAAGATACTTGGCTCTCCAAAAAATGGCTGATACACTTTAGACCAGGAAAACATGAAGGGTCTCACAAAAAGAATATTTCACTAGGATGAAAAATTTTGTTTATGCTATTTTTAAGACCTCCTCACCACTGCTGCAATTAAAACACTAATTTGATTGACATGCAGCTGTATTACATTCCTGTAATTTTCACACAACTCATTACACACCTTGTCTTGAAACCTAAAATAATGAACTAATGAACATTTCATAAGGACTTTCACTAAGTACAAAAAACAGTTTCATCCCTGCTGAAACAGTTACCTTTAGGTTTTTCTAACACTCTCTGGCAAGTCTCTTTAATTTTTGTGAAGAGTTCTGGTCCTGCCAATCGCTTGGAAATGCCAACTCTCAACATAACAGCACCCGGTGTGAATTTTAAGAGCGCAGCCCCAGGCTCCCGCGGTTCTTTTGGCTGCTTTGGCATAAGACTGGACCAATCTACATCTATAACATCCACAGGATCTGCAAAAACATTGACAGAAAATGAGTTATCACATCACCATCCCTTACCACAGTTATTAACTTCACATGCTGTGTACACCCCTGTCTCCTAAAAGCAGCATCTATTAGATGAACATTGTTCTGTAGTTCTCCAAGCCAGATCCTTGGTTGCTTCAGGCAAGAATGTGGAAGGCTGCTTGGACCCTGCTTAGCTGGCACGTTTGGACACATCACTTATGCACAGAAAAGTCACAGTACAACTAAATGTGCTACAACAGATCCAAATGAAATGCTTAGAAACTAGTATGTCAACTCTGGATGCTGGATGTCTCTTTTTAAGGAGGGATATACTATTTATTAAATAATCATACAACTGTGTTTGTCTAGTAGGTTTAGCATAGAAAATACGAACACTTGATCATATAGCACAGATCACACAAATGAACATAAAACAAGTAGAAGTTTCCATCCTTCCTAGTGTATCTCAGAAGTATTCAAGCACAGCTAAAATCTGTTCATAAAAATCAGTTCCAAGTAATGATCAAAACAAAATGGGACAAATGAAAATATGTTTATAAAAACACAAAGCTTACCTTTCCAGCTATATAAAACAAGATAAATATCACTTCACAATACAGCTCCCAATACTCTTTACTTATCTCCATACTTCTCAAGCTTACCTGACTATTACAGAACAAATGAAAAATACTGAAGAGCATACAAACTGCAGTCCTAATTAGAAATACTGTCAACATCACAACAGTGTTATATGCAAACTGATTGAATCTTTATATTCAAATAAAGGAGTTTTGCTATACTTTTACCAGGCATCTTCTCATCCTCCTGTTGATCCTCCCGCTTTTCAGCATCACCTGCCAGGATTTCATCCAGTTCATCATCACTGATTGGCTCATACTCTCCAGCACCAGATCCCAATGACTGTACCTCATCAATCTTTGCTTCATCTTCTCCACCTACAGAGACAGACACATACTGTAGCTTTAAAGCAATCATTCTTGTTTCTAAACATGCTCCAAGCAACCTGAAAACAGAGGTACGGCAACCTGAACTTTTAGTTTTTGGGGACAAGTATATTCAACATGATAACAGGTATTAAGCTCATGAAAACAGACAAGTAATTTTACATAACTCAGTCGTGCTTTTTTTTGGCACAGTATTAGTCAAACTACACACAGACAGCCATATTCAGAAGAAACGTGTTGATTATCTGATATCCGGTAAGTACTTAATAATACAAGTCTAAGTTAGCACCACAAAGTCTTTCAAATGGTTTTGCATAAGAATACAAACTCAGGATTCAGCCCAAAGGCTCTACAAGAGAAAGAATTAACAAAACTCCAAAACAGACAAGAAGGTACAAGATGTCCTGAATGAAACGATTACTCACCGAGTTTTAGACTCCTTGTGGAAGTCACAAGAGCTTTTGGAAAACCATGCCAAACTTCTTTAGCTCCTATCTATCCATGTACTATATGCACATACTGTGCTGTATGTGTAAACATGTTCCTTAAAACATGTGAACACAAGACATGCAAACGCTGCATTCTGCAGTTCATGAAAGGAATGTCTGGAGGTATTTGTTCTCTCACATCCAAGACTAGAAAGATCCGATTCAAGCATTCAGAAACCCTACTGCTCAAAACAGGCATTCTTAGGGCTCTCTGCCATGGTACTTGTTGTGCCATGAGTTGTGCCATACAAACTAGGCAGAATTTACAGGGATCCTCCCCTGTGGATGACTATTTTAGTATCTTCCTTATCCATAAGGGAAACTGCCTCCATTTTAACTAACCTAAAAATCAGCATGGAAAAAGCAAGTAAAAGACATGCTAGCAGAGCGTGAATTAACTACTCAGAACACCTGGCAGTGTTCTGGAGGAAGCATATAGCATCTTGGGCATTATTTAAGCCCACTGCTAGAACAAGCACATTAAGGTTCAAGACATTACAGTAATTTAGTAATTACATCCTCACCTTTTGTTAGAAAATATACAACAGGAATTTGCCCAAATACCAGATACCTCCTTAACATCAGATTTGGAAATTGTATTCAGTTTTCTAAAAAGTTTTTCCTTTTTAAAAGCAAAATAAAGCAATCTGTACTAGATTCCATTTTGTGTCTTATGATTTTAAATATTCACTGCCTGTACCATCTATCTTCTGTCTCCTCACTGATCTACCAGATACACTAGCTCACTGTAACTACATGCTTGGATAGCACAGATGAACCATTAAAAAAATTACTGTATGAAGCCATTAAAAATCATAATCCATAGATGTCAATACAGGATTTAAAAAGATTACTTTCTCAATTTTGAATTTCAAATCAAAGTTTGATAATTTCTAGATTATAATCCTATCACTACTTTTATCGCTTTATTGCAGAAATGTACTTTTATATTAATTCTGCGTAAAAGCAGAACACATTAGTCAGCTAAAAGGAGCAATGTAAACAGGAGTAATAAAGTCATGAAAGACGATAAAGTACACTAAACCTCAGAAAGTCAAAAACATTCTATATATAGTATGCTGTAATAAAATGGAGTGCCATCTACTATTTTACAAAAGACATTTCTTTTCCTTAAAAAAAAATAATCCTAAATACACCATAACTTCCTACCGATGATAATTTTCAGATAATTTAGAATACAACCTTTAAAAAATACATAAAAGAACACACATTAAACACTTACAAGAAGTCTGCTGAAAGGCTAGACCTAAGAACACATTTAATACCCGCTGCCTAGCCTGTTTAGTTACAGGTGCCCTCTTGGAAACAGGTAACATACTTAGGAATAGCCTTTCACTGACACTTTTCGAAGTTACCACATCATACTCTCAGATTAATTGCACCTTTCATTTAAAAAATGAAAGTTTAAAAATCACAGAATTCTGTCCATTACAGCAAGACAGAGCAAATTTCCCAGTGCTCACTCCAAACACTACCTTTGACAAGTGCTTCCACTCCACAGATAACCTTCTTAAATGGAACTTTCTCAGTTGTACCAGGCAACCTCAATGACTACTTTGTGAGCAACCAGGTAGGAGATAAAGTAGTAAGTATTACTCATCATCCTCTCCAGACAACATTCAATTTAACTGCCCAAATTAACAATGAACATCTACTGATAGTTCCTATTAAACATGCAAATATAATGAGACTATGTCTTGTTATCTCGTGTAAAACTACAAAAAAATTAATTTCTTTCTGAACATGATGGACTTGAGGCCTTACCATTCTAAACATCCAAAAATTCCAAATTCTACAATGCCCTTTTTCCTCTCAACAGATTTTAGAGAAGAGAACTCCAGCAATTAACAGAAAAAGCCACCTTAGTGAACATAACCGTGATGTACACCAGTCACTCTGCATTTAGACTCCTGCTTCTTTTACGTTGTTGATCCGGGTTAAAAGTACTTCCCAAACTCCCTATGTATGCAAAGCTCAAGCTGTCTAATCCATGTGTGCCTCTAACTTACTTTATTTATTAATCCTAAGCACATTTTCCCCAGTACTATTAGGACCAGCAAATTGAAGCTGCATTTAATAAAATCACCTCAGGAAAGCCATTTTTGGACTGTTTTGCCACACCATACATATGTTTCACCTACTAATCAGACAATCATTTCTATGATAATTGGGGTCTGCAGAGAAAACACCCAAAGAACAATCCCAAGTCAACACTCATTTTCTTTCACTCATTACCTGTCACTTCCAAATTAAGAAATAGAATTTATAATGATATAACAAGGCAATTAAATGTTGGCGGTGCTCTCTAGTAAACTGCCTATTCCAAAATGTTACACCTTGGTGAAATTCTGCCTCAGATCATTTATGTTTCTTTGCCTCAAGACTTCTTCAGAAATTAACAAATAGCATTAACACAATTAACACTAGGAAAGATGTTCATCAGATTTCTCTCTTACTGTGTCTGCTTCCACAGTAGAGAAGCTGAAGCCAATAAGGCTTTCTATAGAAATCACAGAATCACAGAATTCTAGGGTTGGAAGGGACCTCGAAGGATCATCTAGTCCAACCCCCCTGCCGGAGCAGGTTCACCTAGAGTACATCACACAGGAAAGCATCCAGGCGGGTTTTGAATGTCTCCAGTGAAGGAGACTCCACAACCTCTCTGGGCAGCCTGTTCCAGTGCTCTGTCACTCGCACAGTGAAAAAGTTCTTCCTGATATTCACATGGAACCTCCTATGCTCCAGTTTGCATCCATTAGAAAATTATTCTACTACAGCTCAGTTCAACATTATGCTAAAAGGGAAAGAATAAAATACTTGTCAGGCCAGATTTTTTTCCCATAATATCTCACCTTCCAAACTCTCAACCTTTTCAGCCTCATTTCCATCTTCAAAACATTGTAAAGGTCCTAAATCTTTGTCCGTTCTGTCCTTCTCTGAAGCTACTGAATCCCGACAAACACCATCAAATTCCTTTTCATGATCTCTGTCCAGTTTTGTTTCACTGTGTTTTGTTGATTCTTTTTGAGAGGAGACATCAAGAGTTCTGTCTCTCTCTCTTTCAGAAGTATCAGGCAGTTGTCTCTCTCTCTCTCTGTCCATCTCCCGTCTTTTCTCCCTCTCCCTCTCTCGTTCTCTGAGTCTCTCTCGTTCTCTGCTCCTCGGCCAGTCTTTGTCAACATCTCGGTCCCAGTCTCTCTGTCTTCCCTCTCTCCTGTCTCGCTCTCGTTCTCGATCGTGTTCATGTCGATCTCGCTCCTGAAGCCTCTCTCTGCTATCAAAGGACCCAGATCTAGAATGGACCTGACGATCTGATTCAGGAGAACTTCTTCTTGAACTGTGGCTTCTTGAATCTTGACGATCTGCATAAAATATTTTAAACATATGCGTGACTCCAGCGTGTAAACGTAATACTATTTTACTAGACCAAAGCATTTTAAAGGTTCAGGTATGAAAATGTTCTTCTCAAAAGCAACACCCTCAAATTAATAATGCCCTCAAATTGCATACAGATTTAACCTAAAAAAGATTTTCAGTGGCTACTTTGTCTACTGTGACAGAAACCAAACTGAAGGTATGTCATTTTAACTCAGAAATTTGGGCAGTGGAAGGGTAAAGAATCTTCTCAAAAATCAGAATTTTCAAAACATGTCTTCTAAAAGCTAGGAATGCCTTGGCTAGCAAATGATAAATTCAGAGAAATAACTTCAGGCATGTAATCACAAGGAGAATAGAGAGCCAAAGTGCTTTAGGAGGAAGATATTTTCCTAGTGATGCTCTTCAAATTTTAAAAACAAGTCAATTGTGATCATTTCGATTTTCAACAAAGATTATTTCTGTGTGCATTAGAAGCGTGCCTAACAGGAACCATGACAGATTTAGCTCAGTGAAAATAGCTCCCGAGATGATAATGGATCTCTCTCCCAGAGAGAACAGACATTTTCATTTTGCATGGGTTTCAGAATTTCCGTATCAAAATGAATGTTAATAATGAATTCAAGAACATTATTTATATGATAAAACTACCTCACTGTTCTGTTAGCACAACCATTTCCTCTTTCTACAAGTTTTTCTTTTGTCCTACAAATTACTTTATTTGCCAGGCAGCATGAACTGAATCTGACTGAATGTTTGATGTAAACAACGTGGTGATCCTGCCCGCAAAGGATCATCTTTTCAAATATGTTAACACTTGCAGGAATCTTAATTCATTCTAGTTTTACAGTGAACAGCAGACAGCACCTCCCCCTCCCATCACACTAATTACTAATGAAAAGAGCATAGTGTCAGGCAAGACACTATGTACCTTTGCACTTCTATACAGAATGATCGGTCAGTCTCACCAAAATGTATCTTATTACCTGAAGATGTGCTGCGACTGGGTTCCCCACGTTTCAACTGATCAATTCTGGACTTCCGTTCCCCAGTGATTTCTAAGCTTTTCTTCTCTCTGTCCCTGTCCCTATCCCTGTCTCTAGAGCTACTGTGCAGGATCCTCTTCCGTCCAGTCTGGTCATCTCCACTGCGATGAGCTGACTCATTGGAAGGGGATCTAAGTCTGCTTGAGGCATGGCTCCGATTGCTACCAAGGCTGCTGCTGCGCTTCTGATCCACAGGTTTACGGTGTGGTCCATCATCTATAGTAACATGAGGGGCTTCCACTTTTTCTACCCTTGTCCTGTGACTTTTTCTATGGGACTCCTCAGTGCTTCTTTCTGGAACAACAACGTCACCGCGTTCAGGAACATCTTCATCTGACCAGTCACTAAATGTTGCATCTTCTCTTTTCTGGGGGACTTCTGCCCCAGCTTTCCCAGGTGCTGTTTCAACCAATTCTTCTTTTGTTACAGGGGGTGTTCTTGGGCCTTTCTTCTTTTTATGATGTGGAACAATTTCTTCATCAGAAACTTCAGAATCACCCTTGGACCTCTTCCGCTTTTTCTCTATATTTTTCTTTTTCTGACCTTTCTTGGGTGAAAAGACCTGGCTTTCCTCTGCTGTTGATTCATTAGTGTACCTTTCCACCCCACTATCATCATCTTTCTTCTTCTTTGTGGCCTTTTTCTGTACTTTAGACTTCTTTTTGCTGTCATCATGTATTCTATCAGAAGCATCTCTTTCTTCAGAGGGGCGGTGTCCAAGGTTTTCCTGAACCCTGGACCGGGAGCTTTCTGAAGCATCTGGTTGCTCTCTTTGCTTATCTGCTGAAGAAATCCTCTCTTTAAACTCTGGCTCTTCATAACGCCGGGAACTTTCCTTTCTGTCCGATTTTCGCTCTTCTTCTTTCCAGCGACTCTGCCGCTCTTCTGCAACGTGAGAGGGGCTCAGTGATCGGGATTCCTGTGGCCGCACAACCTGGCTCAGAAGTCTGTGCTTTTCATCTACAAGATGGGAAAAAGGAGGCATTTATATTGTTTAGGAAGGAGAACAGGTATCTTAAGCATGCCAGAAAGTGTCAATTAAAACATATAAGAAATATAACTGAAATAATGGATTAAGTTTTTCCTCTGCTGAAGCAGTAACAGACTATTTCCATTTTGGTAAACATGCATCTTAAACAAGAGATGCTGAAGTCAGTTATCACCTGGCAGAAATAACACATAGTGACAAAATGAAGATAAAAGACAAACATATAGATTAAGAAAAATTGTGTTGCTCTTTAAAATAAGGGGAGGACAACACTTACAGAAGCTTTCCCCATGTTTTTTCTACTTAAAATTGGAAATTATTTTCCGTAAGTGGAGGGTAACCTGGATCCAGCTGCAGAGATAGCCAACTCCTACTTACTTTTATCATCTCCACTGTTGTAAGCATCACTATCAGGAGAGTGCTCACGGCGACGTTTGGGCGACTGACGAGGACTTGGACTGCTTTCATTTCTGTGACGCTTCCTGTGGAACAAACATGCACAGTCAAATTTCTTCAGAATTCTTTAAAGAAAATATTCATTAATTGAGTTTATCATCAATACAATCCCTGAAGTTTGAAGTTTCATGATTTTCTAAGTTGCTATTCCAAAACTTCAAGTATGACCAGCTTTCTGATCATACTGTAAGATACCTTAAACTAAAACTCAAACACTTAATAGTCTTTCATAACATTTTGCTAAAAAGATAGTTGTCTTGAGATCCATTTTTCCCTGTGGCAATAATCCTTGCAGTGAGTTGACCCCAGCTGGCAGCTAGGCCCCCACATAGATGCTTGCTCACTTCTCTCCCAGTGGGATGGAGGATAGCCTGTACTAGATGATTTATGGGAATCCACAATTCCCTCACACAAAAGCCACTAATTATTTTCAGGCAAAGCAGCCATTCAGGCCAACATTGTTTTGCTTATTATTGATGAAACAATGAGAATTTTATTGTACTAAATGACAAAAAATGAAAAAAAAATTAATCAATGCTACGCTCTTAAAAAGACAAGTGCCACACATTTACTTGGGATATTGTTCACACCTTCACTGGTAACCTTCTGGTGTTGAAAATCTACTTCTGCAAAGGGTAACACATGTTCCACAGAAATGTAATGAACAAAGTCATGAACCCTGACCTAGTTAGCTGCTATCTGAATTTCCAGGCTTCAAAAGGTACCACAGTCTGCTATTATGTTTCCAAGAGTGCTTGCATTATTAAATACAAGGCCACACAAATTCCGCACTAACAGAGCATCAGACTAACTTCACCAGCATAGTACTGATTTTGGGCCACCAGTACGTGCAACATAAATGCAGGGGAGACATGGCTCCAGATACGACCTCTGTATAAACAGGGTATCATCTTAGGATACTCCCCTGCTTATTAACTTTCTGAAATCAACAGTAAAAAAAAAAACAGACTTTTTTGGGTTTTTGATTGTTGGGGTTTTTTTGGACTGAAATGATATTCAAATCCACTCACTTGGATTTTCTTTCCTCATGGACATCCCTTGAACTTCTTTCTTCTCTGATATCTTCTCTCTTATCCCTGCGGTCTTCCCTTCCTTTTTCTTTGTCATCCCAGTCTCTCTGGCGATCTCTTTCTTTATCTCTGTCCCGACCTCTCTCCCTTTCTCGTTCCCGCTCTCGATCTCTTTCACGTTCTCGCTCCCTTTCTCGTTCCTCCCGCTCTCGCTCTCGTTCCTTCTCCCTCTCCCTTTCTCGTTCCCTTTCCCTGTCATGGTCCCTGTCTCGGTCGCGCTCACGGTCCCTGTCTTTGTCCCGCTCTCTCTCTCGCTCCCTCTCCCGAGCACGGTCTCGTTCCAACTCTCTTTCCTTCTCCCTTTCTCTTTCCCGGTCTCTCTCTCTTTCCCTCTCTCGGTCTCTCTCCCTCTCCCGCTCTCTCTCCCGGGCCCTTTCCTCTCTCCTATCATCCGACCGGTCTACCCTTCGCTCTTCTCTTCTTTCATCTCGCTCGAGGTCATCACTTCGTCCTTGATGTCGTACTGGCGAACTTGCTCTCTGATCTGTGAAGAGAGGCAGGTTTGATTACCAAGTGCTGAAGTGATGTACATCTCTTCCACTACACTGATAAAACCCCAAGAGCTTTTGTTTTGACAATCTAGATACTGGTTTGCATTAAGTGAAAAGCAACTCCTGCAAAAACTTGCAAATTCTCTCTAGGGAGGGAAGAAGTCAAAAAGCAATTCTAATTTTGAAATATTTTTTCAGTATTTAGGGAGTTGACTTCCCTTATTCTAGCCAAAAGTTACTAAAAAAGATTACCAGATTTTTCTGAATGGCTTCAAAAGATAATCATAAACCTCACAGCCTAGCATTACTATTGCATTACTCAATGATTCAAAATCTGGTATAAGATCTCAGAAACCTCTGAATGACATACATATGAAATGAAATGTTATGAAAATTTTACTTCCCAAACCTGTTAAGTCATGGGCTTCACAAGAATTCACTAAACCAGAAAAACCTACTGCAAAATAAGAAATACTGGCCTGTCTGGTCACAGAAGGGGAGATCCCTGCACAGAAATACACAACCAAACCCACAAGAAAGGGAGAGCAAAGGATGAGACACAGGAAGAAGAACTGCTACAAGTTTTCATATGTATTCACGGCAGTGTCTTACAGTTTCAGAAACTGAGTTTTTCATTGTTCAGACTGTGAATTAGTCAGGGAGAAAACTAAACTGACATAGAAAACGAGTGATCTAGAAGGACAGTGAAACCTGATTTCTCTAATAGTATTTACTCTCCACACTTAGCTGCATTTTGTTAATCATATTTCGGATATTTTTTTGATTATTTCTATAAATTTTGACCACTTCAAAACAATTTCTATGCTGATGTCAGTAGTATTTGAACCACAACAAATCAATAAAACTATTTTTCCACAATATATCTTAAAAACATTACACAAAAGAGCAAAACATGGCATGACCAGAGGTTGGTATTTTTCAGTCCATTACTCTAAGACTGAGAGTACACTTTGCTGTAAATTGAGACAATGTCCACCAGGGGTGAGCAGGCAGAGTTTGAACATGAATAAATAAAACATGCGTTTCCATCAGTTTTCACCTCTGAGTGAATTAACAGTGACTTAATTTTACCTGGTAACAGGGGAGCATTAAGAGCAAACTTGAGTGACATTTCTGCTATGGATGTAACACATTTTTAAAAATGGCAAATCATCAATCCATGCAATTGGTTCCGTGAAAAGGTTTCACATTCTTTTAATGGTGCTTATAACATTAGAATATGATTTACTGTGCATACCAAGTGTTAGATTTTACACAAAAGTTCTGTAACTCCTGTTTGTTATGCCAGTTTTGGTGACAAAACATCCACATGAAAATCTTATGTGAATTGAGATACTTCAGGTGTATTAAACAATTAAATGTGGATAGTCAGTAGTTTGTACATGACTTTATTTTCTGAAGCACTGTTTCAGTGCTTTTTGGAACACCTACATATTTGCTTCAGCTGAATAAAGGCAGCCCAAATTTGCCAACTTGCATTTTAAAATCATACTAAAAGATTCCTTACATACCATAGAACTAAGTACCAACCAAAATCTATCTCAATTTTTCTCTGAATGACAAGTGTTAAGCCTGTGGTCTAATTATGAAAATGTCTTGAATTGTAACTCTGAGGAGGATTTACCGTTACAAAAAGTGATCTAAATTTTTAAGGAAGAAAACAACAAATCTTATCTCCATTCAAGCTCTTTGTATTTTCCCCCCCAAAGAGAAATACAACCCATTCAAAGCAACTTCCCTTCTAGAAACTTATTTTGTTGTGATGACATGCTTTTACTTTCAAAGTTGTTTTTTTTTCTGGTTTGTTTTTTTTTGGTGTTGTTTTTGTTTTTTTTTAAATTCTGAATAAATTAATAGCTCTGTATGGTATGAAGAGCATAAATTAAATTATAATATATCTAGGATTTATTGGGGGTGGAGAGGTGGAAGAGATGAAAGCTAGTCTGTCAAAGCCAACCACCAGGGCACATTCAGACTACAGGATTTTTTAGCTGGCAAGAAAACAGAAGCCTGGAGATTAGGTTTGTAAATCCTGCCTTGAAGACAAAACAGAATCTAAAGCAGAACCTTTCACAGGCAACAACAGATATATTTCAATAGTCCAAAAAGCATCTCTCACAGTAGCATAGAAAACATCCCTTTGAAAAACTGAAGTTAAACAACAGCTAGAACATATCTGTCACTTTCAAATCAAAACTCAAGACAGAAAAAAACCCACACCGTAATTTTGTATTTATTCTTCACAGCTCCTCCTCTCATTTCCATGCTAGTTTAATTTGCTTAAATCCTCCTGTTCTCTTAATTGGTGAGCAATACAAATATTTTCCAGAGTGAAAGTTGGTACTAAGTTCCTTAGAGACAACACAGTACACTTTCAGGTGCAGAAGCGTGGCATCTCTTGCATACTGTGTCTAACAGAACAGTCTTGCATACTCTTTCCATGATCACTGGTATCTGTACCAACACTTACTAGCCAATTACTATTGACCAGAGCAAAGCATTCATCAATATTAAATTCCCCAGGAAATAAATTTTTTAATTAATCATAAATTTAAACTGTTGTAGTAAGTACTGTGTAATTAAGTCAGTCTAGTAGTCAGGCCTTCCACAAAACACACTCAAGTAATTTACAGTGCAAAAGTACAGTGTTTCCATGCAGACAAACCAGATGATCTTTAAGGTCCCTTCCAACCCAAACCATTCTATTCTATGATTCATGCATACACTGTCAATGAGAGATCTACAGAAGTTACCTCACATCACAGATAGGATTAGTGTCAGCATGTGGTGCCAAATGAGTTATTTATGAATTAGTAGTGTGGGAGTGGAGAGATGAGAGGAGATGAAAGAGAAAAACATACACATTCATACATATACATTTGACTACATATGTATGTGTAAAAATACACAACAAAATACCTCTCTCCCTGTTGTCACGTCTGTCCCGTTCACCATGTCTTCTTTCAAAGGACGAATCCCTTGCTTGTTCTCGACTATCATAGCGATCCCGATCAGGGTAGCTACTCCTCGATTCCCAGCTGTCATGGTAATTTCCACTACTGCTGTGACCATCAACCTGTGAGCCTCTAGTCCCTCGACTTCCTAATAAAGATATAGCAATATAAAAGATGAGTCTCCACATATAAGAAAATCCACTGATATTTTATACCAACTAAAGTAGTAACTTTTAATAAACTTGAATTAACCGTTCATGGAAATAGAAATTGGAGCATGAAACTACTTAACCAACAACTCAATTTTCACATTTTAATTGTAAAGTTATTATTTTCAAACTGCAAACACAAGACTTTTTAAATCACTGTCCCCCAGTCATAGCATGAGGTCTCCTGACCAGAAAACTTGCAGTCCAAAAGCCAGTTCACTTTTGTTCTATGTAGGATGTAAGCTTACAGACAGAGCAGTAGGAATAAGCAGAGAAAGTAGAGATCTTTTTCCCTGTAAAAATTGTATAGCATTTCTCTAATGAAAATGTCACAGTAAGCCTGAGAAAGCCAAAAATATATTTACTACAGATGATTAAAAGGTGAAGTGAAGCTGTAATACAAAGTGCATCTGACTTGCAACAATACTGCCTAAGGATAAAAATCACTTTTTTTTGTTTGGTTGGTTTGTTTTGTCGTTTTTTTAATCAAGAAGGGGTGGCGTGGAGGGGGGCGGAGCAAGGTATGTGAAAAGTTGTTTTCAAGTACCTAAGGCATGCATTCACTTTTGAGAACATAAAAAACCTGATACCCAGTACTTTGAGACACACTGTCCCCTACAAATCACCTACTACACATCAGTTTCTCACTTGTGTTTGTAGCCCATGGGAAAACCTAGGGTTGCAGAAACATTAAACAGAGTGGTATAAGGATTAGAGTTTGTTTTAAAATGGGATGGCAGAATACCAGTGTTATGCCACTTTAATGCAGGGAGAACACAGAAATGCTATAAATTTAAATACCTATTCTAATTTAATGACAGTAGAATTGAACATAGCTTTAAAAACATGAATTATTTGGCAGCACTTCCATAGCAAATATCAAACAAGACAGTATGAATGTTAATATTCAATCCCCAATGATAGAGATACATTAATTTTTTTTAGTTATGCAATACCTTTGTCAGATAATTCTGGACCTCTGCCTCGACTTCTGCCAGTTCTATCACTTCTGCTCTCATTTCTGGAGTCACTTCTGGAGTCATTCCTTGTTTCCGCACGAGAGCTCTCCTCTCTGCCATGGGATCTTCCATAGCTGCGCGAGTCCTCCTGATACTGGTCATCCTTTTTATGGGCATCGCGACTCTCTCTGTCTCTGTAGTCGTGGGAATCTCGTGTGGAGCGTGAGTCTCTCTGATCACGACTATCTTTGGTATCTCTGCTATAATCCCTCGTATCTCTTGAATCTCGAGTGTCTCTGGATTCCCTTGGCTCCCTCCGATCTCTGTTATCTCTTGCCTCCCTCCGATCTCTTCCATCACGAGACTCTCTGTCATCTCTATGGTCCCTGGAGGTACTCTGCTCCTGGTCATAATCACGATCATCTCTTGTTTCTCTTTCTTTTTCCCTTTTCCCTCTGGTTTCTGTAAAATGTTTAAAAGAATGTTATATAACTAGCTTAATCAGAGCAAGCAAAAAATTAGCATACTGAGAACACTAAAATAACAGTCAAAATCTACTTCTGACATACACATGGAAAATAAAAATTAATATATAAGTAGGAGATGATCATGTTTGGTATCTACTTTGAAGATCTTTTTGTCAATTTGAATCTGTACTTTACGAATATTTACTTGTTCAAAAGACAAGAGTATAATAAAAATAAATTTCAAATACATCAGAGACTAAGCACACTTCAATAATTTTAAGATAGGATAATTTCTCCTCCAATCATACATTTTTTTCCTACACACACATTTTCGGAAAATTTGTGCTACATTTAGATCACTTGCTTTTCGGACCTTAATGCACTGCTAAAGTATTTTTTAATTACGTATTTATAATGTTACTGCTACAGGAAGGTAAGTTTACAGCCAGTCTAAAAAAAGCTGACATATGTACTCTTTGTAATCTGTCTCTTGAAAGACGCAGCATGTTTGCCCATCACAAACTGCTCAACCAGCTTTACAGATTTCCAGAGGGAATGACTGTTTCTTTGCACACACCTCACTTAAAGTCAATTAAAAAGATAACAGACAGAGCAATCAGTGAGGACTGGATTAGCATTTGGGCACCTCACAGAAGAGAGTAATAGTTACTTACAAGTATCCTGCTGTCACTCAGCCGATCTACTAGTATATGCCTGATATCAAGAGAAGATCACTTACCTACTGACACTACAATTGCATTACAGAAAAACCACCTAGACAGCTGCCTACAGGATCTTTACAATCAGCTGGGTTTACATAAGCAGTCCTATTAGGAATACTCCACTGCACAGTCCCTAAAAACAGCACCATCAGCACAGGAACCACAATACAGCCAGTCTTTTCTTCACCCTTTAGACATTGGGATAGGTGCAGACAATGCCACAATTTGGAAAATTAGTTTTCAAAATGCAATTCGCAAACAAATAATCATTCTGAAATGCCTTTTTTTTTATTCATACCATCCCGCCTTTCATGGCGTCTATCGTGAGACTGTGAAGTCCGATCACGATCATGTCTTCCCTTTTCTCTTCCAGGAGATCGGTGTCTTGAAGGGCTTCGCTTCCTCTGAGGAGAAGAGGAAGTGTGGGGGGGATAAGGAGAAGATGATCGCCTTGCAGGCGGGGAAGCTGTCCTTTGATAGGATGGAGAGGGAGTTCTTTTGCGGTGTGGAGAAGGAGAATGTCTTTGAACAGAGGAGCCTGACTGTGATGAAGAGGAGTGATGTCTGGAGGATATGGGAGAATGGTGCTGACCTGATGGGGAAGCAGACCTGCAAGGAAGAGTTAGAATAGGTATACATGTAATAACTTGATTTGAAAGGTTCTTACCATACCCTATAAAAGTGATTAAAATAATTTGTGCATTCTCTACCCTCTGTCTGCTGACAATAAGTGCTGTTTCTATAAAACTTCAAACTAGTCTTCTGTCAGGAGTACCATGGATATCCTTTCAAAGTATGCTTACCTTTAAATGGTTATAGTTTATTTAAAATCCAAGAATAAGTTGTCCAATCAAAATTATATTACAACATTATCAGAGTGTTTTCCTTGGGAAGGGAGGGAGGAGTCAAAAACCCCATGATTTCCCCCAACCCCAAACCAAGAACAATAGTTTTCTTCAATATAAAATGCTTTTTGGAGTGCATGGTAAAACTAGGCAGGTAACTTTTACACACTGTTACATAAGGAGAATTTTTCTTTTTCTTTGTTTCCAACAGCATTCAATTTTCTAGAAAGCAACAGTGTCTCCTTCTTGTGCATTTTTAACTTCCTTCTTTTGTTATAAGCACTGATCCTTAAACCATTTAGGCCTGTATCCTAAAACCCCATATGCATATCTACTTAAAATTTTAGCAAACATGAATGTTTACACAAACAGGGAAAATCAGTATCTAACAGAATAAGAAAAAGTATACAAAGTGTCTCATTTTGAAATCCCATCACTTAAATATCATCTACACAACAGTACATGCACTTCCTCATAACACATCATCCCACACACAGTCTAACACAGACAAACAGAACTTCAAGCCTTTGAGATCAGTTGCATTTTTTTTCCCTTATCAGCATCAAAACACTTCCAAGTATCTTTTCCCATGAACTCCCAACTCCCTTCCACTTCATGAAATTTCAGACTCCAAAGAGAAGAGGAGCCAGAAAAACCGTAAATGGACAATACATCTTCAAAAATTCCACTTAAAAGTAATTTAGTCCTGCTTTTGAATGTCCATATACAGTGTTGGTGACTTTAAACATCCAGATCACACAGATGAAGTTCTCAGAGCTCACAAATGAGGGACTACTTTACCAAAGGCAGCAGTACCTCCCTGCAGTCTTCTGCAATAGCCCAGCAGTTGGTAAAGATACATATGTAACACAGCTTTTGCTGAGAACCCTGCAACCATCACAAGAAATTCTTCCCAGTGAGACAGCTAATGCCAGTTGGGATCTCAATAGAATAAGCTCTGGAATAATTCAGGTCAGCAGGCTTACAGCCTGTCAAGACACTATCCAGGAGTCAAATGGACAGTTGCCTAGCCAATGCTACCCAGCAGTGGACCTCCTGGCTAAGACTTCTTAAACACCTGGACTCTGAAGATAAACATCCTCCTCATATCAAGAACACAGAGCTTTCAAGGAGCAAAGCTCTAGGAATGGAATGCAAAGTGAGATCACTGGCAACTCAAGGTAGGAACTCAAGTCTGTAAGGAAGTCTTTTTTGGGTAAGAGACAACATGGCACAAATCTTCTATAAATATCAGCATTTCATCCTTCCTTCTAGTCAATGTCAGTGACTCAAGAAAACTGTGTTCAGAGCCCCATAGAGTAGTATGCCGATTACCACAGGACCAGTCTCATGAAGACTGTGGTTTTACAGCCAGATTCCATTACAGAACCAGATATAGTCACTAAAGGAAGCATTTTGACTCGACTGATGAGGCACTTCAGACTTGCCAATTGAGTGAAGGTCAAGCAAAATTTTTGCAGAGCAAGCTGAACCAATACTTGAGCTGAACCACTTCATTTCTACTAGAAAATATACCCAGAAAAGTGGCAGGAAGAAAGGGGTCAGACAGAAAAATAAATAAAACCAGCCTTTGGAACATGCTTAACTAGGACACTGAAAAACAGGCTGCATCTGGGTTTTTTTTATTTAATTCATACTGTGCCTGTAAGCTTATACACTCAGATATTGCCAGGCCTGGAGACTATCCCACTGAGATGTGCTTATCGCAGTCAATGCCAGAGAATATCTGGACACCCCAACAATACGTTAAGATTCTGTATCTCCTTGTCTGAAGACGCAAAAGTGCATGAGAGCCAGCTGATGCACTCCTGGTGTGGCTTAGGGATGCTTGTAATTTCTACACATGGTCTGACCTCCAGGATGCTTATGCTTGGCTTCTTTTGTCTGGAAAATCAAAAGGCCTCAGGGTCCCCTTGTGCACACAAACATTCTCCATGGATGGCACGAAAGCAGAAATTCAGCTTCTTTGTCTCCATGGATATACACTAATGCTGGCCACAGCATTCCAACACAAGAGAGAAGGTCTGACCAATGATGATTCCTGAGGAAACAAGTAGCCTCCATGCCTCTAAGACAACAACCTGTACACATTGTCACATACAAATAAACAGATGGCCTGCAATTAGTAGTAAAATTTCCGAAGCGCTTAAAGTAAAATTCTGAAGCGCTTAAAGTGTCAGAAATAACTAACAGAATCTCATACAGTTTCATGACTTACTGCCTTTAAACTAAGACTACATTTACTTTTCACCATTAAACAATTATTATGAAACACAGGGTTACCAATATTGGCTTGCATGGAAGGCTATGAATGGTTTGGGGATAAACAAAACATTGCAAATATCTTTCCCTGCTTCTAGCGGAAGGCAAATTTATCCTTCTTGCTTAACAATCCCTTGCACAACACTGGATACATCTGCACAGAACCCCCAAGCAGATAGTGATGAGCAAAATACTGCAGTAGGTTAGAAACAAATGGGGAAAAAGGTACTGCAAAGGTATTTTTTGTTGTCCTTACTACTACCAGCTGCAGGGGGAATGGGCTGCTCTACTCCCTTCCCTAAAAATAATTAAATTTAGAGAAAATGTCCGTCAGTGAAATCCAGCTTAATACAATACAACATTGTTCTAGCTGAACTGAAGTCACCACAGCAGCAAAGGAGCTTGCTTATGACTCAGGATTACTGAATGGCTGCTTTTTATTTTTATTGTTTTATCAGCATGCAGATACATTTAACATCTGATGTCTTCTCTCCACCCTTCAACAGAAGTGCAGAAAGTAAGTATGCCTCCCTCTCCATTACATAAACATAGGACTGCAGTAGTATTCAGCACTGCCATTTTAACCTAGGCTTAAGGACTCCTTCAGACCAAAATAAGAAGTTTCCTCCTTTTTAATGGGTGATATAAGATTTTTTTCTAAGGGCCCTAGAACTAGCAGGATGGTATCTTCCTCCAATAAGGGTCTTTGAAATTGTCCCCGTATTGTACTGTTTAGCCAGTTGTGCTTGCTTTTCAGTAAAGATGTGTAAAGCCAGGATCTGTGTATCACCTTACCCATTTCAGAACTGAGAAACTCTGGTCCTTCCCCATCTCCAAGATGACATCTCACATTTTCTACTTTTTAAGAAGAGGGAAGGTAAAGCAGAAAAAAAAATCCTAAAGGATCACAGACTGACTATGTCTCATATCAGACTTCTGAAGTTACACCTGAAGCCAAAACACTTTAGGAATTGATAAATGGAAGCCTGCACCATGACTTGTTTCCTTGACATGACAGGTACTCTCTCTCAATGTAGTAACTTGACAAATAAAAAAAAAAAGGCTCAGAGCTCAAGTGTTTGAGGCACACACATACCCAGAACATACACACAAGTAGTGTCAAGTAGTCAAACCAACAGAGGAAACTTCTAAACTAGAACCATTAATAGAAATAAAATCCATTTAATTGACCTCCCACCTGCGAGAGGGTGAGAAGCTATGCTTGTGAGTGGTTGACTTGGCTGGAGCTCGGGAGGTTTGTCTTCGCCTTGCAGCAGGTGGTGAATACTCCCTGGAAGGAGAAGAATTACTGCCAGAATGATCTGCAGGACTAGGAGAACGCTTCTGTCTGTGGGAGCTTTCAGATGGATCCCTGGCAAACAAACAGCAGCTTGTTTAACAGGTGTACTATGGCATTAGTACATTTCTAAGAAATTACCAACAACTTCAAGATCGAACCTATGTTTACAAGATCAAGAACTACCCTGTAAAATCATTTTTCCAGCTATAATTTCATATATGAAGTTACCTTAAGCTAGCCAAACTCAAGAATGCAAAATATGCACTAAGTTTCTTGCTAATCACTCAACTGTGAAATACAAAATTAGAATATGGTAAAACCAAAAATATATTCTTGTAATTTTACCTAATATTTCATGTGGTAGTGAAACAGAATTCCTATCAGTGGAGAATTATCTTGCTACCCTATTTAAAAATTTCTGTAATGCCAGAACTTTATTTAAGAAGTCTCAAGTTCACAAACATTTTCAAACAATAATCACAGTTGCAAATGAATGAAGATCTGTCAGAACCCTCAAATACCTTCAAAACTTACTGTACATCATGAAGATTTGACATTCTTATTTTTTACTATTTAGAAAAAAAACAAACAAAAATCCAACACTGAAATAAAAGGCTGTAGTCACTACAGCAATACTAATTATAGTACAACAATGAGCCAAGTACTCTCTTAAACCTTTCAGCACTACTTAGAATGTTCTCTTCTACTGCTTATGACCTTCTTTGAGCAATGGTGCGTGCAAGCGCAAGGGATATACTATATTTTAAAATAAGAATGGTATAATTTTAGTCAATTAAAAATACAAAATTAACTGGTCTTCCACTCCTTAGTATTTGCTATGTCAGCTACAAAGTAAACATGAACATGTACCCTATTTTCATCAAAGAAATACAAAAATTAAAAACGCAGATGTTGTATTTTTCAACTTAAATGGACACTTATGCTTCAGAAAATGAACAGGAATAGTCATATTAGTCCACCGTTTGAGATACACACATGTGCAAAAGTGAAGCAGTTCTAAAATCACAGTAGTCTGACTACTTTAGAGACTTTTAACCTACTGATGATTAGGGAGAGTTTAAACGTGCAAATGCCATTTTAAAAAGATATTAGTCCTCTAAGATTTCAAAAGAGCAGGCAAGTTGACAAGTAACAACTGACAGAGATTCTGGCAAATGAATTGCTCCACTGGTGAAGGTCCAACTTCCTGAAAAGTAATGCATCATTCAAAAGGGCATTTTACAAACTTACTATGTTAGGCAATTAAAACCTACCAATCTGTTAGTTATAGTCTGTCAACCCATCTATATAACACACTTAAAATATTTAATGAGTAGTGAAAAGTTTGTTGGCAAAGAAGGTATAAATCCCTTATTCACTGTTCTATAAAAGCTAATTTTAAAAGCAAGGTTACGTTAATGTTAAAAGCTAATAATGCAACATAACTTACCTCTGCTTCTCTTTTTTCTCCTTGTGCCTTTCAAAGTCACGCCCTCTCTCTTTCACCTCCCTTGCCTTTTCTTCTGAACGTTCTTTTGCTTTATGTTTTTCTTTGTGTTTTTTCCCCAGGGGAGTTTCCTCTTGTACTGGAGGAGGAGGACTAGGGGTACGAGGACCTTTCTTTTTACTCTGGTTACTTTTAGAACTCCTAGAGATAAATTAACAGGAGGGAAAACAATGAAGGACTGCCAACTATTTCAAGTAATGGTATTTCAGATGCTGGCAGGGAAATTATAACCTAAAGGGCCATGAAGCTTTTAGGATAGCATTCACCACTCTATTAGCAAGCAGCTCTCAGTAACTCTACTTGACTGAAGGTTGAATGCAGATGGTAAAAACCTCACACTCTTCCATTTATAAGTTTTATTTCTGAAGCAAGCAAACAAAAATATGAATTGCTTCTATTCAGACAGAACCGGTTTTCCGAGTTAAAAAGTCCTTGCATGAACTGCACACATCAGAGTGCCAGAACTGTAATAGAGAATCTTGTCTGTTTAGATTCACATTCCTACAACTCAATGCCCCAATTACATACACAAAATGACTCCAAGAATTCATGCCTTCAAATTTAACGTTAAATACCTGATGTAGGTTAAAGCATCCAAATGTTTTCAAATATGCATCTCACAGTATGAAATAGTATATATTTTTCCATATAAACTACCACTGACACAAACCCTATAAAATAGATAATGCTGCATACTGAACGTCAGTAGTGTATTAGCTCATGCTGTACATTCTTGTAGCAAGAACGAGATTGTCTTATCCCTGTCTGTGCAGTTGTTTGAATTTAAACATTTCACTTTCAGTCTAGAGGAACTACTTCACAGGCTGCAACATCTCAAATAAAACCACTTTCCACTTTTGAATGGTTTATATTTCCTCATCACTTCAAAGATAAAAAAAGAACTGCTTATAAACCATAAAATTAATCAACTGACAACTACATGCATATAACAATTTTCTGCAGATGATTCACAGTGCACAACTTAGAAACATTCCCCTGAAGTTATAAAATCAAAAGTCCTGAAAGCAAGGAAAATGAAAACCCACATTAATTATGAAAACCCCAGTAATAAAAGTCAGTGTGGTTCTCTGTTCCCACTTTCTTACAAGATGCATCTACACACTGACCTCTGCTGCTCCAAAAGTGGGGAAGATACAGTAGATGCTTTCTTCTCTTTCTTACTAGCTGAAGATGATGATTTGGGACTGGATCTTCGTTTCGGAGATTTGCTAGACTTTCTTGGTGATGGCGATGGTGATAATTTAGATCTAACCACCTCTGGAGAAATCTTGAGGAAAAGAATGTATTAACTGATAAGATATTGGTGCTCAGAAGCTCACCTGTGTGCTGATGTATGTGTCAAATACATAAATTCAGTAAGAGTCTACATCTGAGACCTTAACTGTGTACACATCTACCTTAAATAAAGTAACCACCTCATTTTCAAAAAACACCATAAAAGGAAGAGGATGGGAAAAATGCAGAGAAGATGATGCACTCTGCAATACATTACAAAAACTGTAACTAAGTTTAAAGCTTCCCCAAAATGTTAGGGTTTCTAACACAGTTTTGCCTCTGCCACTCTACTGTTTCTACATGACATGTTGGAAAAGGAGCTTGGCAAACATTATGCCTTGTGTTTGTTTCTACATGCCTTCTCTGTTAAAGGTTTTATTATTTTATATCATTCCTACTCATTTAATAGCTGACTTCATAAAGCAGAAGACTTGGTTATGGTGCTGGATGATTGACCAGGTACTCATAATCAATAAATATCCAAGTCGCATACAAAGTTACACACATGCCAGTTATTTACCGCTACGTAACACAACAATCCATTTGTAGTCCAGGAAGTTCAATTCTTCCAGGAAAGAATTAGAAGCCTATGAATAGGCTGATGATTTATTTTCTAAATTTCACATTTATGTAATACAAACCTCTTTTTTAATGACTATTTCCTCTCGTTTCTCCATGTTTTCCTGTTCCAACTTCATGAGTTCTCTCTGAATCTTTTGGCGCTTCATTTCCAAAGACAGCTCATGATCATAATCATAATTAACATCTCCATTATCAGAATCTTTATTTTTTAAAAAATAAATAGATTAGTAAACAATCACATATTAAATAAATAATAATATTTAGCATACTGGAAGCCAAGCATAAATATTTCCTTGACTTTTAAGTACTGCATGAATGGATCAATGAAGCTAAGCTAAATCTCTTCTCCACTTACATGTGTAAACCTGAAATAACTCCAGTTAGTTCCATCCAACCTGCAGTTACATTCTTAAACTTCATTAAAAAAACTACCATAATTTCTTTCAGAGACTCACATCTATTATTAAGCTGGAAGTAGCATAGGAAACTCAGTAAAAATTTATTTATATTTAAGTAACAAAAAAATTCAGAAGAGTGTGTTTTCACAAAGACCAAAATTATGTAGAGCACTACTTAATTGGGAAATCTCACATCAAACGGATTTAAATAGTGATGCATGATACCAGAGGTTTTTAACACAGTATTCCACAAATCAATGTACTTTTTTAATTACATCTACAAATTGATTTTAAAATAAAAGAAGTCTATATGACCTCCTTCACCATTCAAATGCACACTTCAAGAGTTTATTTCTGTTTTTAAAATATTATTACTTTTGTTCCACATCAGAAGAGGTGCTATTTCTCTCACTTTTCCATTAAGCCATGGCTAGTTAATATACACTTCAAGCCTTGAAAATGAAGTCTTACTGAAAATTAGTTTTACTCACTCTGTTTACATTTCTTATTTTGTTTATGGCTATTTAACTCTTAGTGCTCAAAAGGCACTTTAGGAAAATAACTGTCAAAGAAAAGATGACCTCATTAAAGAGTCATTAGATTGTACCCCCCTTCCTACATACAGAACTACATAAAAGGTTTCGAAATAATTAAATTCAGTCTACAAATTCCCTTCATGTGTCATGAATGCATGGGAACAGCTTCTAGAGGTTCAGTTCATAACAGCACAGCTTCTCTCCCAGTCCATTTTCTCTCACGATATCGTAACTAGTTCTGAAACACTGATATTTACAAAGCTATTTAGACACCACAGTTTATTAGAAGCTGCCATAATTTCATCATCAGGTGAAGTTGGTCTATAACAACAGTGAAATGGAAAGACTCATGAGAGAGAGAAGAAAACAGAGACAGTCTTTTCCTCAACTGCATATTAAACAGATGATATTCTCAATGAGGACAAGAAAATCACCTCGTAACCAAAAAAAAAAGGCTAGAGAAGGTAACTTCTGCAAGATTCTTATCATGCCTGCAGTGTTTTCAGAAGATAAATAGTTCACCAATTGCTACCTTCAGCTTTTGTTACGCTCATTCTAATTGAGCCCTTGTTAATGAGACAGTCCACACCATTACAAATTATGCAACAAAAACCTGCTGAATTTTGCATTCAAATGAGTTATGCTCTCTTCTCAGACTGACCAGTTTCAAATCTACTTCAGATGTAACTTGGATTCAACTAGTTCCCTGTTGTCTGAGGAGTCAAAAAAGGGGAAAAAAAAGCATGTGTTTTAAAATAAGTCTGTTTTACCACTGTAGCAGTCCAACTCTGCCTCTTTGCTTTCCTCTAAAAATAAACAGTAATGGCTACCCAATAAAAGCATTTTGCCTAGAGACCAAATCTTTATGCATTTTGCTTTTACATACAGCCTAGTAATCCCGCAACTCCTTGAGCTGTAGGGGAACCATTAGTCTAATTACACTTACCTTCTCTATTTGTTTCCCAATCTCCATTTTCCTCTTCACTTTCTGGTGTTCTCTCCTTTGTAATTTTGATATCCTCCTTTTCTCTATGTCTTCCTCGAGAAGACTCTTTCTATAAAGGGAAAAATGCTGCATTAGAGTATACAACTTTATTTTAAAAGAAGCCTGAAGAAGCAGGTATATTTCACATAGTATTTTGGGTGCGTGTTTTTTTTTTATAGCGCAAGAAGCGTTTTCCCCTTTAACCTGTTGAACAAATACCTTCTAAAACAAGCAGAGACTCCACAGGCAACATGTTCTAATGCAATTTCATATAATCAGTATGCAAATAGCAGATGGTGAAAAGAGAAGAAAGGATTCACAAAATAAGAAGGCTTAGAGGCAGGGCAAGAATCGAGCACATACCAGCGAATAAAGTATAAAACAGGAACTGAAAAAATAGATCAGGTTCTTAAGACTAGAAGTTTAATGAACATTTAAAGAGTATAATTTCAACAGCTTGAGTAAGAATTCTCAGCTGTAAATAAGAATATTTATATGCAAGGCAGATGAACCTCAGAAGCTGAACCATTTAACTCTCCAGAGGATAAAGAATGGGGAGAGGAGGGATAATAAAATTAAAAAAACAGAGACACTTGGCTGGCAGAAGGAAGGGGAAAAATGTCTAATGCAACACACTGGAATCAACTTTTGTTGATTGATTTATATTTGAACTTTCGCTGGCCCCGAGTTATTAGACAAGCCTAACTTCTGCAGTAGCACCCATTTTGCATGTGGCAGGTGGGTCTTGTGGATACCTAAGGAAGCCAGAGACTATTCTTACAGGAAAGAAGATAATTTCAAAAGGCAACTGAACCTGCTCTCCTCTTCTCCCCATCCTAAATTCCAGTAGTAAAGCTGCACAGTTGCATTATTGCCTCTGCTGAACTGACATTCTCTAAATAATCTACCTGGGCTCAAGTGAAGTATGGGGGACAGGGGTTTTTTCCACTATTTGAAAAAAAAATTAAAAAAAAAATAAAAATTCAAGATTATAAGTATCTCAGGTTAATTTATTATTAAGAAGGAAACCGGAAAGAACAAATAATGAAAGTCTGTCCCATATCCCTTTTGTTCTCACCTCCCATAGCGCCTTCTTTTGTCTTTTGGGGATTCTTCAGTGTTGATATGTAGCAACCTTTGTTTTTATGCCAAGAAAAGGAGATGCCTGAGAATTTCACTAGCTATTCCTTATAGGGACTTAGATCTTGACTTAATTTAAATCCTTAACATCAGCTTAGAAAAACAGTAAGGAAATAACATTGTGGATTGTCACTCCCAAGTGTGGATAGCATTCTCAAGTGTGCAAAATTCAACTAACTATTCCTTTTTATTCATTAACAATGTTAAAATCTTATCTCTGGTTTAATGACATAAATGATGACAGAACAAGTACTGCATTTATTTTACCATGAACTAAAATAGTTGCTTCAACACAGAGTTATCTTCAAGCCTCTTATCTTGATACATTCAGTACATTAGAGGGTTTGGAAAAAAGTGACCGGTAGCTACATAACATGAAGGAACTTCACATTAAAGAACTAATTTGTGTAACATTCAATTTTAAGCAGCTTGCAGAATAAGAAAAAAAAAAAGTTATTTTTTCTCCATTTCATGCCAGGATCTCTAAAATGATGCACAAGATCCTAATCTATCAAGTTCTGCTGGTTGCTGACATCAACTGCAGACAAGTCAACTAAGCTATCATCACAACATGTACTAAAGGCATTTCAGTCTAAGAGCAAGAATTGCATTAAGCTCCAAAGCAACTTACTTTAAAAGAAAATGTCTCTGATGAGATTTTAAAACCTCTAACTTAATCAACAAGCCCCTCCTGCAACCACCTTATTTTCTTAGAGTATCTTAATTTTTTTAGACAGCCTATCTGGTGGGCTACATCTGTTCTATTAAACTGTGTACTTCTGCTATATAATCCAACTAATTCCTACAACATAAATAAACAATAAGCATTATTTCTTAAATACAAATACTAGTTTCTATTAATTCAACACTATTTGTTACTAGCAAACTGATACACGCATGTTAGGACATCCTCTATATACTGATTTCAAAAACTTCCCAAAGTCAATGGCCCAGATAACTTGCCAGCAGAGAACATGAAGATAAGTCAGAATTGCTTCAAGACCAATTTAATACACAGAACTCGTACGTATCCCACCTACATGTCCAAACTTACAGCCAAACACAAGCATCTCAAAACAGCCTGTATTTTCCCTCTTCAATAGAGAGATTCAGTAGTGGCACAATCACACTTTGACAGAAGAATCGATAAAAAAATATCTATTAAAGGAATTTTATTGAATTATTGCATGTAGGAATAGACAATTTTAATGCAAGCATGCTATTTTACAGGTCAGGACAATTTGATCCAAGCCCGTTCACACACTAAATGACTTCAGTGAAAATGACTTCAATGAAAAAAGATTCTGGCAACATTGCATCTTGAAAAACAAATATCATTTTAGAAATTGAGTATATTTTCCCGGGGCACACAAATCAGTAATTTAAGTTAGGATGGTTTAGAACACATAATTAATTTTCTCACTGAAAAGTCTTCAACATGTTCCTTTTATTGTACCTGTTCCACTCACAATACATTTAATTCCCTCATACTGTGTGGACTAAGTATTTCCCTCATATCTTTATAAATCTTCTTGTACTTTACACCGTTGGTTTTTTTTCCTCTCTCCCTTAATAAGCCAAGAATAAAGTAAGTCATCTCCTAAAGGCCAATAGCATGTCCTTCACTTATACTTGAAGATTGTGTACTCACTTCAGCCACACTTGTAAACTATTTCTGTGCAGACTCTGAAAAAACGCCATTTACGAGACAAGAAACAATAAACTTTCATAATAATATAATTATTTCCTAAAAAAAATAAAAATTATAGATTGTCTTCAGAGTAAACAACTTAGCAGACTTTGTCTATGCTGTTTACAGGTATGTACTCATAGTTAAACTATTTATGTGTGTTGGATAGATGATTACAGTTTAATTTTGACCTTCAGGAGAAATGCTACTTAAAAAGGGAAAAAGAATAAGACATGAAAAAAAGCTGAACTCTGTGAAATTTTATTTAATGTCTACTTAAGTTGAAGTTCCACAGCCCATAAGATACGATCAGCACTCTACAGCACAAGACTTGATGTCTACTTGAATGAATTTCCCACTATAGCCAGAAGAGCTTGGCTATGCACAAAAGGACTCCACCAGTCTGCAAAACATGCTTCTAGACACGTCAGCAAGAAGCGTTGTTTTGCCAACACCAATGGAGAGAATATTTCTAAGACTCTTACAATCTACAGTTCTTACAGGGAGAAGCTTCAGTTTCAGCCTTACCAGCACATGTACATGCAGCAGCAATATAAACTAATTCAAAAGTGCAGATTTCTTTATACCTAGAGTAAGCTATCATGTATTACAGCTATAATCTTCTGGGCAATCACAGTACTATTTTGCTCTATGTATAATACCTTTATAGTGTAAACTACTACCACACCACACAAACACACAAGAAAATAAATCTGAAGTTTCCCTGAAATGAAAAAGTATTGTTTCCATTTCAGAGATGGAAGACAATGCTGACTTCCATTTCTAGTGGAGATATTCAAAAGCCACTGTGACAAAAAGAGAAGAGATATGAAACAAGTGATACACATTTCTTACAAAAACCTCTCCTAGAGGTACATTAAGCTCTTTCCACTGTTTCTCCCAAATCACACACACCTCCCCAGTAATACTTCAAACACTCCAATGTAACTGTCTTCTCATAACACGGAAAAAAAATAAAACAAAGATTTTCAACTAAATACAATAACAGCAGGAACCTTATCTAATTATTTGTATAATAATTGATACACTAAAGTACAGTGCTGAAATAATTCCAAACACAAATCTGAGAAACACAGAAATGACAGAGTTCGATGTAGTTGTCCACATAACACAGTGTATTGTCTCTGAAAATAACAGTACAAGACATGAAGGAATAATAAGGGATATATTCTGTAAGTTGTCCATACAGGAAGTTTCTTCCTAAATACATACAGATGGTACTAGTTATTTTATGTATCCAAAGAAGAAGAAATCTCTTCTAAAAAGTTTTTATGCTAGTTATTATACTGTCTCAACTGTTTGTGGAACCTATTCAGGTTTTTAATTGTCTTCTCGCAATGAGGTAGAATTGTCATATATCACATAAACAGCATTTCCCCTTGTCGTTTCCAAATTTGCCACTCTTTCTACGGGGATAAAGAATGAATATGACGCATCTAATTTACATTCTCTCAACCATACATTATACGCATTCACCATGTCCTTTCTTTCCTCCAGTCTCCTTCTCACCTCCTTGCCCACTTCAAAATGATGTTTGAATGTATTTTCTTGCACACAGGTGATCACAACCAAACAGCATTTCAAATAAAATTGGACCATGAATTTGTACAGCATAACGTTGAGAATTTTCTATTCCATTTTTAAAAACCTGAGTGTTTGCTTCTGCAACTGTGACTGCACTTTGAACAGATGGTTTCATTGAGCTGTCCACAATAACTTTTTCTACTGGATGGTTTCAGTTACTTTTAAAATACTCATTCACAATTTTTTGTTTTAAATATTTTCTTCACTGTGCATTACCTTGCACTTGCCAATACAAAGTTTCATCTGCCATTGTACTGCCAAAAACTTGCCCCAATCCCTATGGAATTCCTCAGACTTTAGTAATCTTAAGTAGTTTTTTAAATCTTCTGCAAAGTTTGAGATTTGGGATGTCCAACATTTTTTCCATTCTTAAAAAGTTATAGCTCTTTAGATGAAGCACCATAGCATCCTCTGGAACTTCATAATTTAAAATTAATCTAAAATTTACCCCTTAGCTTGCTTCTAAACCTGACAATATTATACCTGCTATTCGTTAACTATCTATATGCCTCAAAAGCCTTGTAAGGTTTCACCTGCACCATACAGTTCTCTCTCAGCACTACTCTGCGTTAAAGTTTTGGGCTAGTAGGCTGGTGAAGCACAAATTTTGCCTGCAGGAACGGTGCTTCTGCTTGTTTTTTTAAAAAAAAAAAAATTATGAAACAAGCTTCCTTTTGTTACTTCAAAACAAAGTTAAGATTTCTTCTTCAGCTCTGTTATCTCAGAAGCTTTAATAAGAGATGGGAAAGTCAGATATTGGACCTCCACCATAATAGCAGTCTAACAACGGAGCAAGATTTTTGTTAGCAGCTCAGTCACTTCAGTCTTCTGTTTTTAGATACCCTGGTTCATTGCAATGCAACTCTTGAAGACCGTCCCTCTTCATCTATTTGTTCCAGAATATTTTCTTTATGTATCCCACATTTTGAGAGTTGCCTTCACACAACTAATACAAAAGCTCAGTGGTTTCCTCAGTATTCTGTTTTATGAGAGTGTAGCAGAGTAATTTTTTCTCTGCAGTGTGCTTATCCTATAAATAATTTGGTACTTTAACAGACCCACTAATGCTCTGTTCCCTTTTGATTCCTGCTTCCAGTTCACCTTTACTTGGGGTTTAGTTGTTTAATGAGTATTTTATTATTATTACGTTAATAGAACACTAGAAAAAGCAAGTTAACTAATCAAAAGAAAGAATTACACCAAAATGAGCGTTTTACCAGGAAAGAAGTTACAGTAAATTTTGAATAATGGTTGGAAAAAACACTTTTCCCACCAACCATGGACTCAATAACTGAAGAGTTTATTCAAACTATTAGAAAATAAAAGATATACATTTAAGTAAAAGATTGAAAGTTTATACAAATTAACAGCAACTGAAAACATGATTGGAAGGTAAGTCATTCTGTTAATTTAATGATAGCAGCTGCTGTTGATTTCTTTACAACAGACATAAAAATTCATTTTACACAGCAAGTAGGAACAGACCGAGAGGAAAAAAAAAGAATACTGTTAATACCTGCAGAAGCAAAACTGATTTTTCACAAATAAAAACTTTTAATTATTATTCATATGAATTTGGCCTCTAAAAACATGACATAGGAATACACTTGTGATATTGTCACACAGGTGCAGGGTCACACTACTAACTCTGCCCCTATTTGTTTGTAACATCAGTGCAGGAACAGGTAACACAATTTTAAATTTAGCATCTTCTGATATTTGAGAGATACAGGGTTGCAGATAGATGCTTAGAAAATGAGAACAATTAATTAATTTTTTGCAAAATCCAAAAGTGAGCAGTTAGGATGGCTGATGAGCATATGAGGAGTAAGATGAAATGAACCAGCACAACAGTAACTGCATGGTCTCATCAATAGCTAAACTGGGATGAACACCTGGAGTCAGGATGCGTGCAAACAATGGATATGAATAAGTCTTGGCAAAAAAATAGTGGGTGATTGGAACAATGGTTAATACACTTTCTTGGTAATAATCAAAGAGTCTGCACTATTATTAAATAGTTTATCAGTGTTTATCAGTGTTCATAATGTGTTTTAGTCTGCAGAATTTATAAAATCTTTGGGAATCAAAAGATCAGAAAGTGCTATAAAATTGCAAAAATAATACAATTGTTAAGACACTTCACAATAAAATATGCCACATGCTATGTACAAAGTGATCAAGTCATTAAACATGTTAAATATTACAAGTCACCATGATCAGGTTTCTAGGACACACTGTGCAATTGCTACTGAGGGATTCTGGAGTTCTGCAAACTCCATTCTTACCCTAACAGGAGAGGACGATTCCTCTGTACTTCGTTTCTGTGGCTCTGCCTCAACGTCTTGACGTTTGTTCTTCATTCTTTCCCGAAGATCTCCAGTGGGTCTTTCTGGTGACCTGTATAATACAGAAACATAATATAACCAGTTCTATGGAACTGTTTTTAAAGGAATACAATCTGTCTTTAGATGTTCATTTTGTTTTATTAGTATATACAGAAAGATCTAAACCTCCCACCCAGAAGCCAAGTGGATGAATAAAATACTAAGTTCTAATGGGCATAAGCATTCTTAAAAAAAACAAAAACGAAAAACCTCTTTCAGAACATCAAGGAAGACTTGACTCTAAGAAAAACTGCTTGTGTTTATATATATGTCATGACTCAGTTACTACTCTAGATCAGCTTCAGGTGATCCTATCCAGAACAAATCTTTTTCTGACCATCATCATGCAAATGTGTTTCACAATCACTCCTACCAAGTCTTTCAAATTATTTTTAGCCTTCTGCATATTCTAAGCTGCACCGATTTTAATATATATATATATTTATACATATAAAAAAATAAAATTAATGCAGAGTCGAACTACTGCGGACTAGCGATGACAGTCACACAGATGCACAACTCTGAATACAGATGAGGTCTGCAAGTGGAGGTAAGCTGACCCAGGTGCCATCCTCCCATGACCTTGGTGAGACTGCCAGACAAAAACACACTGTTGCAAAACCATGCACCAGGACCTTCATTTTCCATCTTGCAATAACAATTATTTCATTATTTAATTACAAATTATTGTATGAACTCTACTAGTCATGCAACTTTCAGGTGTATTTTTCTGTAAGAGGTATTACTGTGATGTGGGAAGGGAGAGGGAACATCCTACACTACTACAGGACATCTATACAATTTGGTCATCTCTTTACAAGTTCACTTATCCCTTGTGGGTTAAAAGAGAATAACTCGCATTTCAACAAGTTCTTAAGCAAAGGGGATGTAGCAGCTGCTTCAAATGATCTTTCAGTTCAAGAAAATAAATTTTCTCTTCATATAAATCTGGCTTGATATTGAGTTTGGTACTTCTGTGACAGCTGTTACTCATAATTACACATTCTTCTGTGAATTGGTTGCATGAAAGTACTGGGTCTTACACTACAGAATCCTAAAGAGATACTGATACTGCCTTAGTTGATTAGAAGTTATATATATCTGAATAAAAAAATTTGCATTTGTTTTGGTTTTGTTTTCAGATTGAATTAGGTTTTCTATTTAGAAACTATTGTTTGTCCCACCCTTCTTCTGTCATGTAATACGCAGAGTAAACTGTCTTTCACAAATTATGGATACAAAAATCTAAATTAATGTTTTAATTTTCAACCTGTGCATACTTGAAAAACAGTATTTGGTTTCCACTTCCTCTTTTGCAGTGTTATCTATATTTGATTATTTAAACTGCATTATTAGGACCTAAGAAGAAAAGACCAGTGACTGCTCTCATTTTTAAATGCATTTAATTCTTCATTAAGTTGTAAATACAGGTCACTCTAGATCAGAGGAAAGGTACAAAACAGTAGCAGACTGCTTCTTTCAGCACTAAGAAGGATCAAGTAATATCCAGCATACAAATCTAAGCAAGTTATCTTCATTGCATGCATTATTATATCATTTTTAAAGTGTATGGCTTTAGCAGCTGTTACATTTCAAGGTATCCTTTTTTTCCCCTCCCTCCATCTTAGGAAAATAATTCCTTTGCATTACAGAAACACTCTGAAACACTCCAAACATCAGCTACTTCCACAAATCAGCCATCTTTCAACATTAAAGTGGCAATTCAATGCCTTACTTTTTAATAAAACTTCAGCTATGGCACAAAGGATTTGGATTTGTGAAACAATATTAATTTAAAAGGCAAATAGGTTTAGATAATGTACTAGTAACATTGTTCCTTACAGTAACATTTTTCCTCGAGGGGAGTAATTTCAGAAAAAAAACTCAAAACAGTAGCTGAAGGAGAGAGCAACATAACCTAAACTGAATGCAGCTCATGTACTTCCTAGATAGACTTTTGATATTTTAATACTTTTTTCCTTCGGTGGAGTGAAAAAACATCCAAAGCATTTCACCCTCAATTGGTGCCTTTTTCAGTATGGGAGGGAAAAAAAAACTTAATTTGTTAAAACATTATTAAGATCTACTTAAAGATTATAAAAGTTTTCAAGAAATCACAGAAATTTAAAAAGCTATAGCTTCAGTGTTGGGGTTTGATGGTGGTTTTTTGTTTGGTTCTGGGGTTCTTCTTTCAGCAAAGTCACCGTAATCACCCTACCTTCCCCAAAAAACACCATAACACCACAACCTCCCAAAAAGTCTAATAAAATAAGACTGAAAATCTGGCAACTTTTAAGAAATAGTTACTCAGGAAGCTTGTAACTGTTTTGAGATACTCTGGTTTAATGCACAGGAAAAAAAAAGTTGGTCTACTAGCTGATTTTTCTTTCAGATGTACCACAATTTTAATTTTTACACAATGGCTTCTTTTCTACATAACTTCCCCATCTCTCATCCAAAGGGACCTTTGGTTATTCCAGGCAGTGCACACTGTTGAATTTCAATAGATAACTACAATTTTACCTCTACAGTTTCAGATTAGATAGCTAGACTGCAATCAGTAGAACCTTTCACACAAAAGGCTCCACAGCATTATGCCTGTACTCTGAATTAAAAACTACTCAACGAAACATTTATCTTTAATGGCTTGGTATTTTGTGCTGGGCCCATCCTTTAACTAAGGCCTAATATGCAGAATTTCATAATTTGAAATTTTAGGCAGTGCAGTTAAGTGATTTTAAACAGCATTGCTTCTTGGCACAGTTCAGTTCTCCATATTCAGCAGCTTGGTTAGGAAATGCACATTTGTAACAGTGCCTTCATTTGCTCCTGTACCTCTTTCAGTGTCAGGAACAAGACCCTAACAACAGGCACACGTTATAACACACCTATCTGAGAACATATGTGTGGGTATACATGTGTGCACATGTGAGTGTATAGGCAAATGACAATTATTAGTGTATAATGTACATATTATAACTGAATGCTCATGAAACACTGTCCAGTTTCTCAGTTTCCTATACAATATTTGAACCTTGCAAAATTCATACACTCTTACCCAGTATTACTGTTGGTTTAGTTTGGTTTCCAATTCCAGTGTAATGATCCAGAATGAAAAGGATCAGACAGGCTAAGAGAATGACACTACATGGCATAGATCCTGATGATGGTATAAGAGAATCAGCAGGAAGCTGCCAAGCAACCAACTAACAATCTATGAGTGGAACAAGTGAGCAAATTTCCTTGTGGGATAGCACGTTTAAACATAGGTCTTTCCTTGTTAGCTTCTCCTTACTTCAGATGACTGGAAGACTGGCAGGTCTATTAGAGAATTCTTAATATCCTCATCAGGAAAGACTTATATGCAAAAACATGCTAGGTTTTATTTTTATAACAGCAACATTAAAATTCATGCTGTGAGAGGCATTACAAGGAAACTAGATTTAAGAGTCTTTTTCACACCTTAGAGTCACGTTTTCCCCCACTCTCTGGTGATGTTCTGGACTATGGGAAGCATTATGGTCAGATAAAATCTTTAACATGGAGACTTATTTAGAACAGGTATGAAATGAGAGGGGCAAGATGGAAAGGCAATAAGATGTCTTTCGCTCTACCAAACTGCTTGCAAAGCAGACAAAAGACTTCACACCAGCAGGCCCGGCTGAACACATATAGACGTGCAGCCATCATTTTGTCCCAGATACTTTAACAAGAATACTGCCTGAACTGAACTGATGTGGAAGCAGCATTAGCTTGGCTTGCAAGAAGTCAATAAAATTGCATTCAAAATACCTGGATAACATTTGTAAAAATCTTTGTAATGTTAAATGGCATGAAAATGCCAACATTTATTATGTATATAAAACAGCTTTTTCTGTGCCTGGCCAAGACCTGTCAGTAGAAACTTCTGAAGACACACATGCTTTTTTTTCAGTAGTCCATTGTGTTGTGGGAAGGGGTGGGTGGGGTAGGTAGAGGACTCCTCCCCCTAAGAACACGTTTTTTAAATGTTGAATTTATCAAATAAGCAGCAAGATCTCTCCTTTGACTTTCTCATATAATCCTAGTAAAAAAAATGTTAGCAATAAAAGGAAGTAAATCAACACTATTCTTAAGTGCCAGTGGTGACAGTGAAGCAGAAACAAAGCCTTAGTCATTAAAAGAAATTACTTTTCTTCAAAAGACCAAACAAGAACTACACACTGAATGTTCCAAACATTGAAATTAAGGAGAAAGTGACATTCTAACAGTTTTGAAATTTGACCTCTACCTGTAAATCACTCCTTTTTCCCATTTGGAACATTCAGTACAGAACAGAGTAAAATCTTTTGTACACCAAAAGAAACATTAAACTCAGTGATGTATTTTGTATCCCAGCTGCTACCACCTTAGAAGCAATGGAAGATCAAACAGGTAAAGTCAAGATAATCCTGAGAGTATGCCACAGGAAAAGGAAAAAGAATCACAAACAGAACCCTAACCTCATGCCAACCTTCCTGTTGTTGCTCTACACTTTGATGCTTCAGTGTGCCCATCCATAATCTAGAGGTAACTTTGACTTTACTGCAGCATTATGGAGCATGGTTGTTTGTAAAATGTGAAGCCTTCACACAAAGAGGTACAATGCTAAAACTGTACTATCTTTTCATCCTTTATAGTAAGAGTATTACAAACTTACTGCCACATTTCATTTCAGTTATATATGGTGTTATGTCACACAAAGGACAGTTCAAAAAAAAACATTTTTAAATTACTAACATATCTAGAGGCAGACAATAAAAAAATTCTCTTCTGTAAAATGAAGGGGGGTTTTTATCTCTATTATACAGGATATTCATTTTATATCTGACAAAGTCACAAAATTATGTTTTGAAGATAAGTGCTTTCTCACAACAGGAGAGAAAGAACAGACACCTTATTCTTCAAACAATGTAGTGAAGGCAGAAGGGCTGCAAGCATGTGAGTACTGCTGTAAGTAGTTGCAAACTAGCATTTTAGTTAAGGACAGAAAGGCATATCAGAAGCTGCAGTGACACTGTGCAAAAAAAAATAAATGTATTAAGGTACTTGAACTTCCCACTTAAAGTAACAGAAGTTAATCTGCATCCAGTGAACTCTATTCACTTTTTAAAGCTACACACACACAAAAATCCTGGGAAAACCCACTGCAAGTTGCCAAATTAATTGTTTTGAGCAGCTTCACAACACAATTGATTATTGATAAAACATACCATTAGGCACACCACAGCATTTCACTTTTTAAAAAACAAAAACAAAAACAGAAGACAGTTGCAAAAGCTATTTTCCTACAGCATGTGAAGAATTCAAAGTGAGTTCTTGATTTACCTTCTATAACTGCTGCTATAGCCTTTACCTCGTGGTGAAGGGCCATGTACGAATCTACATGTGTTCCCATAGAGGCAGTTGCCAGTCTTCAGCCAGTTACGGCACTGTGTCTAAGAGACAGACATTACTGGGTGAATTTCACACTCATTTCTGGAAATACCATTGGTGTGAGTGTGGCAGAACAAACAAATGACTCCACATTAACTCCCATTTATCTGTAATTTCTGTCCACCAGTAATATAACTAATTTAAAAAAATAATCAACAGTGAGCAACAGGTCTGGCAGAGAAAAATGTAGGTTGGTGGAAATATTATTAATATGTACAGTACTACTGCTTTTCTCCAGAAGCTGGGACAACACACGTTATTTGAAAATTCTAGTATTACTATGTTGAACATCCATATGCTAAGGAGTTCTTTTCACCTTTACTAACATCAGTGACATCTGATTATCTGGTACTTGCAAGCTACTCTTTCCCACCACCTAAATCCTGGAAAAGAAGATGCTGGGGTGGGGGAGGAAAAGAAGAACACTTTTACCACTCACCTCTGCAGTACTTCCAGTGCTGGGTCCAAGCCTTTCAAACACACTGGGTCTTCGGGATGTGCTATCGGATATGGTCTTGGTATTTTCCACTGTGACCTTCCTTCTAATTTTTGACATTTTGTACTACTTCAACCAAAAAAAAAAGCAAAACTGTAAAATCCTTCAATTTGGGGCTATTGACACTGAACTTGCATGAATAAAATAGTATGATATACGTTGTAAGAGTTGCTGCAGAGGTGATGAAGAAAGAAAAAGAAGTCATAAATGAGTGAAATGGTTCTAATAACAAGGAATGCCTCTGATTTGAACGAGTCAGCTGAACACCAGTAATAATAATTTTTCATTTTACTTCATGACTTTCTTTGGATTCTCCAGCTTCATTTTAGGAGAGGTCATACGGTATGTTACTCATTTATGTAGCAAACACCACACAGAATGGATGCTTTCCTTTGTCGTGTATTTTTTGTGCATCAACTCAAGTGACTTCAAGTGAAAAGAATCTTTAATGTTACTTCACCAACCTCTCAGGAACAGGTTCTGACCACTACAAACAGCTCCCACTTTCAGAAACAAATCTCCAAAAATGACAGCCTCATTTTCCCCCCTTTTGTTGTGTGTGACAATCTACAGAAAACCATCTTGATATCATCCACAGTCCGTGTTTGTTACTGGTTTGTATTCTGTAACTATTTGGAACCACCTGAGTTTAGAAAAAAACTAAAAATCAAAAACCACACAACAGTGATACACTTCTCAAGCTTCTCAAGAAATAACTCCTTATCATTAAGAAAAAGAGATTTTGAAGCAAATACAGCACAAGTCTGATAAATAGCAAGTCACAATTTTTCTTACCTGAGAGAGGAAGGAGTTATTGAATACAGAAAAAACCCCATTTTTTTTAAAAAAAAAAAAGGAAGATACATATTGGACACTGGGACAGGTTATAGAAAAAGGGCAAAATAAGCTCCAAAAACTATTGCCCATTCTTTAAGAGCTACTTGATCGACATAGAAATAAAATCAATTTGGGAAAATCTGCCAGATGCTGAATAATTTAGATTCAGCTCAAAAAAACCACCTCTTTGTTGTACTGCAAAGAGCCATCATTCTAGAGCTCATTAGTCAGTGCAACACCACGAGCCAAACACTCATCTCCTACCCTTCTGCTGTCTCTTCTGCTCCTATCCACAGGTCACTGCATTTAGAATACACACACTTAAGCTAATTTCTCATACACAAACAAGTTACAAATGAGTCAGAGTAATACAAATTTAAACTGACTCTAACCAGACTGGATTAACACAACTTTTCACTGATCTGATCAGCAACGTGTTCCCACAGCATTCAGATGGTAAGCTTCTATTCTACAGTAAAAAAAATTTATAATGTATGAATGTGGGCAAATGTACATAAAATGTAATACTGCGGTAACTTCTATTTTATACTCGACACTTTGATAATACCTGGTTTTCTCCCTCCCACCTTGGTGAAACTTTGTTATCTGAACCCTGTGGCTACATCAATGACAAGACCTCCCCAGAGGTTTGACACCTGCACTATCTACAAACAGAACTCTGCTGAAGCTCTTGCTAAGCACTTTAGCTCTTTATATACAACAGAAGAAAGCAAGCTTACACTATGTAGTTGAAAGATTTCTCAGCTCAGCTCTAGCAACTACTTCTCTAAGCCTTTGATTATCTGAAAAATTTAATCTCGCCAGTAAGGTTCAGATAACCAAGACATTAATCAAGATGCTCAGAGGGGGTAAAAGTTAACCATGTGGTGTATACCAGACATTAAAAACAATGGTTAACATCAATTAGTAGAAGCAGACAGTGAAACAGTAGAATTTGCCAGTAGTACGAAATTATTTGGGTTAGTAAAAACTGTGGAGAATAGAGATTTCCAGAAAGATCTAATTGAGTTAGAAAATTGAGTAATACAACAGCAGATGAAATGCAAATAAATATAATGCAATGCACACAAGGAGAAATGATTTTATCTAAATACTTGATGAGTTCAAATTAGTCCAGTCTTCTGAGAAAAATAATTAGAAGTCATTGTGGACAGCTCAATGTGCAGCAGTAGTTATAAAGTCTGACAGGATAAACCATTAAAGTTAGAAAGCAAAACAATACGACATGTCGCCTAGCTAAGCACCCTTCCATTTAAGGATTGTTCCCCACCGTATTTCAGCAAAAAACCACTGAATTTGTAAGGTTTCATGCACCTACACCCTTTAATAGAGGATACAAAAAAAAAAAAATCGACTGACAAATGCAAAAGCATTTTTAGTAAGATGATCGTATACCAAATACTGAATTTGGTGTATATAATTACAGTAAAAAGAGCTATATCTGAAATAAAAAGGGTTAGAAGAACGGCACTGGCAATGGCATAGGGAGAGGGTTCAACACATGAAAGACAGATAAAATGAGTGCATATAATACACAAGTACAATACACATTGACACGATAGCAGTATACAAATACAAAAAATTTACATTCATCTTGCCTCCTAATTTGAACGTCCTTTTATTTTCAGAGAAACAGAGGCAAAACATTTTTTTAAATGTTACTTTTTACCCAGCAAATAGTACCTTCTTGGAATTAGCTTCTATAAAAAGTTATGATGATGACTAGGCTTAGAAGGATAGTTATAAACATGGAGAAGACAAAGGGGGTATCATCATCATAACGGAACAGATCATTTCATTCCAACTACCTACCTCCCTGTACCATGGCTGACAATTTCCTATAAGGAAATTGAGACCACCACGCAACCCTGAATCTTCTATGGTTTGTAAATCTCCCCCCCACCCCACCCATCTTGAATAAAATGAAAACCTGGAATGTGAACCCAAAAAAATATACTATTTCAGGTAGCATTCTGTCAATTCTGTCCTTACATTCTAACCCATATACACTGGTTTGCAATTAAAAACAGATACTTTATTAACTTAACAGTAGAGATATTTCATGAGAAAGTATTCTAAACAAACAAAACCAGCATGCTGTGACTGCACAGAACATTACTTTCTGTATGCACATACTACCACATGAGGGTCTCCCTCCTGCAACCAGAACTGCATGAGAATTCACTGTTAAGTGAATATAGCTGTTACACAAGCTGCAGGATTAGAGTCCAGACACATTATTCAGAGGGAAAGTGAGGAATTTTCACTATGTCAAACGTGACATTTGAGAGATAGTATCTGAAAATGCAGCCACTCTCATTTTCATTCTTCAAAGACCAAGCAAGTTGGAAAAATCAAGAGGCCATTAAAACAACATTGCAGTTGAAATCTCAGATGCGTAGCGGCCGTTTTCTATTACTGACAAGCTTCCTTGCTTATAAACAAGTACTGTGAGGGGAAAAACTTAAGTGTTCCATTTCCATTTTTTTCAGACTGGATACTAATGAATAATCAAGAACCACTGAAACTAAACATTCCATAAAAATTCCCGTAACTTGCTCAGTTCTCCCACATTTTCATTGTACGTTGCTTTACCCTGGATGATCACAGTCCCGCTACCAGTACCATGCTGATGGCCAGGGCAACCATCTTCCTTTCTGCATCTCTGAACTACCATCTCCTCACCAAACACCCACGTGGATTAAACGGCACTGAGCAGCAGTGTGGACTGAGCCTTGAGCATTCATATTTCAAATAATTACTACCATGATTGTTTTAAAAAAAGTTTGTAAGTAGAAAATTACGTACTTCTCTATTTCAGGTACATGACACTGCATTGCTAAATCTGCTTTAGGGGAACTGAAGTGTCTGCAACTTCTGAAACAGCCTACTACCACCAAGTGAAATTAACTTTATACTCCTAAAATAAATTCTATAGCTAAGGTTTTAACTGCAAACTACCACTTTTCCATATGTAAATAAGATCCACAGGAATCTTCAATAATAAATTAGAAGTGTTTTAACACTATGATAACTTACTCAAAGATCCATCTATGTTATTCTTTAAATGAAGTAACTTTCCCAGGGTGAGAGACAATCTGTTAATGGCATTAATTATACTACCATCTGAAGTAAATTATATCTCACAGTGTTACTTCATGAATAAATCTAAAATGTAGACAGGCTTGAGAGAAATCAAGTACACCTAGTGGGCACTAGTCAATCAACTGAAATCAATGAAGCATGATATAATTAACAAAATATTCAGTGAAATTCTGTATTTTTATTATCAGTACTCCCACATTTTGGTGTCAAGCATGCTTAACGTTTTTCTTCAATATAAGTGTATTACATAAGCCACAATCAAGAGAAACACATCTGAAACACCTGCTTTTCTGCTAGAAAAATCTAATCCAGTCCTCTGCAAATATTAATCCTGTTTCTACAGGAAAACTCCAAACTGAGATGTAAACAGAAGTAAAGTTCACAAAAAAAAACCAAAAAAAACAAAACAAAAACCACACTATAAGGAGATAAAATCTCTTTAAGAAGTCCAAGACATCACTAGTAAGCACGTCCACGTCTGTGCATGCATACTTTCACACCACACACAGACTAAACATTACATCACTTAAGAAAATCCTACCAGTGAAGTAATAAATAATAGGCCCTTTAAAACAACAAGCAAAATTTTAATTTTAAAATCCTACAGAAGTCCAGATACAAACGGAATATAACGCTCTAGGATAAACTAAATACCTTCTGACAACTAAATAACAGCTTGGAAAGAGGAAAGTGTCAGTGCTCCCCTTCACTTTCCCAAATGAAGGGCTTTTACCTGAAAAGGTTTCATTTCTGATTACAATGTTTCCATGTCACAATACTAATAAAATAGTGATATTTGCAGGAGCTCCACAGGTTTACTACCTAAAAATAGCGCTATAAAGTAAAACACAGTTAACCAACTTAAAAAAAATAGTCAAATACTGGTTGCACATTCGTGTGATATCAGTCTAGCCCTCTTCGCCTCACTCAAAGAAGCCTGTTTGACAGAAAACTAGGAATTATTCCAAGTTTACTTTAATAACTCCATGCTGTTAACCCATCACCGTACGAACCTGAACCTACCCCTCTACTTTAACATATGGTATTTCTCCATTCGCAGTGACACGCAACTGCTAATTATGTTTTCACAAGTATAAAATCATGGTTGGCTTTCTACATGTAAAGAAATAACTAAAAATCAGGGTCTGGTACCTTGAAAGAAAGCATATGGTATTCCATAACTCATCTAACAGAGTCCTCGTACTCAAAGATGATGTTTTATGAGACTAAGGGACAGTCTACGCAGAAAGGTGCAGACAGATCCAGGCTCACTCAGTGTTCGGATAAAGTTTGTTGGATACATGTGATGTCCAACCTGCCAATGGGATCACCACAGTAGCATGTGGTCACACTCTAGCAAACCTGCTGAGAATCAGGGTGCGTTATCTCGGGCACAGCCACATACAGCCACGCTTCCACAGCTCTCAGGTACACTCAGTTCACGGGATGAGTCTGCCCACTCCTGTCTGCACAGAGACACCACGAGTGTTTCACCACCAGAGCAAGGTGCCATAAGGTCCTAGTCGCTAATCTGTCAAAACCTGTTCTTCAAACAGCCTGGCAGAAAGCTGACAAGAAATCAGCGGTGGAGTAAGAACCTGGCAGAGAAGTCAGAGGCGAGGGAGGGCCCAAGCGGATCGACTGTAACGCTACAACAGCCCAGCTCTGGAAGGGATGGGAGTTGGCTGGAGCCGCTGCCTGGAGAAATGGCGATGAGCGACCTTACACAAGCGAGATCGGCGTTTCCTCTAAGCGGATAAAGCAGGAACTATTGCACTGCCAGAAGGTGGGAGAAGAGCCCCAGCGAATGGGAAATCCCCCGAGAGGGAAGATCCAAGCGGGAGGGAGGGAGAGAGGGAGGCTCCAGCGCGGCCACCGACCGATGGGCCCGGGCCCGAGCAAACGCCTGCACAGCCTGCACGGCCGGCACCGCCAGGCGCTCGCCCCGCCCGCCCTGGGCAGCTCCTCAGCCTGGCACCGGGCCTCGCCCCGCAGCCCCGCTCCACAGGCCCAGCGCCCCCGGTCCCGGGCGGGGGGAAAGGGGAGCGGCGGCCGCC